>WBMW01000797.1:47274-98387 GCA_013396635.1 Penelope pileata
CCCGGGTGCTCCGTGCCCCGCCGGGCGGGGGGCAGCGGGCGGGAGGGCCCCGCGGGACTCGCTCCGGTGCTGGTCTTGCCTTTCTCGAGCCGCGTTGTTCTGTTGTAACGCGGTCCGCGCCCGGGGGATGCGGGGACCCGCGCTGGGTCCCCCCGTTCGTTTTTTTCTCTCCGTTTGTCCGTTCGTTTACGCGCACGCAGGGCTGCTCCTCGCAGCGGTGTCCGTGGTGGAGAGGGAGCACTGCAGAGCTCAGGCATGGTGGTTTCAGAGCAGTGCATGGTAGCGTTTCTTCGTGTTCTCCTGCACAAGATGTACAGCACAATGACAGCTGGGGAAATAGGCTTGTGCTCCCGTTCCAGCCCTTCTCTGCATTGTTTGGTGGTGTATGGTGCAGCTTTTTCTTGGCACGTTTTTTTTTCCTCCTAACCTTTGAGGGTATTTGGAAAAAAACAGAAGAGAAGAATCATTTTTAGTCTGTGCAGTGCCAAAATACGTAGAGTGTGCTGTATGTCGACAGCAAGGGTTACATAATTTAATTTTTCTTGATTTGTTGCTGAATAGATGACAGGAGCATGTGGTGTGCGTTTATAACATCCTTCCATTTTTGGGGGATGCCCTGTGACAGAGTCCTTGCACCACCTGGCACTGCGTTGGAACGTTGGTGAGGGGTTCAGCCCCCGTTCTCCTGTACATGAGCTCCCAGCAAGGCCCTTCCTCTGCTTCACGTCATTGAGGGCCAGGGCTGCTTCCGTGCTGCTCTAAAACTTCTCTTGTAGGCTCCCCTCACAGCAATTACAATGCTTAAAAAAATCAAGTCAAACCAGTATGAATATTTCAGTGGAAATTATTCACAGCACTAAGGAACACAAAGAAGTGCGTTCCATGGATGGATTAAATAAAACATCCAATAAGCAGATGAACAGTTCCCCAGTTCTTGGACTCCTTTGGAAAGGTCTTCCTCATAGACAAGGAAGATGTGTGGGAGAGGTGTGGCTGCAGCACTGGCCATGAGGTATGATGTCATTATTAGCATATGAAAGGAACGGACCTAAGGTGGCTGCTGTTCAAAAATACAGATGCTTTCATGTCCGCTGGAGATACCCTGATGGATGCTGGCTGCTATTCTGCGCACATGCACCTATTTATACATGTAACCTTATTTATGCCTTATGCTGGAGTTAAAACACATCCCCTGAAAACAGACTCTGAGATTGCATGGAGTTCATATGGTCGACTGGGGACCATTTTTAATGCCATGCTTAGAAGCAGCTCAGCTTCACGGAGCTGTGGTTGGAAAGCATTCCGTTCCTGTTCACCTCGCTCTACAAACAGCCTGCTCATGGGGCCGCGTGCAAGCTTGAGGCATTGCTGTCAGTCTCACTGGCTCTGTGGGGCTGATCTGGTGGAGTGTCTACCTCTTTCTAGAAGAACCCTCTGCCTTCCTTAAAGACCTGCTTTGTTATCTTGCTATGTCTTTTTAAAGTCAGTTTAGCTATTGGTACTTCTGTTTGTTTTACACTTCCAGTGCTTTTTCAAACCTCTTAAATTCATGATGTTATGCCTTTAAGAAACCTTGTGATGTTACAGTGGCTGCCAGCCAGAACAATATCCTCTTTTGTCAGATTTCCTGAGAAGTGGAATAAATTTTGTTATGCCTACTTCATAATGCCAAATTGAAAGACTTAACAGGAGTGGTTTTTTTCTTTTTCTTTATGTGCCAACATGCTTTAAACTGCAGCTAAACCTCCAGTATGCTGCAAAATAACAGGGGCTTTCTGAGTACAGGACTGAATCTGCTTATTGCATTCTTGGATTAAGTGTAATTTATTTTCCATCTTACCTTTTTTTCAGTCCAGCTTGGCACTTTGTTTTTTCAAAAACTTCTTCAGCCAGACAAAAACAGGATGCTTAGGGTATTGCCTTTATTCCATTGACTGCTAGGTGACATAAGGGAGATAGTTTTTTTTTTTTTGTTTGTTTGTTTTGTTTTGTTTTGTTTTGTTTTGTTTTTTTTGCACTGTTTGGGTAGTGTTACCTCATCATTGTAAGTGAGATGTAAACATGTGCTTAACATTAATTAGTGTGTTCAAACGCTGCATTCAAGAGCATAGCCAGCTGTGCTGCCTTTCACACATGGGGTGCACGGCGTGGCCAAACCCGTCATTGGTGTCCTGGTGCCATTGTGCATGGCATGCTCACAGCCTCTGCCTTCACAGTGTCCGTTGCTGATCTTCTGGTTATGTTCTAAAGGGGGAGAGGCTGGAGTGAAGTTACCGTCAGCAGGAGTATTAATTCTGTGGCCCAACAGGTAGATCTAAATAAATGAGCCACGTGAACGGTCAGATGATATTCCAGGATTTATTGATAAGAAGAAGGCCAGTGGATGAGTGAATTGAACATTTGTTGTAGAAGTCCACTTCCAGCCTAAAAGGAAAGGAGATGTACCCTTGCATACTTGGAAGCCTCTGTGTTGGCGCTCCGATGCTACTGACCCTACGTGAGGTGTTCATCTAACCCTACCAGGTCACTCACAGGATGAGAAGAATGTATGATGTATGATGTTCCTCTGTGGCAGCTTGCTTGCGGGCAGTTGGAAGGTCAGTGATGTTAAAGAAAAGGTTGTAAATGCCCATTTCTCTGGCCTTCTGTCTTACTGAGAGATGCTCGTTTTTTCCATGATACACTGTAGTACTTGGGAGAAAATTCAAGTGGCTATGGCTAAATCTGGTTTGGCAGTAGATGGTTATGACTACTGTCCTGGTTGTTTGTGTCATGTTACATTTACACAGTTTTGTGTCACAGCTATTGTGGCGGTTTTTTTATGTTTGAGGAGCACTGGTCTGCTAATAACTGAAATTAATTTGAAACTGAGATGTGAATTCAGCATTCTTTGTCCAAAAGACCTTATTAGTATGATCAAGCCAAATTTAATTGTTAAAATACTGCACTGTTTGTCCTTTAGAATTACTTGAGGAAATACCAAAAGGCGGAGGCTTGATGGTCTGTGGTTGGCGTGGTGGATGGAGGGGACAATGTAGGGAGTCATTGTGACATAACTAGTAACTTGGATTTTTGTTCTTTGTATTTATGTTGGCAATTATCTGAAAAAGCCCTTGAAAATAAAGAACAGAATGCTGAAATTAAAAAACAATCCATAGAACTGTTGTTGGGCTGGTGTTTCTTCATGCTGGCATACAACAAATCATGAGAGGAGCAGACAAACTGTGGAGTTCTCTGGATAGTTCAAGTTACCTGGTTCAGATTTCTTAGGGTGCATGCCTCTGTTCCTTTGAGAAGCTGCACGTACACGTGTGTAATTTGACTTGTGGACTTTTAGTCATAAAAGCTTTAATAACATTGTCAGTATGCTCCTGGTATTGACCACCAGAGAACGATGCAGGGTAACAACAATTAACATTTACATAATAAGCCCACCGAAATGTTGCATGGAGAACAGTTGGATGTGTTTGTTTAAGTGCTATGGTGGCCAGGATCCATTGGCTAGGATCCACTTGAAAATCAGATTAAAAGTTTCTGTGCTTGACAAATACAATGTCATTAGTTTAAAAATTCCCTGAAGGCTGCTGTTGTAATTAGATGAGCCTGAAGCATCCAACAGTAAAATTTGTTTTCCTCCAGGAATGACAAGTAGAATCTTTTAAAAAAGGAGAATAAGGTAAAATGCCTTGACTGATCTTTGTCAGAGAGAGCAACCACAGTAAGAAAGAGATTTGCCAGGAATGAAAGCGACAGCCGAAGCCACGACGGCCTATGGTCAGTGGGGTGGGCCAGCCGCAGCAGGGGGGCAGTGAGACCCATAGGAATCCTGCTGAAAGGACACTCACAGTGATCACTGGGTAGATGCTCCTTATCAAGGGATTCACTAAATTAGGTGTCATAGATGCTGAGCATTGGTAAAAATAGCAGCAAAAAAGTTACAGAACCAGTGACTCTCTTTGGAGCATGTTTGTCACAAAAGTTTATTCCATATTTCTGTGTTTCTTTGTTCTCTCGGAGTGTGAAATTCATAGTTCTGGGCCGCAGTGTTTCAGCTTCAAAAGCTATGCATGTTAAGCTGTGTATTTATTTAAGATTTATTTTAGAGTGAATTATTCTGCTTGGTTGATCATGTTATTTTTCTGCAGCATTACTGATTTGAATCTGTTTCAAGCTGGTAGTTTGAGAAAGCAGTTATTTCTCTCACAAGAAATAACAGCGTAGAGATTGTGAACTCATCATCTCTTTAAAATATAACCGGAGCTACATAAAAACCATCATTTATGCTTTTTAATTGATTGCTCTAATAAAGATGTCTACATTGCCTACATGAACATAAATATTGTCCTTAAAGAAATAATTCCTCACATATTTGTATTGCATAGGAGAATCACGAACCCGACTGTGGTGGGCTCTCGGAGACTGGCGAAATGTTGCTGGGGGTAAGCCAGGCTGTGGCAGTGCCGGCTGTCTGAGCAGGCTTAGAGCCTGGCCTTGGCCCTGCCCCTGCTCCCAGCCCTCTGTCATGGTTAGTGGCTCCCTAGGGAGCTCTTGGCTGTGCCAGCAGGGCCAAACTGGGCACATAGCTCAGGGAAAGCCACAGACCAGGGACTGTATAAATAAAAATATAAATGTACACTTACACGTATATACATTGTTTCGTAGAACAACTAGCTTCACTTCTTGAATAATGTACTGCTGAGTGATGTCCAGGTCTTTGCAAAAATGCTGTGAGGCTCTTGTAAGCCTGTGTAGCAAGGTATCAGAACCAGAATAAATGTCAGAGTTCACAGGGTGTTTGTCTCAAACGCTCACCTGCTAATCTCTGTGTGTAGCTATTACACCACTTCTGTTTCATTTTCTAAAAGGTGCTTTTACTTCCTTAGAATTAAATAACTTACTACTAGTAAAATATAGCTTAGACCTAACTCAACATTTAAACACATTCCATTAACTTGGAAAAGCGTGTATTATGAACCTGTTCTGAAGTTGGTTAAGTATGCGTTTTGTTGGGCTGTTAAGTGTGACAGGTTCATATTTTTCATTATAAAACTGTTGGTTAATGTGGAGAGCCACTGTAAACACGGCAGTGCTGCTTCTCAGCAGCTGTGAATTGTCACCCTCCTTAGAGTTCCCCAGAATTCTTACAATTTTTGAGTATTTCCAAACTTAGGGAGGTTTATTAAAGAAGGAAAGAGCTGTAATCTTAATTACAGGCAATATAAAAGGGCATAACTTTTAACTGGGTTATTCTGATTCGTGCTTCATAAGGCATGCCAAATGCAGTTTAAGTGGATTGAAAGAATATGGTCTGCTTTGATCAGTGTATATGATCAGCTTTTCCTTCAATCTGTGCAGTGTACTAAGAAGTCAGCTTAAAAATGCTGTGAAATGTAGCTTACTATAGAAAAAAGCAAAAAAAATTGGATATGTTCACACTTCCTGTGAATGAGGAAAAAGCTTTCTAGTATGAATATTTTACTTTCCAAGTTTCCTTGAAGTAGTTTCTTCACTGGGTATTTGTATGATTGCATGTTCTTATTTTGCAGAACTTTAGATAATTTGGTTTAACAGGACTTGATTGAAGGCATTTTATCTCATTAAAATGTAAATGTAGGTAATCATACCTCACATTTTGGTAGCTCTTCACTTAGAAGCTCAATGACATTGTGTCTATAGTGCATGTGTCTGTGATTCTTCTGGTTGTTAACGGAAATTAGAGCTCCAGTTACCTTCTACTGCTGTATTTTCACCTGCAGGTAATATTTTACTTATTTACAGTTTGCATTAAATAGCAAGGCTAGAAAACTTACTGAGGGGGGGAAAAAGTATCACCCATCTTACAGAGGAACTGAACATGTAATATTGCAAGCCGTCTTTTTTTTTTTTTTTTTTTTGTACAGAAATAGAGAGTAGGTTTAAGTCTTCATCCATTATTCATGCATGAAGATGACCCAAGCAATAAAGATTTACAAATGCTTATAGGACTGTTCCTGTCAGACAGTGCAGGAGCAGTTTTGTACAGGCATTTGCTGTGGAAAGAATGAGTCGGGCTGGGAACTATTCCATGGACATGCCTGTCTGGTGCACTGCAGTTAGCAAAGTCCAGGATTAAGGCTGAAAGAACTGGGGCTTAAATGCTCATAGTTGTAAAGATTCAGCTATTGAACAGTCTTCCAAATCATCTCAGTGAAATCTGAAGTCTTACGAAAGCTTCTGAACTTCTGTGTCTGGGAAAACTCTTTTATGACAAGTGTTGTTCCAATGAGAAAAACTCCCTCTTGCTGCTGTTATCTCCCTTTCAGACAGCGCATCATAAACAATGCGAGCCTGAACTGTGCTTTCGTTTAATGGGACAACTTCCATTAAATCTGCTAGGGACCACACTACTCTTTTGATTTACAGATACTGATACTGGTCTTTGTGGCAGCATAAAACCCAAAGAATGACACACAACATCCTCCTGTTTTGCATTGAGATGTAGAATAGAAAAGTAACACATCCCCCAAATACTATTAAGCTTCTTAAGTATCTTTCCTTCATAAAAATAATGTTCTATAAAGAACTATACCTGGCATGTCCTCCTGTTCCCGAGTTCAACTATTATGGATTTGATTATTTAAAATTAAAAATTCTTACTTTCGGAGTCCAAGTGATTTCATGTAACAACAGGTTGTGAGTTTCTTTTTCCCTTAGTTATCATGTGTTTAATGTGGCTGTTTAATTACAAAGCCACAGACCTTTAATCAATTAACCACAGAACAAGAACAATTTGGGTATTAAGACTATATAGTCTGAAATGTCATGTATCTGTTATCTTTAAATTATTCTTTTGATTAATTTCTTTGAAGTGTTCCTATCTTGTCATCCTTTTTGTCCCAAAGCACTTTTTCTTCTGATTTCCTTCCTTCACTGATTTTTTTTTTCTCACTCAGTTTCTCTCTCATTCACTCACTTTATTTTTTTTGTCTTCAGGGTTCTCTGCAGTTCTCATCATTCTAACACCTCCTCAGGCCTTCAGTTGTTCTGGACTTGTGCAGTTCCCTGCATACACATTCATTCTTGCAGATTTAGTTGTCCTTTTTCTTTTTTTAGTGACAGTGGGTGCCTGGAGAGTTAGCTGAACTTTGAATGTGCTTCAGTAGGGTAATAGGTTAAAAAAAAATATATAATTTTTTTCGAAAAAGCATTTTCTAGATCATGGAGATAGCTCTGGAGACACTCATGCTGTCCACCTATGGGAAAAGCAAGATGTGAATTGAGTGGAGGATTGTGGCCAGAAAGTGATGGACATGATGAGGATTCAGCTGGTGTGTAGCAGGTGACATGGTCACCTTTTTGGTCAGCTGCTGAACTCTACCAGTGCTCTAACTTTTCTGCAAAATATCATTTATGAGAGACCAAAAGTACATTCATGTCAGACTAGATCCCATGCATCAGGAGAAGGTGGCACGTGAGCTTTTGCTTTCACCTCCAACAACTCTAGTATGTCTAGTGTGTTAGCAATAAGGAGGAACATTCGCTTGAGCTTTTTTTTTTCAGTCTCTTCCACAAATGAAAAGAGGGATGCTCTCTTTCAAAATATGCAGCAAGGCAAATGGAGCACGGAGTGATTGGGATCTGTTCATAGAATCATTTGGTGCAGGTGTATGTATCTTTTTATTGATTAGCATGTTACAGCTTTTTCATAGAATTTAGCCATAAAAGATTAAGGTTAGTTCATGGATTTTTTTAGTCTCTTCAGAAAGTTAAAAATACAGTGCTGTGCCCACACACGTAACACTAATTTTAGGTTAAGATTTTTTTTTAGCAAAAACATGAAATTGTTAAAGTCATTTCTGAGCTGAGAATAAATTTGTAACGTTGTAAAAATGCTTTTTGCATACAGTTATTTCAAAGCCTCAGACTAGAAGTGTCTCATGATGCTTTATTAGTTTTTAAAAAGTACTTTCATGAGAAGCAAGGGCTGTGAGTAATAAGTAAACATCAGTGATATATATGTACTTACGCAGGCAAAGTGTTGCAGAAGTGGTTGCTGCATGTTAGTGGTGCATCTAAGACTCCTAAATAATTAAAACACTTTTCTTTTTCTGTTAGGACAGTGGTGCTTTCAAACGTGTGCTCTTTGAACAACTTGACACAGGCAGTTATATTTGTTTTAGATTTTGGGGAAAAAAAAATCACCCCTCTGCTAGAAACTAATTTGTCCTTTCATTTTGTTTGTTAACTTCGAGTATTTCTGATCAGCATTGACACTTAGAAACTTTACATGGGCTAAAAACTGCCATAACTGAACCTACTTAAATGTGCTTTTGTATAAAATTCTGAATTTTGATCTAAATCAAATGCTTTTGGCTTTCATATCTGATGATCTTTAGGGCAGCTGCTTTCAGAGAAGAATTTATGAAGCAGCTGTATAAGGATTTCCAGTCATTACCTTCTATCAGCGTCCTCTGTTCTTTCAGTCTGCCTGGATTCATACGCTGCCCTTTCACTGTGCTTGTCTCATCTGAAGCACAGATCTGTAGGCCATGGGAAATTCTGGTGAGACTGGGTGAGAATTTAGCACTGGGTAATGCCTACTGAGCTGCAGCTTTGTTTTACCTTGCAAAATCACACACCATGTATACAATTCATAAGAGAAATCAGCCCGTAAAACTAGAATAGCCATACCCTTTCTTTTGGAAGTCTATGGAGTCTGACGTGCAGTTTCATGGGAGATGAACAGAGTCCAATCTGTGACACAAGTCACAGTTTCATTGTAAATATTTGATAGAGCTTGGTATTTAACACTGCATTGCTCTGCAGTTGTACTCAGTAGCGAATTAACAGTTTATTCTCACTGATATTAACACGTTTAGAAGAAATCTTAGTTCTATTGAAAGACGAAGAGAAAAAATATGCATGTCAAAAGGCAATTAAGTATTTGGCCTTAATTTTGTCTGGAAGAGAGGCTGGGAATTAGTGTTGGATGTGCATCCATTACTCGTATAAACCAGCAGTTTGGCTTTAAAATGTTCTGTGGTGGAAGGCAGATTGCCACGTGTAAAGGCAGTGCATTTCAGCATGCAGGGTAAGATACACGATGTGACGGAAAGATTAAATAATAGAAGGGAATGCCAGCATACCAGCATGGCTGCAGTTACGGGGGGAGTTTCTTGGTGCCGTTATCAATCCATTATTATGGATTTTGTTTTATTTCTGTTTTTTTTTCCTACTGTCATCTAAATAGCTGCAAAATACCCAACCAATGGTTGTATTAAAGCAGTCTGCCTGCTGTTTATAATATAGTTACTGCAACTGTTTTCTTGCCACTTTTCTTTCTTCTCCACTGTTGATCTGTGGAGAAGAAATGTCTGCTGCTCAAATGAGTTGATACAGGTACTGGCAGGCAGCTTAGCATTTCTAGGAAATCACTGATCCATGCCTGGAAGTGATTGCAGTTGAATGACATCACTTGATGTTGTCCTTGTGCACACATGTGTTGTCCTAGTGCTTTTGAAATGCTGTGTGAAAGGATTCTTTTAAACTACCTTGGGCATCTTCAGGTTTGGGGGTTGGTTGATTGGTTGGCTTTTAACCTGCATTCTGAAGTGATCCAAGATGGACTTGCTCTGGTTTGATAAAGTAAAATTTAAGGTGCTAAGGTGCCTTTTCTGCCTTTCGCCTTCCCTTTGCAAGCTCTAAGTGTCCAGCTGAGAGCAGAGGGCGTGACAGACTGCAGATAGGAGATCTCCAAAGCAGCTTTCTCCTGGCTGGCATGAGTGGTCATGAGGAGGCGCAGGGCCTTGAGGTGAAACCTCTGCACTATGGGGAGCCTGCTGTGGGACTCAGCCCTGCTTCTGTTGTGAATGGTGGAAGAGCTGATGGAATGGTGGGGGTACCTGCAGCGTACTTGGGAGCTGGGAAACACAGATAAATGAATTGGGGGAAGGGAGTTTTCAAAATAAAGGTCAATAAAATGGATTGATTCAATAAAGACTAACAAAAACAGCTTGAAAGCATCAGGCTTGTTAAACAAGGTAGCAATTAAAGCAAGATTAAGTTTGTTGCAAGGATTAACGAATCCATGCAGCTTCATTTGTTTTCATTAAAATCCTGGAGTGCGAGCTCACTGTTTTTAATACTGTAAGTTTTATTGTTTAAATTCTGAAACGGAAGCTGCCATTATTTTGGTGGAAAGTCTGATTGCTTTCTTGGCTCAGGAAGGGCCTTTGAGCTAACGTTATCTTGAAACTTGTAACAACACTACTACCCTCTAAATATTTTGGCTTGTTCTTCCTATGTTGATTAAGCAGGAGGGGTTTTGTTCTTCCATTAGCAGGTGAAGAACAGCAGCAGAGAGACTCAGGTAGCTTGTTCTACTAGACTCAGTATTAGAAGGTCTTAGATTTTTTATATAGAGGGCTAGCATTGCAGAAGTACTGTCTAACTCTGAGAATTTTAGAGAATGACTGAGGAATATAGTAGAACTAGACAAAAGATGTTCAAAAGTATGAAGTAGCTTCAGTGAAACTAAGTTGAATAGACTTTTATCATGAAAAAAATCTGAGAAGAATGGGACAAATATCTATACAATCACAAAAAAATCCGGGGAAACAATAGAATTTTTCTTTCATTATTTCAGATAATGTAAAAGTTAGGAGGCACCTAGCAAAACCATCATGGAACAAGGTTCATAAAGGATCACTGGTCATAAAGGATCGTGGGAACCAAAAAAATGTAAATGTCATTATAGCAGTATTTGGAAATGGTTCTGAACAGAGCACCAGTGGAGCAAGACTTAGGGGTGATGGTGGCACATACAGCTTACACGGTGTGAGCTGGAAGACAGCCCACGGGCAATAAAGGGACTGTTGAACGTACAAGTCCTTTTTCAGACTTGAGGCAGCAGCACCAATCTCTGAAACTAAGTATGCTTTGAAAATAACACCTCTGACTTTGACTGTTAAGATCAATTTACTGCTAGTAAGCGGATCAGGTACCTGAGAGAATGTTCTCTGAGACAAGAGGATGTGTAACTGATACTGGTAATTTCCTTTTCTTGCTTGCAGACTGAGTTTACCTATATATTTGTGAGGTGTACTTGGGAGAAAGATTAACATAGTCTTGCTGCTGGTACATTTTAGTTTCCTCCTTTTCTGTCTGGTTGGTTGATCTCTGCTTATTAATATTTCCTTAGATTGGCATTACATCATTCAACATGCATTTTATTTGTGTATATATATATATTTGTCATTGCCTCTTCACAGGGCAGGTGCCGGAACAGACAACTCTTTTTGATGATTGCAGAATTTCTGGGTCACTGTGCAGTTCTGGAACTGATATTGTTGTCAGAGTGAGAACATTGAAGGTTACAGGAAATATTTGCAATGTTTTATAATTATTGTATCTACATTTGCATGGCTATTGTTGTATTGCCCTGCAGTTTCAAGAGGATAATTTAACAGCCTGAAAATTTGGAAATACCAAGAATGATGGGTAACATTTTGTGTATACTGGACACTCATGATGTTTTCTCCTATTAGATAGCACATGATAGCCCATGTGATTAGGACTTCAGGGATGCACTAAACTTGATAGAAGGATATATTTAACTAATGGTTGCACCTGTGACCAGTTCTTAATGCAAAACTCAGGGAAAGGGCTGGGGTAAAGGGGGTGGAGGCAGAATTTAACTGGAAATCAGCGCGACTGTTGGTTCCCCAATGTCACCTTAAAAAGCAGAAAAATCTTTATGCTTTGCTTTCAGTGTGGAGGGTAGACGATATTTCCTTTGGAAATGCCTTTTTATGTCAACATACTCATGTGATAGTTCTGCATAAGAGAAGACTTTCCTGGTAGAGAAAAGATTGGGATAGCTGATTCACGTCTCAGCCCACTGACAATTTGCAGGTGCTGCTCTGGCCGCTCTTCCAGAAAACAGTGACTCATCATGACCTGCAGCAGGGCTAGGATATAGGTAGAAGCACACTGTGGGAAGTTTTAGTTCAACTAAGTCATACATCTGTAGTTCCTCCCCCTGTGACGCTTAATGGACAATTAAATGCAATCTGGTTTGTTTCAATAAATATTATTCTTTTCCAAAAGGAATGCCAGGCTTGTTAAAATGCCTCTGGATTCATTACGAGAAGTCTTTAAAATGCTTTATATAGTTCACTGTGATTGCTTTATGAAGTGCTTCAGAATAAGGAAAAAGTTTCATGAGAAAAACGGAGGGAGGTAAACTGGCTCAGAGCAAAAAATCGGTAGCTGCTCTGCCTGGAAGGGGGGTAAGGAGGGATAATTTAGCAGTCCTGCGCTTGTATTCCTGAGGCCGCTCACTTACAGTACCATTGTGAATTAAGCAAATGTTTGCATGTTGATGTGGGGGAGAATTTTTGCTGTATTGCAAATTGTCTTCACTTCGTTCTTTAGCTTTAGGAGCAAACAAAGCATTCATAGGATGGTTCTAGTGATGTAGGTTTTGGGCTTTATTTTTTAAATAGATTTTAATTTCTCTGGATGCAGTAATAGTGCATACCTTGTTCCTTAGCCCATAGAGTTGCAGAGGTGAGATGCATGCAGGTTAGCTGGGATGGAGCAGCACCTTTAAGAGTAAATGCAAGGACAGTGGGAAGTCAGGTCTTATCAACTGGGGACTCTAAGGAAGTAAGGAGGAAGCATAAAGGGAGTTAGATGACTGTTAGAAGTCATTTGGCATACTAAATTGCCATTTAATCTGTTGGAGAGTTTCCAGGATTGTCATCTGTTATTGGCATGTTGGCTTTATTTAACAGGCTAAGAATAATTAAACAGTGCAATTTATTAGCATTATTTGTCCCAGTTTTATGTTCTTTCATTGCAACTGATGATTTTGGGGATGAACAGCATTGCAGAATTGTTTTCTCTTTCAAAAACAAAGAAAATGGGTTCTGGTTACATAGGCACAATATATTGTTCATGTAAGGTCATGTGTTTGGATGTTAATGTAAAGGCAGACTGAGCAGAAGAGGCTGATCTCCCATACTGTGATTCTGCTGCTGTCACTGACTGAGAAGAACAGTGTTTCATATTGTCATATTGTTCATATTCCTGTTGTCAAGAATCAGTCATACCGAAGCCATGGTATACCACTTGATTTCTTAAATCTTCCTGCAATTCAGGACTCTGTTACTCTCTTTTCTATGTTACTATGTTTAAAACACATGGTTTTAAGTACATTGATATATATGTTTAGCTTTTCCATATATCGAATTCAGTATGCAGTATTTAAAACCATATATTCCAGTTTTGGTGGATCGCCTTAGGCAAAAGTCTATTGTAATATTTATGTATTTTTTCTGGCTCTGTAAGTACACTGTTACACTTCCTTGACTCTGATCTAGAAATGTTCAGTCTGTAGCAAGCATCACTGGCGATGATTGAAAGAGGCAAGTTTGGACCTTACCAAATTTCCTGGTTGACCTCAAAAGCATTTAGTTTTAATAGGGAGATGGAAAAGAAACATTGGAGTTCATCCAGAATGTGATTGTAATAGGCAAGTTTTTGTTTTGTTTGCTTAGTGTGCACAATATAATCCATGTTCATTTTTGAAAATTTAATTTTGTGTTTTAGCTTCTCAAGATCACATACTGCAGAACCCAAGCTGATGTAATGTTGGCTCAGACACAGGAGGGCTGTGGTCTTGCTTCTTTTCTGCAGGGCACGTTAGGTATGTGGGAACACTTGGTAACCGTGTGAGCTCGTGCTGACATCATGACCATACGAGGCTTGCGTTTAAATCTACGCGTGAGTAGCTATTTAGGAAAACGTGTATGTTTAATTAACTGTCAGAGACATGTTTGCATTTAAATGTCTTTATCAACCATTTATGTTAATAATAGTTTTCAGAACAAGAAATTGTAAGAGAATTTACATAAAATAATTTTCTTCTGAGAAAGGGGAAATAAATGGTTTAATAAGTGCCCTTGGCATTTGGACACTAAAGCACTTTGCAGGAAGAAATTGGTTTTAATTTAAGTATTCAGATTTGTAGGGCAATTTAATTGAACTTTGTTTCATAAAAATGTTCTCATTGGAAAAAAAAAAAAGTATATATATGACATAATTGATCTCCAGTGATGAGAGGAAGTGCAAAGCAAAAGTTAAATTTCATAAGTGATTCTGATAAAAAGGTATTAGGCACTGAGAGGATATTGCACACTTAGTTTTGAACGTTATTCTCTCAGACATTTTTCTTCATTTTCTCGTGTACATTACAGCCAGTGGCTGAGTGCAGAACTAGGATTTTGCATAATATTTTTTTAGTCAGAATTGAGCTGTATACTTTACCACACTCCAGAAGGCAGTTAGTGTGAGCCTAAAAATCAGTGGCATTACAGCAAAATCTGTCCAGAGAGATGATGTCCAGGAAAAAGTTATCCAAGAATTGAAGAATTGTGGGACAAATCTGAATTCTAAGCAAGAAATGTGGCTGTTTTATAGTGAAATGTGTTTAAGAATTAAACTGTTTTGAAGTCGAAATTCCAAATCATCCAAGTATGGAAGCATGTTTTTCAGTCCATCTTGTCTGAACACTGAAGTGCCTACTCAGTTTCCATAGATGCTTGATCAGATGCCTGGAGGAGAGCTGCAATTGCAGATGTTGAAAAATTTAAGTGAAACTCCTTCCTCTTTGGAAAATCAGCCCTATTTTTATGAAAGAGGAGTTCCTCTTGGAATGGAGAAATCTGATTGTATAGACAGAATGAACTCTGGAGCTCCCCATCTTTTGGGGGGCAATCTTAGCTAAATTTAGTGTGCTATTACTCAAAATATTGTTCTTCTGCCTATTGTTGTTATTTGCTGTTTGTGTGTTTTAGCACTAACATTTTATCCAAGTTAAGTTTTATTCATATTACATATGCAGTTTTTGTTTGACTCCTGTCTTAGATGCAAATCTCTGAAAATAAGTGTACCACAGGTGAATCTGTTGAGATTAGTGTGGCTTCTGGCCTTGCCTCCTGTGAATCAGTGAGCTTGTGTCTGGGCACTTCCAGGCAGGTGCTGTAGTGACTTTAGTGGCATTACACTGAATGGTTGTGTGACTTGGAAACCGGGAGAAACAGAGTGGTCAGTAATGCTCAGGGCATCTCTGTTGAGTGAGATATTCTCAGCCGATTCACGCACAAGAGAAAAGCAAAATAATCCTTTATTCAGCTCCCTGCTCCCCAGCCAAAACACACACAAAAATGCAAAACAAAGATCTGACAGTCTGACTGGATGAGATAATCTGTTCCTACACCAGATCTGGTGATTCACTTTATTTCAGTCAAGTGTTGTGTGCTTATTTACATGTTTGTTTAAAACACTCTGCGTGTCACCTGGGAACGCTTATCTAAGGAACACGATTTGGGTGATAGGAGGTACCACCTTCTCCCTGTGGCTCACAAAGAGCCAGTCAAAGGGAAGGCTTGCAGAACTAGACATGCAGACCCCAGAAAGAACTGCTGTTCATTTCACTCCTTTCACAACCCTTATTTAAATTCTTCCAGAGGTAAATGAAAGCCTTCACTATACAAGCATGTCCTGTAATGAAGTTCTGCCTTATGGTAAGCCTTGCATTTTTGCCCTCCGTCTTTCCCAGTAAACTGTCAAGGTTCAGCTGCAGTCACTGCTAGGAAATTGCAGCATGTTTCAAGGTTGAATTGATCTAGCTTTAATTGTTAGCCACTGGATCCTATTGCGTTGTTATCAGCAAAGTTGGAAAGGTCTTCCTAGCAGATCTCCTTTTCAGTGAGTAAGTGCTTATGTCTGGTAATCAAATGACCTCTCACTCTTCTCTTCAGTTAGCTAATGTAGACAGGGCTCCCTAAGACTTCAAAAACGGAAGAAATAGATGGTAGAGGACAACAAATGGTGAATGATGGTGAGAGTGTAGGATGTAGAGCAAATAGGATGACATTTATACATCCTATTAGGAACAAATACACTTAAGGAAAAAAAAAATAACAAACTGAAGTTGAACGTGTCTTTGTTAGATGGTAAAATTGTAAATAGCATCATAGGAAGGCAGATCTGTGTGCCTCCTGCCTCAATAGACCCCCACAGAACCTTTAAGTTCTTCCACAGTGAATACCTCTTATTCAGCAGCATGTCTAAGTCATGCCTCTTTATACCTACCTCATATTATAAGCAGCTCCAAGAACTTTCTGCTTGTTTCTCCCACTTCAGAGACAGGAAAACTTCATGAGAAAATTTGAGCAGATCTCTTTTCCCAGATTGTTGAAGTCCTTCATGATAAGTGGAATGGTACCTGGCATGGCCAGGGGTGCCAACATGGATCTTGGCCAAACACTGCATTGCAATTTTCAATGACTGCCTTGGAAGTAACTCCCATGAAATAGGAAGGTGTTAATGCAAACTTTCAGCTTGGCTGAGATGCTGGGAATGATGCTGCTGTTCTTGAACGAACGTTATAGAATTAAAGCCACACGTTTGTTTTCTGAAAAAAAAAAAAAAACCAACCAAAAAAACCCCACTAACAACAAGAAAACAACAAAAAAACAGGAGAAATATCATACCGGGTATATGAAAATGCTTAAATATCTTTTCCCTTCCAACTTTACTGACTTTCTGTTTACATTTATATGAAGTGTTGATTTAGGCTCTAATTTTGGGACCCCTTTTGTGCAGATTTCCAGTACATCTGCAATGGATGTGCAGTCTGTTTACACAAAAAGAACTGCAGTGGTATAATCTTATAAGTTTAAGGACTTCTGAAGTAACAGGCGTGGGTCTAAGGATATTGCTAGGAGAACGAAAGTGGAAGGTTGCTACCACCAGAACCATCCGACCAGCCTGCTGTGGGCTCTGCAGCTGTGCCAGAAAAGACGCTGCATGAATAATCTGGACAGCTGTGGTCTGTTCCCTGTTTCTTGGCTCAGCTTCAGAACACCTCAGGATGCACGTATGTGCACATACTGTCTGGCAAAATACACTTCTCAAGTATTGAAAGAGGGCATGTAGCCCGATGCTGTGTGTGAACAGAGCAGTGCACACGCGTGAATTCAAGGGACAGAGTGGGGATGCAGTGTTTGGTCTTTTGTGGTCCCTAGAAGAATCTCAAACGTTGTCCTGACCAGAAAAGCTGCATATACTGTGTTGTATTGCAGAGTACAGGTCAAAGCTTTTTTCTGATCTTTTTGGTTAATAGACAGCTTCTGGAGAGTTGATAGGAGAGGTCAGTTCTCCAGCCTATGCTGTGTGGGAGGGCACATTAGGTCGGCCTAATTCTGTCCTCAGAATGTAATTCTGTAGAGATTGCTCTGTCTTTTAGGATCAGGAACTATATGTGGCCTTCGTATAAATGTTATCATTTGTCTTGTTCCCGCATATTTTTCCAAATATCTTTACTGCTTTCCTCTATTTTGTCATTCCTTGAACTAGCTTTCCCTGTGTGTCCTTTTAGCATTTGCCAGTTATTATGAGCTCCAGTCCTGTTGGTTTAACTTTCTCATTTGAAAAAATGCAACTTGGCTGATGTTATCTGGGAGCAAGCCAGTAGCAGCTAAAAACCAAGTGGAAACAAAGTCTGCTAAAGGGTCCCCATTTTAGATGAAACTGCCCAACTTGGATCTCATCAGTTTGAATATTTTTGCTTGGTGGCAGCTGGATTTGGACTGCATACTGCTGTTGGTGATGGTGTCCACACGACTTCAAGTTTTTCAGATACTGGCAGTGTTCAAATGCATTCACGTGAACTGTCTTCCCTCATGCTGTGTCACCGTAAGGAGGTGAAGAAGGAAAGAAAAAGCTTTTTTTTTTTTTTTTTTAAGTTATATACACCCTGGGCTCATTTTAGTACATGTCACCAAGGATGCATATGTTTGCTGTAGAGCTGGTTAATGAGCGGAAAGTGAGAGCGCTGGGAAGACAGGCCATGGTTCCTGGCAAAGCTTCTCCTGGCTCCATGACACTGCATCGCTGGGTGAGGGCAGGCCCTCTGTTGGGGTTATCTGCCTCAGAGCCGATAGTGGAGCATGAGGAGTGTGCGCTGTTAATAGGATTAACTCTGCATTTTACTCTGGTGTTGTATTTGCGCGTCCTATGCAAAATAAGGTGCTCCATGTTTTTAGGGAAACCCAAAAGATGTCAAGATTTCTTGAGAAGGAAGGAAGCTGTCTTTGTTAGCTGTAAGCAGTGGGTGTTTTTGTCGGATGGGAGGAGCCCTCAGCATTAGGGGTTTACAAGAAGCTGATCCTCAGAATTGGTGTGTTTTGTAGCCTGCATCTGGAGGATTAGATTTAAGAAACTAGCCTGAATGGAAGGCTTTTAAGACTTGTAAATTTTATATGTTTTACTACCTGAACATCACTGCACCAGCTAATTCAGTGCAGAGAAAGTCATCTTTGTCTCTTAATGCTTTATTTTCAGCGAAACACAAATTGTCTCTGAGGTTGAAGAGAATGCCAAAAAATATTTTGCAGATGGGATAATATGTAATTAAGAATACAGATATGTATTACTAAATAAACTTAAAACTTTGGTCAAGGAGGAATTTTTGGGTCATGCTTTAGAAAAACACTACAATGAAATGCAGCGGAGTGTGAGACCATTCATAGTTAAGCCCTAGAAATATTTAACTGGGCTGAAAAATTCAATAATTCTAGAGGTTAAATGAAATGTGTATTTCATTTAAATTAATGAGATATATAATCAAGGTATCAAGAGTTTGCTTTACTTCCTTCTTCTGGCCTCATTCCTCTGGTTTGTCAAGTTTCTTGTGTGGAGAAAATCATGACTTGTCTAAGGATTAGCAGGAGTTTTGGATAATTCAGTAGTCTGATAAAAATGGCCTGCTGCTGCAATTGGCAATTTATTTCAATTCTTTTTAAAATTACTGTGTTGGGAGATATCAGAGTAATGAATATATTCACTAATAGTGTAAAGATAAACTAAAACTGTAATTAGCTTTGAACCTTTGTGTGTGAAAATGTATTGAACCCAAGTTGCGTGGAAGGTGGGGAGGTGACCAGTCTTTTCTTTTACTACTTCCACTAAAACTATTTTCTTCTCTATAGCTGGTTCTGTGGGAGAGTTCTGGGATTAAGGGTCATTGGCATGGTTTTGCTAAATATTGGAGTCTTGGATTTGTTTGGGGATAGGGAAGTTTTCTAAAACCTGTAAAAAAACAAACAAGCAAACAAACAAAACCCGTGTTTCTTTTTTTTTTCTTTTTTCCAGTTAGAAATCATGTATAACTATGTCCTTCTGATCATAGTCTGTAGTAAATTCAGGAGAATTTCTGAGTAACAAGAGCAGACAGTGAATCAATCAAAGTCATTCTTGTGTTGGGTTTGGCTTTTCGTGCTGCCAATGATGTGGCTCCTAATCCTTCAGAAATGAGTTCTGCTTCTTTTATCACCAAGATACCAGGTAATTGTTTCTGTCAGGATCTTCCTTCATTTTCTCTCTGCTTCCTTTCATTGAATGAAAATCTATATTAACTCTCACTTTGTGTTATATTAATCTTTATTTGATATTGTTTTTTGATTTTGTCGAGGTTTGTCATTCTGTGGCATTGATCTTATTTCCCAGCTTTCTGTTTCAGCATTTGTTGAGGCAGAGGGACAGTGGTATTGCAAGTACAGCTTCAGAGTCTATACAGCATACCCTGCATTAGAGCTTGACCTGAACCAGTACCCTTCATCCTGGGGAGAGGACTTGCATGTTGGTTTGGAAAGCTGTATTCTGTGTCTAGATTTTCTGTTTGACTCTTGTCTACTATTTTCCAACTCCAGTCCAAGTTTCAATGATATACATCTTCATTTGGGTACCCACTGCTCACTCACCAATCTCCTCTGGTTTCTATACTTGGATTCTTTCTGATTATTTCCCATTACATTTTTGTTCCCTGTTCTAAGCAGATGAATTTTAAGTCTCAAATTTTACCTTCTGTATGTCTGCACATTCTCTTACTGCTGGCATAAACACTTCACTGTGCTGCACAGATCCTGGATCACCAACGTTTATGGGACACTCCTGCAATCAGCATAAATAATCCCAGTTTCACTGTTTTCTATGATGAAAGGCATTTATTTTGTGGAGTGCTGTTGTGTAACAGTGTGTAGTGTGAGCACTTATTGATGAAAGCATTTGTAGAGTGTGTTCCTTTGCAATACTGGGTAAGCTTTTAAGTATTACAGTTAATTCTTAAAAAAAACCAAAAAAACACAAAACTACGAGATGAAAATTTTTGAAAATATTTGCCATTCTCCTTCATGCGAATGAATTTCATCCTGCCTAAGTAGGCACGAATTACCTCCTGAGGTCCCTTCCAACTGGAATTGCTCTATGATTCTGTTAAGGATACAGAAGAATAAGCCTTACATAAATAAAATTAAGACAAGGCCATGGAGTCAGCTGTCGAGTTTATACAATATGTATGAGTAGCCTTGCACTTCCATCTCCAGAGCACCTTATTTGTGAATCTTCCCACATCTTCTTTTATGTGAGCAGGCAGCACAACTGGCAATATATCAGTATTGCACTGCTGATATATTGCATAAGGAGGCAGTGCTTCAAGAGGTCATGTGTAATATTTTTTTGTTATAGGGAGAAGATACAAAGGAATAAAATGATAGAAGGTCAATTTATATAAGTATAATTAACACCTAATCCATTGAGTGGGTAGAAGGCAGGAAAATGATATGAATGGATTCTGCAAGTCATAGCTTTAAAGATTTTTGCAAATATAAACATATTCTCAGACTGAAAGATGCTCTTGGCCTTTCAAAAGCTCACTGAACACAAGGGAGCTGCTGAAGACTGAAAAAATGCTCGTACAGGCTTCTGCAGTGCTGAGGAAAAGGCTGGCCTTCCATCTGTATTTTTAACTGAGCGCTTTTGGTTGGGAGTAGGGTGGTCAGAGCATTTGTCTGGCAGACAGAGTGCCCTGCTCTGGCATTCCTGCAGAGAAAAGATACCAATGCCTTCCTTGGATCAGTACACGTAAGTTCCCACTGACTTCTTGAGTGCCCAGTGCTTTCCAAAGCACAGCCTCTACCAAGTCTGTCATTGTTCGGAGATTTTGCTGTGCTTCTCATTTTGTTTTCTTTTTTTAATTTTCTTTTGTTTACATTCTTCAGGGCAGGAATTGTTTCTTGTTCTGCCCAGGCAGAGCACCTTGCTTGATTTCTGCTTGGACTTTGCTCATTATCTTAACACATGAATAAAGCAACCCTAGGTAGTTGCTTGGAGGGTACCAGGAGCTTCAACTGTTTGTTCCTGAAATGTCAGAATGATTTTTTTTCAAGTCCATTGAAGTTGGATAGGTCAGTCTAAATGAGTGTAGCATTCCATGAGGGTATCCAAATAAGAAAGTTCATGAAGTGTCAGTAATGATTTTGCTTGAGAGAGAATTTTTTTGAGGCGTGGACTGTCTCTTCCAAAGCATCCTGGCCATCTAAGCTATGACTTTTGCTTGTTAGAGAATGTGATTTTTTTAAAAATTATTTTTATTTTATTATTTTTATTATTATTATTTTTAAAGGTTTGCTCTCACTGACCAAACTGCTGCCATCGTACTTCTGTCACTGTTAAGGAATTGGGAAGGGAATGCTTTTCCTGGTGCCTCTGGCTCCATGCTAAGTGAAGGCTTGCGTGTGATCCCACAGCTCCGTGGTGAGTGTGCCCCTTTGAGCACGTATGTGGGCTAGCCAATTCTGAGATAGCTTTGCAATCAGGATATAAACTAAAGCTTGAAGGTTGGATTATTTCCTCCATTTTGCCATAGCTACGGGGAGAGAAGCTTGAGACACATGAAGATGGGATTCCATCACGACTGTTCTACGTAAACAAGTACGTTTACCTTTGAAAACATGGAAAAATATGCTATAAAAAAGCCCCACACTTCTGAAAGCTTGATAAATTTAACCAGTGCTGAAGAAGTCTAATTCACTTGTCTTATATGTACAGCTTAATACCGTCTCCCACTCTTTTTTTTAACTTTTTGTTCAAGTTTAAACAGTTCAGGATTTCACAAGTGAAGTTTCCATGTCAGTGACTTGAGAGTGCAGATAAGAGAGCTGTGGAAACACGGAGCAGGAGTCTTTTCGCAAGCAAAATCTGACAGTTTATTTGTGACTACCTCTGTTTTTCTGGACATCACGTGGAACAGCCATAACTATGAATTCTGACCTGGAGTGAACTATAGCATATCTAAAGACAAGAAAAGGGCTCATTCTTACAGAGGTAACAGGTGAAGTATAGGGTCCTTATCAGGTATGATTTGGCATAGCTCCATGGGAAATCAGTTAAGCTAACCTTTGTTTATGTCAGTCTACATATGCATGCCTAGAATACAGCTAAAAGCTGTTCTTAAAAATCATACACAAGTTTTTCTTGCTTGCCAGCAGAGTTCCTTAGTTTCGTCTTTTGATTTTTAAATGCTTTGAATCAAATTCAGTTCATTCAGATGCCTTATTCCTACATATCTTTGTGACTTGTGTGGAAACATTGTTTTTGTATCGTATTTTGGTTCAGCACTGCATGTTCAAGGGATCTCTTTATTGAATCGTCTTATTCTTACATAATGATGATCTATCCACGATACCCATCTTTTTTTTTTTTTTTTTGTGTTGTCGTTTGTTATAAATACCGATGAATACAGATGTGATGATGACTTGGCAGTGGCAAATGTCTAATCTGTAAATGTCACTGAAATATTACAGGCTTCATAAATACGTAGATCAGATAGGTATTGCAACATCATCTTGTTGGAGGTCTTCCACCAAATGGTTGTTGGTATGTGGTAAAGGTTGAGGAATGACAGAGTGTTATAACGTAATTCCCGCAATGCAAGTCATGCTTTTTTTGAAAGTAACATTAGAAGAGTGATGTAGCACCCATCATGAGTATTATGCATTACTCAGCCACTGAAAATGGTTTCTCATTTAATTCTGGAACAAGTAGGTATGATATATCAGATGTGATAAATGCATAGGAAATTTAGGGTGAAGGCGTATCTCTCCTGTCAGCTGTTGGAGCGGGTCCAGAGGAGGGCCACGAGAATGATCAGAGNTTCTATGATTCTATGATTCCTAAAAAGGAACAAATGCTTTGTTCTCCACAAATGTTTTTATGAACCTCAAAAATAATCCTTTTGTGGGAGAAATGACATGATGTTGTAAGATAAATTGAACACTAAACACTCAAATATTTTTGGAGCTTCAACTCTAACAAATTGCTCTTTTGAGCTCCTTTTTTCACTTGTGTTGATGATTGTTGTTTGTATAAAACATCTAAGAGTCTGTATCCACAAACCACTGAAATTGAACACTTCAAGTTTTGTCTAAGTGCTGCACGTGGATTGTATAATTTAACATCATAACTACATTAGTAAACATGGATCCATGTCTTTTTGGTAGATGAGCTTAACTGGAGCGCAAGGGTTTGTGCTTGCACATCTCTTTGAAGCATCAGGGTCATAATACAGTATTCCTGTGGTGGAGAGGAATCCTTAGGGGGAAGATGTGAAGTATGGAAAACATTGAGATGCATTGACTGTGCACAGTTCCATTGCATTTTAATTATTGATTTGGTTAAACTTTTGAGATATAAAAAATTTACATCTTCAACTGTGGTAGTTTTCATTCATATACTTTGTGTGTATGTATGCATATATGTACATGTACTTTTTTATTGTTACATATAATACGTTTGTGTATGTGTCTACACAACACAGGCATCCTTTCCATTTTACCACAGAAAAACTGAAAATGCAGAACTGATGTGTAGCAGAAATCAGGTGCGTACCAGCTCAGGTTGCCTTGGTTACTGGGGGACTGAGTCTTTTCTGGACTATTCACTAAATATATTTTATTGAAAGGGAGAAATGTATGACTATTTTCATCACAGTTTTGCTTACACATTGTTATGGTGCCTCAGAGCTCATTGTAGCTAATAATTCATTTCCAATTCACTGATGCTAAACTTATGAATGATTTACTACCCGCAGCAGGAAAAGCTGCATAATTTAAGAACGGTGTTGAGTAAGGACGACTTTCTGCTGGTTGCAGTACACATTCATGCATAAAACAGCTTTAAGGCCACACTGATTCTTTCTTCTGTGGTCAGGAAATACCTTTGAGAAGTTTGAATATAAATAGCAGAGTGAAGGATGCTGAGCTGAGCATTCCCTCCTGAGCGTGTCTGGTGCTGTGCAGTTTTATTTTCCAAGTGATTGTGAAAATATTTGTGTTTTACAAATATTCACTATGACTTTAAAAAATCATTGTAGTTATTGTTGGGGGAAAAACTGTTAAATATTTTGAGACAAAAATAGAGATTGTCTTACCAGGGAGTGTTTGGCAGTCTTTCTAAATTAGATATTTTGAATTAGTTTTGTATTATTTTTGGCTAACTTTGCTGGCACTGGACTTTGTCCATGAGAACATCACAGAAAATTTTATCAAAGTGAATGGTTTGGGAGAAATAAGACCACATACTTTTGTTCTTCTCTTTGTATGTAAAACTAAATCTTCCTTTTACTTGCTTCACTGCTGTGAGGTGTATCTTGGTGAGTGCTAGAAGGGTTGTGCCATTAGCCCTAAACTGGAATGATCTCTTTTTATTGCATCAAAGCCCTCAGGAACACAACTTCTGTAATTAGAGACATGGAAAAATGCTGTTCCTATATAGTCTGTGGGAAGACTTGAGATTGTTGCCTTTAGGAAAATGAGTGAATAAAGGGAATGTCAAAAGCATAGCAAATTCTGAGTGAGTTTAGTGACTGTAGTAATATAATCCCAATTCTTTATCTTATTCTCACTATGTATAAATAAAATATTTGAGAGTGGTGAAGTTTAAGCATTTAATTTAAAGAAAAATTTGGTGTTATCATCTTTGAGAGCTGCTGGTGAAATAAACTTCACTCTGTCTATTTGAAGGCTTACTTTCAAACTATTGTACTTCCACAGATTAAAATTTTCTGCTAGGCAAAAGAGAATGGTGAAAGGAAGGGCAGACTGCTAGATTTGTGGTTTTTTTTCCAAGGACATAAGCGGACACTATCTTCTGTTACCCTTACTGGTTTGCAGACCTGGGACCAGTTTGAATCAAATCTTGAATCAAATCCCAAGATTTATGAGGATGAGTGTTTTGGGAAAACACAAAGAGTAGTGGCAAAAAGCTTGGTGAAGATATTTTATCCAAGGGATCTCTCTACTTACCAGGTGACTTTGGGTGTGACTTACCTTCAGGTCTGGGTGCTTTTACCTGACTGTTGGCCATGTTTTCCTGCTTGGTGTTTTCTCTTCTCTTGGTTGACTGTGTCCTCTCAGAAAACACATTACCCTGCTGTGTTTAATAACCAAACTAAACTGCTTGTGCATATTGCTTTAAAATGTTATGCTTGCAGTCTTCTGATTTTTTTTTTGTTCCCTGACATGCTTCCTTTGTTAGACAATGAGTCACAAGCTGTCTCATCCTATTAATAGCTTATTTTAATTTTTAATGTCTACTTCTGTAAATGTACTGTATTTAGGAGCACTCTATTTCTTCTAAATACCTAATTATGCATGTCAAGGTATTTTTATTAGTTTATTTCCTTGACTGCATTCAAATTGTACAAATTAACAAGCAACTTGCTAATAAAATGCCCTGTTTATTGCAGGGTGACGATTTTTCTTTTAAATGAAGTATGGCTCTGGATAAGAGTGTTCCTGGCAGAGTGGCTTGTGCATAGTTTTGTCACTGAGTTTTACAAATCTGATATTGCAGCGATGTGTTAAAAATAAGTCATTGGTAACAAGATCAACAGTAGGAACTCTGACAATGCCCTTCAGTCCTTTTTCATATATATTTTGAAAGTTATTTTAAATAGTCACAGAGTCAAAGGCTATACAATATTAATAGCCATCAGGTACCAATTAAAGAAGCTGTTGTTATGGGTGCTATGAAAGAGAGGTAAGAGAGGTTTGTATAGCAACTCTCAGGGAATGAATGTCTTGGGAGGCTTTAAACCCTTTTCTTAGTGTATTGCACTTTGAAAGGTGTTTCAGGGATAGTTAAGATGATGTTGACGCATTCTGAAGTAAATCTTGAAGTAAGTAGTGGAGGAAGAACGTGCTCAGTCCCAGAATGTCATGAAAAATCTGTTTGGAAAGTAAACAGTCATTTCTATGGTTTTCATATTTATTGAGAACAATAACATGAAGACTAGAGATTTGTTCTTGGGACTCCCATTATTTCGGAAATGTCATTATGCACAGATTACCTCCAACCAGTTCCTGCCTCTACTGTATCTATTATTCTTGTGTGGGATTGACATTAGGTATAAAATACATCTCATATTTCCAGTGTATTACCTAATTGTGTTTTCATCATGATCAAAATCAATTGTCTGTTACGAAATATAGGACATCTACTCCATTGTGTTGACTAATTGGAAATTGTAATGCTTCTTTTATGAAAACAAACAAAAAATCAAAAAAAGTGAAAAACAAAACAAAAACCACAAACCTAACCAAAACCACAAAGAAACTGTTGAATGCCCATGAGATAGTAGATTGTGTGAAGCTGAATACTCCACTGTAGAGCTATTAAGAAAAGAAGAGTTGAGTCATATCTGAAACACAGATTAATAATGAGCTCAATATGAGTTATGGATAAGCAGAAATGGTTACCTGAGCTATGGCTTTTTAAACCTAAGGGTAGGCTTAGCAGTGGTTATAGGAAGTTGCATTTTCAAAATGGAATACTGAAATGAGTAGAGTAACGTTTGATTCATTAGATGTGTTTCTGAGCTTATGTTGATATAATTACGAAAAATGAGATCTCCATTTTTTAGATCTTTTTGGCATGAGAATGTTATTTCTTATTTGAAAGACATAAGATACATGGTATCTTCTGCTTTGGGCCCCATGCTGGAATCAGCTGTTTGACAAGGCCCTGATCCCAAGCGCTGTGACATGGCAGGGAAGCTCCCATTCAGTGCAGCAGGAGTCATGTGAGCTTTTACATTGTCAGCATGTTTGTGTGTGTGCTGGAACTCACCTATTGCACGTGGAGGGGAAATGCCCTTTGGCTGTAGCTGGACCTGCAGGGATGGAGTTTCATTGTTCACACTCTTACTGCTTAACAATAAACTGTGTATCACTGTGGGACCCACCAAATACAGCTGAAAGGCATATTTGTACCTTGACACAAAAGGTTCCTCAGTCTGCAGCTAGATGTAGAACACCTATAAAAGCTCATGCCATGCTTGAATTTGTTTAGCCCTTGCCCATTAAAAGTAGCCAATATCCAAAGCTACACTTCTTAGCATTCAGGAAGCGTTTACTTTTCAGGAGCTATTTTTCTAGTTGCATACACCTAAATCATATTATTTCTGTTGCCTGGTCTTATGACACCTTATGACATCTTTTAACACCATGTGCAGCACTCTAATCTCTAGGAATTTCATTGCCTATTGTGTCATGAATTCAAGTTAAATCCTGCCTGTAGGTAGCAGAATGCACTGCCCTGGGGACTGGAAAGAATTCCCAGTAATTTGGCCAAAACAAAAAACTAACCATCCAAAAATGTAACAAACAAAGAAACAAACACCAACCATACTTTTCTTAGCATGTTCACAGCTGGATATTGGGTAAAATGTGGGCTCAACAGGCACGTGTAACGTATTTGACTTGGACACTGTTCTCTGTAAGTCTTGGTAAGCTTCTCTGTGTGTGTTGTTTGAGCATGTGCTCCCTGCATGTCTGCTGGTCAGAGCTGAACTCTGGTAGAGCAACACCAGATTCCCCAGCTGGTTCAGCGCTGATGTCCCATGCTCTGCAAGTCACAAGGCTGATGGCAGGCTGAGCACATGCCATCAGGACACACACATGCAGCCCGTGGCTGCCACTGGGTTTGGTTCAGGACCTGAGAGATTAGCCACATTTTACAATCATCTCTGAAATTCATAGCAAAGGCAGCAAATTTTGTAACTTCATCTTCTGTGTTCATTCAGTACTTCAGGCTTGTCCTTACTTGTGCAAAATCTTTCTCCTTATTTATTATAAAAAATGTATTTGACAGTTTGGTTTGGAGGTTGGAGTGGTTGTTCAGGGCTTTTCCCTTGCATCAAAAGGATCCACTTTAGTGTCCTAACACTCAAATACCACAAGCATGCTTTTGTACTCTCGGTGCCCTTTGGTCAGTCTTTTATTCCCATTTGCTTCAGGAACTGTGCCTCAAAGATAAGATATTAAGGAAGACACACAGTCACAGCAGTGATCCACATTTACAGTGCCAATCCACTGCAGTACAGATTGGTTTTGCTAAGCCAGCACTTTAGGGGGCTAATTTTCTAGAAAATGCTGGGAAGCTAAGTAATATGTTTCAGAAAGTTATGTATTCATGGAAAGCAGCTGGCTTGAGTGTATGTCATGTGTCTGTGTGCTCACAGGTGGTGGTGACGTCTGGTCAACTCCACCCAGTAACTACTTTCAACTCAGGCTGGATGCACAATTAAAAACCTAATTCTTCCTGCATATATGAAGCAAATTATTATTTGCTGATAGAAATATTAGAAGATGCATAAGTGTGTTTGAGAATAGCATGTTTTATAATTGAAGTTCTGTTTTTGTTCTAGACAAGATACAGCCTCTGATGGGTTGTCAGCTCTACTGATACCTATGTCTGTGACCAAGGAGAAATGGATTTAAAATAATTTTGTTTGTGTTGGTAACTTAAAAAATAGCCTACTCTGTTTCCTACAGTCAGTGCCAGTGGAAACTTTTGAATTTCCAGTGGGCTCCTATTACTGATCACAAACCATTGACCCACTGGCGTGACACTTGGATTCAAAACCTTTGCCACGACGGACAGGGATGTCTATTTGCAGGTAACTGATGCAGCCTACGTTGTGTTAGTGGTGGTGGTTTGCTGAGCTGTTCTCAGCAGTCTGCTTGAAATGGTTTGTGCTTCCCCAACTGCAATTGCATTGCTGATGTATGCTGGCATCTTGCAGACTGTTGTGGAAGGCTTTGAGTGAAGCTTTTTGAATGCACAAGTGATCTGATTCCTCAGCATATATGATGGTAGCGTGCCTCAGCAGCGGCCCATGTTGTCACCAGATGTGGTTGGGATGGCTAGAATAGTTAATGGCTGCTTCTGATGGTTCTTGTGGCTTAGGAGAAGGCTTCCTGGTTTGTACAGATGTGTAGTAAATATAGTGCAGAAAAACGAAAAAAAAATCACACAAGTTAATTTGGAATAATAGGAGTACGTGCAGCCATTTGAAAATGTTGGATTGAAAGGACTTGGCTTTGGTAATAAATGTTCAGCTTCTAGGCTCTTGAAGTATTATTTTATAGAATGTTTTTCAATAATATTGCTGCATTGTCTAATGACTGCTATTCTTCAGCAGTTTCAGCATCCTTCCTGAGTTTTTGATGTTGCAGCTGTGAGATGTGTTTGTATTTTAATCAGAGGTTTGTTGTGTACATTACAGTGTGGGTAGGAGTGTTGGTGATGTGACAACATCCTCTACTTGATGGGGCTGCTGCTGCTGTTTGGGAAACAGCTCAGGAAGGAGCCTCCTGGAAGGGTGCTTGCCTATACCCAGCATGGTATTTTTTTAATCATAGAATCATAGAATCATAGAATGGTTCAGGTTGGAAGGGACCTTAGAGATCATCTTGTTCCAACCCCCCTGCCATGGGCAAGGACACCTCCCACTAGACCAGGTTGCCCAAAGCCCCACCCAGCCTGGCTTTGAATACTTCCAGGGAGGGAGCATCAACGACTTCTCTGGGCAACCTGTTCCAGTGTCTCACCACCCTCACAGTGAAGAATTTCTTCCTTATATCCAGTCTAAATCTACCCTCTTCCAGCTTATAACCATTACCCCTTGTTCTGTCATTATCTATCCTTGTAAAAAGCCCCTCCCCAGCTTTCCTGTAGGCCCCCTTCAGGTACTGGAAAGCTGCTATCAGGTCCCCCCGCAGCCTTCTCTTCTCCAGGCTGAAGAGTCCCAACTCTCTCAGCCTGTCCTCGTAGGGGAGGTGCTCCAGCCCTCTGATCATCCTCGTGGCCCTCCTCTGGACCCGCTCCAACAGCTCCACATCCTTCTTGTGTTGGGGGCCCCAGAACTGGACACAATACTCCAGGTGAGGTCTCACGAGAGCAGAGTAGAGGGGCAGAATCACCTCTCTCGACCTGTTGAGCTACTCTAATTACATCATAGAGACAATGAGGGATAGTGACTGTAGTTGTATGGTCATGTCATTTATTAGATAAAGGACTAAAAAATAATCAAAGCAATCTGAAAGTAAATATGCTACAAGTTTGCTGGCTGTTTTCTTAATAAGAGATTTCATTCATGTGTTTTAAAGTAGCAGCATTGGAGTTTTGGCTGACCATGAAGAGCAGTTGGTGTGCAGGTATTTGTTTCTAGTGATTTCTCCCTTAATTCTGCTTAGTAATAACCTGCAACAGAGGTTGACTGACAGTGAATTTGGCACGAGCGGAGGCCTGACATAGAGGCTGTGGAATTACCTAACCAGAAAGCTGCATTGCATCTTGCTTTTTGGGAAGGTCACCCTGTGAAGTTAACTTCCAAATACAGTACATTGGAGGAACACAGGAAAAACAAACCAAACAGGCAACCAGTATGGGTGGTTTTGATTTTTCTTTTTCTTTTTTTTGGTCTTTTCTCATGTCATATATTATTTCCACCTCATATATGTATTTCCACCTCTTAGATGAATCTGATGTTGCTGTTGTCTGGGGGCAGGTTCTGCCAGCAGAATGCTTCTAACCTTTTTTTCATTGTAGTTAGAATTACACAAATTGTCAGCTGAAGGCTAATGCTAAATGTTTCAGTGGGGCTATATGTGAGTGCATGTCCTATTTCATAGTGTTTGGATGTGTTTAAGAGCTGGTTGGGTTGTGGGCTGCAAGCGTATTGCAACCTTGTACCCAGAGTGAGTACTTGGCTCTGCACCTTGTCTTTGTGCTCTGTAGAGTGGGAGTTCTACAGGGCACAAATAGTCTGTAAAAATAAAAGAAAGTAAATACTCTTTTGTAGCTCGTCCTCTAATGAAAAATAATGTTCATGCAAACTAACAGCATTTTGAAGTGTACCTGCGCACAAGGTTTGAATAGCTAGAGCACTTTTGATCTTGATACATTACTTGCTTATGTGCATTTCTTTATCTTTCCTGAATGTGTCTCAAAATGTTGGATGCTTACCTGGGGCAAGAAAAAGGAGATTGTGCTGGGTTCAAGACATAATGCATATGGTGCTATAAGAAATTTAGGAGTCCAGGTAGGGATTTTGATATCTTTGGTCTTTTGCAATGTATGCCAGACTACAGATTTTGCTTGGAATGTCTGGAGGGAGTGGGTCGGTAGTGGGTCACGCTGCAGTGGGATCCCTTCAGGGTGCTCCCAGGGGCTGCGGGGGGTTGGAGGGCTGCGGAAGAATCTCTACCTGCTGTTGTACAGAAATCAGGTGTTGAGAGCTGACCTGTTCTGGAGAAGGACAGAAAAAAAGAACAGGTTGGTCTTGCATTGTGGCAGATGAAAAATCCTAAACTATGTAACTGGTGAAAAAACAACCAAACAAAAGAAAACCAACAAAAGCAAGTAAGTAGAACTGGATCCTGAGTGTTCAGGGGGGGAGAGAGGTTTATTTGAAGCCCAAAATACAAATACACCCATGGATAGTGTAAAATAATGAAGAGTGTCTTGCTTTCTATCCCTTTTTTCTTTTTTTTCTTTAACCACAGCATTAGAAATACGTAGAACCAGAAAAGATTTGTTTCTGAAATACAGGAAAAATCTGTTTCTCTGATAATTCTGTCAATCATGTGCCACATAAATCTTGAGTGTTTACTAGGATGAAGCTTTAGGGAGGGGAAAAGTGTGCTCTGCCCGTAATTCAAGCATCCAGTAAGTGAATTTTACTCTGAGTTAGTAGTTGTAAGTGGTTGTATGTTTATAAAATGCTCAACTTTTAAATTGTCTTCACAAAGAGTAAGCAAAGGATGTTCCAAGTGAAAACCAGTGTCATGTTACTGCACTTGTACTGTGCCCGAGAGAAAAAGATGCAAATGGTAATAGATAACATAAATATCTTTGTTTTGATAAAAGCAATTTAAAGCAGCATAATTATCCATAAAAAATTGAAAATCAGCTCTCCTGTAAGGTTTTTTTTTTTTTTTTTTTAATATGTGTTTCATAGGGATTAAATTACATTTTTGTTGTTATACTTGTTATGGTACACTATGTTATACTATTGTTATGCTATGCTATGTTGTTCTCTATTGGAAAATAGAGAAAATTGAAAATTGAAATACACCAAGGCTGTTTTAAAAGCAGTACACAAAACAACACACCTTAAAAATTCCCCAACATGAAATGTAGCAAATGTAGGCCTCCAGGTGAGATTAATTGAACTGCTGTTTATGTTTTTGGTTCCATGTGAGCTAGGATTTCTTGCCTGTATTTATAAACGCTGATGTCAATCTTCCTCCATTTCCTGGTACTGCAGCACCTTGGCCCTGGGGTGGATTTATCTGGAATGGTGCTGCATTCCCGAGCCTGCTGAGCCACAGTTAGTGCAGCCTTTATCAAAATCTTCTGTTTGCTTATGTCTGCAATGTGGCCTGATGCTAAAAATGAGTGTTACAATGCAAACAGAATATTCTGATTTGTTACGTGCAATTTAATTTTGCCCCCTTTACTTTGGTGGGATGAAGAAGGAGCGAGGAGAATGTACATACGTTATAAAAAAAGAAAATATTAAGATAGAGTGTAAAAATGAAAATAATTATTTTCGTATTATTTGTTCAATCAGCTGCTGCTTGCTGTCTGATGGAGGAGTCGTCTTTCAAATGGATTCTCTGTAACACAGTCGCAAACAGGGGATGGGGCCTGGGCAGCTGAGGGGGGGGGTGTGCCTGTCAGTGGGATGGCTGGGTGGCTGTGAAATCCCACACAGTTTGCTGCAGATTACTTCCAAACTTCAGACAGAGAAAGGAGGTCTTCAGTTTCCTTTATGCCTGGATCCCAGAGGCGTTTTTTTGTGCAATGATGAATTAGGGCCAATGGCAACGGTGTAAAAATACGCAGTGAGAGTCCTCTTAGCAATGGCCCATTTCTTTGCAGGAGGAAGATGAATGAAAATTGTACTGCCTGGAGAAATCCTCTGATACTTGTCTCTATTTTTAGCTCTACTTATTAAAAACTCATGCATATTTAATAATGTAAGTATTAATTCATAATAGACCTCAACTTTATATAGCCCACTTTGTATTGTTGTGGATTTTTTTCGCTAATGGTTCATTTGGATTCGTGAGGATTTCTGTTTTATTTAGTGCAGAAACTGTGCAAAGCACCAGTAATCCTGCAAGCCGAAAAATTACAGTATGGAATCACTGAACTAAATAATGTATTGTAATGTGTATTCCCAGGGGGAGGAAGCATGATAGTGTTGCTATTTCTAACTTGCTAATGGCCTGCATTCTAGCTCAAGTAGCTTGTTTTGAAAGGAGGGCACAGACCAGACATGGACAAATGTGTGTAAATCACTGCAAAAGTAATGCCTCCTATTTATTTCCATGGAACTACGACAGATACAAAAAGCACAATAACACTGTTTGATAGAGGAAATTCTCACCTACAAAATGCTGTTTTTCAACATCGTCACCACTATTAGCTGTGCATTGAACAGGAGCCTGCGTGCTGCTCTCATAAAAATCCACACCAGTGGAGGTGACCTGCTGTTGCCACTGCTGAAATGCACCACCACTGCCTCACTGTGCTCACATCCACTGTTTGGTCTCCATAAATGTTCAGCAAGTGTCAATGAGTGTTGATGGGTGCCCTCGTGGAGGAATTCAGAAATTCAGTTCCACACCTTTGCTTCATCCACACTTCCATGTCAGGTGCCATTGGGTCAGACTGCCCCTCTGCTGCCATCTGTCACACGGCAACAAAATGTGAGGGAATATTGGTGGGAAGGTTCAACCTCTGCTGCCACACTGCTAACATCTGCCTCTGATGTTGTGGGCCAACATAATAACATAGGAGTCATTACTTTCGGAGCAGTTCTTGTATATTGGGTTATACCTGCAGGTGCTGGTGGTGCATGGAGGTTACTGCAGGAGTAGCATTTTTGTCATAGAGGAAAAATGTCAATTTTTCCTTACAGCTCTAATCTATTTTTCCCCTTGAGTTTCTGGAGGAGAAAGTCTTTAGGGCTTTCCATCTGCACAGACTGCGTTCGTAGTTTTTGATTCTCGGCAGTACTTGTAACTTAATATACTGAACACATTCAGCATTGCATTTTAGCGTTGTTAGTTACTGTGATAGTGCTGTATGTTCTGCTGTGAAAAGTGCAGGTGTGCATCTGGTATAATCGTTACCTTTTAGGTAGGACCTCCTGTGCGTCTTGAAGTGCTGTGGAAACAGAGAATCAAAGAAAAGGTGATTGAAAGAAATTCCTCTTGGATCTAGGAATACTGTTATGCAAAACATGATAGGGTTGAAATGTTTTGGTAATGCACCTCCTCCTTAAGGACATAACACTGCACAGTCAGCAAGCAAAGGACATTATCTCTGAGCTGGCTCGGCTGACTGTTCTCCTACTCCTGCTTGTGTCAGGGACATCTTTGGTAGCTGATTGCTTTGTACATATCCAGGCAAAAAGTTCCATGAAACTGTAGTTAAGCAGAAATGTTCTGACATTGTATTTCAACCAAAGAGGGTCCTCAAATCTTTATGGAAATGTAGCTCTTTTTTGGGTGGGTATAACTGGTAAAATGTTTCTCATTGAAATATCGAAAGGGTGAAAGGGACAGGAGAGCAGAAACTGAAATGTATACTGATGGACAGTGTAAATTCACTCCAGCAAAATTTATCCATTTTATTAAAACAATTGTTTCCTCTTCTGTTCCAGTGACTGTACCTTTAGTTTATCTCAGGTATACAAAGTGTTTCTTCAGTTTTGTTTTTAATTTCTTTTTGCTCTTTAAGGGGACAACTGATTCTCTTTTAAGCATCTTCCAGCCCAGCCCCTGATCAGTGCACCGGGCTGGAGCTTTGCAACATAGAGAATCGGGGAAACGATTCTCTACAGCTGGGTGGGCAGTCTTTTTTATTCTCTTTTTAGTCCTCTAGCATGTTTTGGTAATGGAATTCTTGAACATGAAGTCCGGGAATATGTTTTACACACAGAAATGCCATTTTTCAAGTTGATAATATCCCCTTTGCAACAAAACTGGGTAAATGACATGATGAACTGAAGGAATGTGCTGCTTCAGACAGGACAAAGCACTCCTGTGTTTCCTGAGAACATGGGAACCTCTGCGTGTGATAAGTCAACCTGCTTTGTGGTGGTTTGAGACCGTTGCAGTGAATGAAATCTATTTTATGTGGTAGAAAATGGAGCTTCTCTAGGCTTGATAATGGGAATGACTGTATTATATCTGGATCGGGATGAGTGGAACCAACAGTATTGATTCGTACTTGTGTATTTCAGGGATTCCCATCAGTATAGAATGAATTTCAAACTTAAAACTGAATACAAACAGATTCATGTAATTGCTTTTTTGCATAGAATATATACAGTGTTTTAATAACTGCCAAGTAAATACTTAAAATGAGCTCTGTTAGGTGCAGCCTAATCACAGCTGTCCTTTGTGGATGGACACTGCTGAGCAGTATCTGCATCAGCACAGACTGCAGAGACTTGGAATGAAACTGCAGAACTGCTCTAATACTAAGTAGTAAATAATTGTACTACTTCTCGTTCTGTCAAGTGCATTGTTTTTTAAGTGGCTTTTTGTATTGTCTGGCAATTTTCCTTTCTGTTTTCAAAGCAACACAGTTTTTCTTTGCTGCTTGTTAGGCCTTTTGGCATTGTATTCTTCTGCACAGACAAATGTTGACTTGTTCTTTTCTGTAAAAGTTCTGTATCTTGGTCTTTACCATCCCTTGTTGTGAAAAGTTGTTTTGGGATCTCTGGGCTGACACTGATGATGCTCCCAAAGTCCTGAAGACAGGAGAGTTTTAAGCGAGCTGCCTGCTCTTCATGTAGTCAATGTGTTCTTCCGGGCTTTCATATATGTAGGTGTGGGCATTTTCCATTTTATTCCTGGAATAATTACATTCACGTTTCCTCATCCTGTGGCAAAGTAGCTGCTTGTAGAGACTGTTTTATGTCTTTCTGCTGCAGACATTTAAAGGGGCTGTGTTTGAGGGAATTGTGTTACTTGACGTCGAAGGGCTAAACAGAGAGCAGCTGCAGCAGTACTTGAGGGGAAATTCTTCAGGACAGCGATCAGGAGCAACTAGCAATAGATAGATCAGTGTCATGAGCACTGAAGATCAAATCTCTGGCAGTGGGGATTGTGATCTTGTATTTATGCAGTGATATTGTAGAGTGAATTACCCAAGGCTGTAGTTCCGCAGGGGTTCAGTAGCTGCGTGTCTGCACCTCCAGTCTCCAGCCTCGTTTCTGAACTACAGCTCTGTGAGGGGTCTTGCTACAGACAAGATGGTGGAAGGAAATGAACTTGGTTGAAATGGAGGTGAAAGGGTCGTGTAATGTGTTCTGAACATAGCCTCCTGCCTATGCAACTGTACTAACGTTCCCAGTCATGTTTTGTTCCTTTGTGTGAGTAGACCAACGATTGGAGTGTATCTGGTATGATTCACTTAAATTTCTGTGCAGCTTTTGTGTTCCTGCTTCAGGTGAAAGACAGGGATGGGTTTTAGGCCATGGACCTCCTGCTGCATACGTGCAGTGCCAGAGGATGGTATGCCTGCAGCCCAGCTGGGTGCTGCAGCCTGGCAGCCGCAGCAGAGGGCTTGTATGGACTCTCCATGTCCTCTCAGCTCAAATTCAGATGGATTATCCAAGTTTTCCATTCTGAAAGCTGTGCTTAGCCAAGATGAGTTGGAACGTTCTAGGGCATTCCCAGCTGTGGGGATAGCACCGCAGAATCCTAGAATCATTAAGATTGGAAAAGCTCTCTAGGGATCACCCAGCCCAGCTGGCAGCCCATCAGCACTGTGCCCACTGAGCCATGTCTCTTGGTGCCACATCTCCGTTTCCTGGATACATCCAGGGACGGTGACTCCCCTCCTCCCTGGGCAACCTGTGCCAGTGCCTCACTGCTCCTTCAGAGAAAAGTTTCCTGATATCCAACCCGAGCTTCCCCTGGCACAACTCAAGGCCATTACCTTTTGTCCTACCGCTAATAGAGACAGTATGCCAGTGAAATACATCTCAAAACCAGTGTACCCGCTGGTTACCACAACAGATTTAGCCTGTAATGGAGGATACCAGAAAAGCCATCACCAAGCTCTTTCACTTCTGAACGCTTGTCTCTGGCCACAGACCCGTGACCTTCAGCTGGCCAGACCAGTGGCCGGGCTGTGCACCAGCCAGCTGCATGCTGCAGGTTCTGTGTGAGAACTCACCCCTGAGTGGCACTGGGAGCACAGCCCAGGAGGCTCCTCGGGGGGCTGTGCAGGCCTGGCAGAGGTGTGTGGAACCCTTTAGGCTGCTGGATCTCTGTCACGTGCTGGAGGATTAACCCCTCACTGTGTGAGGGGATCGCGATTGGTGGGGAAGATGTAAGCCGTACTCATCAGCTAAGGTAGCACCCGAGTGACAAATACTTGCTTCCTAGCTACATGCAGATGTATATAGGAGTGGCTTTCCAAGTGAATGGTACAAAAATTCACTGAGTAGGTTTCAGATAGAAATTCTGTTACGTTCTGAATTAACTGAGCTGATATCTGGCCATATAATGATCTGCATAGACCATTTTAAAATGTATATATATATTTATGCTGAATTATGTTCTTTTTGCCTTTAGGAAAGTTTTCAGCCAGTCTAAATTATATGGTGGTTTTGTAATCTGAGCTGATGTTTAACATCTGAGCTGAGTCACCAGGTTCCAGTCAAAGGAGACAAGTGTGCATTTGCACTTTGTCTTTTTTTTATTCCCCCCCCCTTTCTCCTGTATGGAAACATCACTGTGAAGTTTCAGCACAGTAATTTGTAGCTTTACCTTGAGATACCTGAAAACAATTTCCAGAAATGAGTAATTTCATCATTGTTGCTTTAAGTGATGCTGCTTTTAAAAGTATCCAGGAATTGTCCTACTGTGGAGCTCTGTGGGCTTTGTTAGAGGAGAAAATAAGCAAATCAGCAGAAAAATAAAATCCTTCGGAATTTAACTCGTCTCTTTGCTAGTCTGGATAGAACGATTTATATTTCAAGTCAGTTACTATCCAATTAACATAAAGTTGAATTAAAGTAAATTTGAATTTAACTCCATTAAAAAAAGCAATTAAAGATCATTTAAATACTTAAATTGGATCTAAGTCCTGTGTCAGTTTTTGTGGATTATGATGATAGTTTCCTATCATTTTGAATTTTTCTTTCTTGTTTTGTTTTGTAAAAGAACACCACATGTTAAAGATGTATCCAGAACTGGCTACTCAAGAAAAACACTGAATACAATTTACTGTCAATGTGTGAGTTAGAAGAACTTGGGAAAAGACAAAAACGTCTTTCTCTTTAAATCTTTCTGAAATATTTTCAATATCCTTGTAATTAAAGAGAAAAAGTGGTGGGAGAGGTGGAATAATGCAATATTTCAAGTTCATAACATCTCTTTCTTTTGATTCAATCAGAAATTCTCTACATAGATAACATTCTTTTCTTTCCTCCCTTATACCAGTCGCTGGACTTGTTCATGTCACTTACCTGGATATTTTATTATTTAAAACATGCAGACCTAATGAGGATTCAGCATTCCATGTAGCAATATTGAGCAGCTGTAATTACATTTTAGCTGCAGGGTCTCCTCAGTTTTCTGCTTCCTGTGGGTGCTCAGCACTGTGCAATTATGTAATACAATAGTGGTTATATTTTTGAAATACTGAACTTCACGATCTACTGCAAAAACTTTTCATTTTGTGACACAGGTTGATTAATTCATGTGCTAAATCATTTTAAAGACTTAGGTTACAGCTGTGGTAATGGAAAGGAGGAGTCCATAGTACTCTCTACTTGGTAAACAGTGGAGANGCCTGGCAGCCGCAGCAGAGGGCTTGTATGGACTCTCCATGTCCTCTCAGCTCAAATTCAGATGGATTATCCAAGTTTTCCATTCTGAAAGCTGTGCTTAGCCAAGATGAGTTGGAACGTTCTAGGGCATTCCCAGCTGTGGGGATAGCACCGCAGAATCCTAGAATCATTAAGATTGGAAAAGCTCTCTAGGGATCACCCAGCCCAGCTGGCAGCCCATCAGCACTGTGCCCACTGAGCCATGTCTCTTGGTGCCACATCTCCGTTTCCTGGATACATCCAGGGACGGTGACTCCCCTCCTCCCTGGGCAACCTGTGCCAGTGCCTCACTGCTCCTTCAGAGAAAAGTTTCCTGATATCCAACCCGAGCTTCCCCTGGCACAACTCAAGGCCATTACCTTTTGTCCTACCGCTAATAGAGACAGTATGCCAGTGAAATACATCTCAAAACCAGTGTACCCGCTGGTTACCACAACAGATTTAGCCTGTAATGGAGGATACCAGAAAAGCCATCACCAAGCTCTTTCACTTCTGAACGCTTGTCTCTGGCCACAGACCCGTGACCTTCAGCTGGCCAGACCAGTGGCCGGGCTGTGCACCAGCCAGCTGCATGCTGCAGGTTCTGTGTGAGCACTGACCCCTGAGTGGCACTGGGAGCACAGCCCAGGAGGCTCCTCGGGGGGCTGTGCAGGCCTGGCAGAGGTGTGTGGAACCCTTTAGGCTGCTGGATCTCTGTCACGTGCTGGAGGATTAACCCCTCACTGTGTGAGGGGATCGCGATTGGTGGGGAAGATGTAAGCCGTACTCATCAGCTAAGGTAGCACCCGAGTGACAAATACTTGCTTCCTAGCTACATGCAGATGTATATAGGAGTGGCTTTCCAAGTGAATGGTACAAAAATTCACTGAGTAGGTTTCAGATAGAAATTCTGTTACGTTCTGAATTAACTGAGCTGATATCTGGCCATATAATGATCTGCATAGACCATTTTAAAATGTATATATATATTTATGCTGAATTATGTTCTTTTTGCCTTTAGGAAAGTTTTCAGCCAGTCTAAATTATATGGTGGTTTTGTAATCTGAGCTGATGTTTAACATCTGAGCTGAGTCACCAGGTTCCAGTCAAAGGAGACAAGTGTGCATTTGCACTTTGTCTTTTTTTTATTCCCCCCCCCTTTCTCCTGTATGGAAACATCACTGTGAAGTTTCAGCACAGTAATTTGTAGCTTTACCTTGAGATACCTGAAAACAATTTCCAGAAATGAGTAATTTCATCATTGTTGCTTTAAGTGATGCTGCTTTTAAAAGTATCCAGGAATTGTCCTACTGTGGAGCTCTGTGGGCTTTGTTAGAGGAGAAAATAAGCAAATCAGCAGAAAAATAAAATCCTTCGGAATTTAACTCGTCTCTTTGCTAGTCTGGATAGAACGATTTATATTTCAAGTCAGTTACTATCCAATTAACATAAAGTTGAATTAAAGTAAATTTGAATTTAACTCCATTAAAAAAAGCAATTAAAGATCATTTAAATACTTAAATTGGATCTAAGTCCTGTGTCAGTTTTTGTGGATTATGATGATAGTTTCCTATCATTTTGAATTTTTCTTTCTTGTTTTGTTTTGTAAAAGAACACCACATGTTAAAGATGTATCCAGAACTGGCTACTCAAGAAAAACACTGAATACAATTTACTGTCAATGTGTGAGTTAGAAGAACTTGGGAAAAGACAAAAACGTCTTTCTCTTTAAATCTTTCTGAAATATTTTCAATATCCTTGTAATTAAAGAGAAAAAGTGGTGGGAGAGGTGGAATAATGCAATATTTCAAGTTCATAACATCTCTTTCTTTTGATTCAATCAGAAATTCTCTACATAGATAACATTCTTTTCTTTCCTCCCTTATACCAGTCGCTGGACTTGTTCATGTCACTTACCTGGATATTTTATTATTTAAAACATGCAGACCTAATGAGGATTCAGCATTCCATGTAGCAATATTGAGCAGCTGTAATTACATTTTAGCTGCAGGGTCTCCTCAGTTTTCTGCTTCCTGTGGGTGCTCAGCACTGTGCAATTATGTAATACAATAGTGGTTATATTTTTGAAATACTGAACTTCACGATCTACTGCAAAAACTTTTCATTTTGTGACACAGGTTGATTAATTCATGTGCTAAATCATTTTAAAGACTTAGGTTACAGCTGTGGTAATGGAAAGGAGGAGTCCATAGTACTCTCTACTTGGTAAACAGTGGAGAAGAATAGAGATCACAAATAGCTGATCTTCCTTGGCACTCGAATATTTTGACCTTTTTACATTTGTTTGGCTGCAAAGGAAGCATCCAGACGTGTTAGCTTACCTCAAATGTGATAATATGTTAGCTGGCAGGGAAAAGTCCAAATAGTCCAACAGTGGAAAATATCTTTTGAGAGAAATTCTGTGATGTGGATCAGAGGAAACTTGTAGCAGAAATTCTTGGAAATACTCCAGGAGGAATGACAAGAAAAAGGCTTAAGGGCTTCTGGGCAGAAGGATGAAACCTTTCTTGTAGAGAAAGTCTGTGTAGAAAAAAAGATGCTTCATGTCATCTTTATCTGATTTTTTTTTTCCTGCAGTCTAAATCTGTATTTTCACATAGTCACAGAAATACTTGAAAATAGACCTGGGAGGAAATCTGAAGAGTAACTAAGGCCACCCCCTTATCTCAGGCAGGATCAGCTACCCATGACTTTGCTGGGTAAGCAGGCAGAGCACGTAACTGGCACCTGGTCCATGAGCAGAACAGCACAAGAGGAGCAGGAGGCAGGGTTCACGCAGACTGGCTGAGGGGATGAACTAACTGTGTGGTTAACCTTAACTCATTTTCCTAGGCAGCCTGTGCAGCCAACAGTGAGTTCTGACTGTGCTGCCCTCAGCAGAGCTTCTAGCAAGTGGGAAGACAGTGTACGGAGAGCTGCAAATGGGCTGCAGTCATGCATTAGCCCAGTGTGGATGTGCAGAGGCATTGACAGTTATGTACTGGTTTTGAGATGTAGGTAGGGTGTGATTTACTTTTTGGTATCTTGTATTTGGAAATATGTGCAGAGGCAGAAGCGTGTGTTTGGCTGCTGTGCACCATGTTCTGTTTCTGCAAATAGCATCGCTACAGCAGTGCCGACAGCAGAAGAGAGGGAACATGGCTTCAATCAAATGCCTTCAAAAAAGGTCCCCTTCCTCATCTGTATACCTGCTATGTTGAAAATTGCCAAAAAGTCTTCTCTGGGGTGTATTAGTTGTAATACTTCAATATAAAGGGAAAGTAAGCGCTCTAAGGAAATGGCAAGTTGGCAGTACTGAGAGGAAGCCGATGACTGCACTTCGCTACAAGCCGACGGAAAGGGGTATCTGGGCTTTGGTTTGAAGATAGGTTTGAAAACTTAAAAGGATTCCTTTTACTGTCAGACGCATCACTAATTGCTAAATGAAAGAAGTTTGGTTTGAAAAAGTGTATATTTTTGGTATACTTAAGTATACTTTAGTACGTTGGCACCAGATATATTTTAAAAGCTTTTGTGGAAAAATTTCAGTGCCTCTCTCTCTGCCATGAGACATCTTGGAGTATTTGAGTTTTCTGGCAGGTGTTTGAAGTGCTCTGCGCAGGTTTTGGGAGGAGGGTGGGTGGTGGGTGTCAAAGCCAGTATCAAAAGGAAGTTTTTCTGTAGAGGCTCTGGGATGTACTGCATGTTTCAAATGCAAATATCAGCTGGAAGAAAAGAACTATGGAAGAACAGAAAATTGACTAGCCTTGAATTCTGGAGGAAGGAAAAACCCCAAGTTACACATCTATTAAAGAAAAAAGAATCTTTTTCAGCCACACAGAGCCCGACTGTTCAGTTTGAGCCTTTTTACTTTAAACTTCTGTGGTGGCGATTAGAAATCTTCGTACTGAAGCGCCATTGGGCTGGGCATTCCCTCCTGCCCATGGGCTGCTGGTGCATCAGGCTCTCCTTGAGCGCTTTCCCTGCTGAGCCTGGGCCAGCTGCTGCTCTGCCCCATGCCCCGTGCTGCCGGCGCTGCGTGGCAGCTCCATGGCTCGCAGCCACCCAGATGAGAGAGAGGCATTAATTGCTGCTGCCTCGCAGCTCCCTTGGTCACCCACATGAGGCTCCGGGCTGGTCCCTGCTCTCAGGGCAGCTCTTGCAGCCTGCTGCAGTAGCTGCTGGGGAAAGAGGCTGCCAGTGTGACCCGTAAGCCCCATAAGGGATCACTACATAAACAAGAAGTGAATCACAGTTATGAGTAAGATAAACAAGGCAGCATGTGAACTCTGTTTGGTTTTGTATCTTTTTTTTGGGTTATTCCTGTGCTGGAATTCCCAAACCTTCATTTGTGTATTTTTAAAATATTGGATGTTTGACTTTATCCAAAATGCTTTGACATTGCTTTTGAATCTCTGTTAGTGAAGAAGACTGAAATCAAACGGATTTTCTCTATCTGTATTTTGTGTATCAAATGGAACCTTTGAAATTCTTCATTTTTCCCGGTGCTGGTCCCACTGATTAGTAATTGAGAGGTATTTGAATGTTTAGATAAAAATAATCCTGAACTTGTGCCACTCAGAAATGAAAATGAAACGAGCCCTGTTTCTCTCTAAGCTTCTTGTGAAGTATTGAAGAAAACCCTGTGATACAGATAAGCAGCTTTGGTACAGGTTTTACTTTTCAACTGAAATACTTCTCTGAAATTACTCTCCTCTAATTTCTCAAATGCCTCTACTTCTCCTATGTTCCAGATTCAATTTCCATTTTTTAACTTGTCTTCATTAAACAGTGCTCTTTGCGCACCTGGTTCAGCATTTGGTGCAATTCGTGCTCCAGTTACACCTCGCCTGATCGCCTGCACCTTCGTGTCAGGGAAGTGCTCGTTAGGTGTGCCATCAGCACAGCAGCCGGGATGCAAACGCTATTTCACCGATGCTTGGGAGGAGGTGAAGGTGGGAGGATAATTCTTACCTGCAGTCTCTGCTGGGATGTATCTCTTAGTCTGCAGTTATTACTGACAGGCATCGGGAATTATTAACCAAATGTCAGATAAGCAGTTTATTCTGTAGGCAGCAAAGCAGCGTGTTAGGTTTTCCTCCAGTTTTCAGACTGCAAGTAATTAAATCGGTGGTTCTCTTTTTTTTTTTTTTTTTTTCCTCTTCAAACACCCTTATAGCTTGGGGTTTATGGCAATCATCTTTTTCCCTTGTACAAGATGAGTGTCATATTTGTCCCTTTACAAGTCTACCTAATGAGCCTCCCGGCTTATTGTGAGCTGCTTTACAACCTGTTTCACTGAATTTAAAAAGTATTCTAAAAGCCTTTGAGTCCTGAATTTTTTTGATTTTTTTGTTCTGTAATAGGAGTTCATTTGCATGGGATTTTAATTTGTTCATTGCAAATTGATTTTGATGGCTTTAAGTTACAGTATTTGTTGGAATCATTGTTTTTATTGTGACTTTTTAAGACACCTGAGTTTATAGGTAAAAATGGAACAACTACCCAATATTTAGATTTCTGCTTTATTTTACCTTCAGAAATTGTAATTGCATCCACAATTCATCAAAATGATAACAATTAGGTCTTAAGAAAATTGACTGTTGGAAAGGAGCTAACATTTTTCTCAGGCTGTTCTTATCTCTCAAATTTCAGGATAGTTATAGCTACTACAAGTTAATTCCCATGTGTGCTTATACATGGATGAGTTTGTCCATCTGCTGGATATATGTTTTCAATATGTTCCAGCAAATGTCAGTGTTGCCACGGGTACAATGTACTACTCTGCAGCTCAAAGAAGTTTCTACATCTCTCCTATTAAAACTGTGTCTTCATCTTATACTCCTCCTGTCTGAGACTCATTTTGCAGCACTTCACTGCTGTAAAACTGCTGTGTGTAGTTAAAAATGAGGTAAGACTCCAGATGTGGGACAGAAGAAAATTAATTCGATAGTGCGCTATCTGCTAATTAATCTTCCCAATCTCTCTCTTTCATTCTGAAATTTGAAATATAGCTGTTAGCATGTGCTATTACCCAGATCCTGTTACAGGAAAGAAGGAAAAGACAAAAGGATGGGAAGATCATGTAACCTAATTAGAGAGTTGATGATGTCCACTGGGACTCACCTCGCTAAGGGCTTGGAAAAGCTGGGGCTGACCTGATCTCTGTGAGAAGTTGGAAGTTGGTGAACATTTCTTATTTACCCTTCTGCTCTCAGTTGCCCAAAATTTCCAGCTCTAGGGAATAGCACACTGCACAGAGAAACGAGATGCTCGCTGCCCAGTGCTCACTGAAGAAGGCTCGCTATACAATATTTGTCATTGACGTTCGTGTCTGAGGCAAAGTACCAGGAACATAACAGAGAATGAGTTACTGAACCCTGCTGATGTCCAGCACCAAAAATAAAACGTTTTGTGTACACAGCCAAAAGATTGCTCATGTCAGGAAAGACTGTGTTGCGTACTTTGTGAAGTAAATATGGTAATGTCCGCTTCACTTCTGTATATGTAAAATTATTAGATTGAATTTTTGTTTCTTTCCTTTTCTGTACTGTTTAATGTTGAACCATGTACAGTGTATGGTGAACTGCATACAGTTGGCTGAGTTGAACTTTGTTTCCAATTGATTTTTAATATCTTCAAACATCTCCAATTTAAATAAAGTTGGAAAAAGGAAAAGAATCTGTGATGCACTCAGAGCATTTACACTGAAATGGTGTCAAAAAGAAAACTCAAGATGAGTGAAGGGAAGAAACAGATCTAGGAGAGTCATGTGGGGATAGAAGAATAAATAGGAAAAAGAAACTCCATCAATATGATTTGTTTATTTATTTTAAGATTCTGTTGATCACAGTCTTGGGATCTCTGAGTGCTCTAGGTGCTTTTTATTTTTAATTACTAAACGTCTTTTGATCTCTACAGGCAATGGTTTCTGCTTAATAAACCAGTTGTCGGATGTGATTGATAGCAGTATCAGACTGTAGGTCTAATAGCAGTTAGAATACAATGGAAGTGGCCAACCGATCCATTTGTTTCTAGTGGGCTCTACCTAATTCTAAATTAGAAGCTTACTTGCTCGAAATGCTGTAGCAGGAACACTGCAGTAACTGACATTCAGTGCTGTCTGACAATGCTCAGGTTATTTTAAGACAACAAATATATCTGTGTATGACAGCTGACGACTGTGACACATGGAATCATAGGACAGAATCACAGAGCGGCTTGAGTTGAACGGGACATTAAAGATCATCTCATTCCAACATCCTGCTGTGGGCAGGGTTTCAACACACTAGATCAGGCTGACAGAAAAAGAGGAAAGCCTAAGAATAATACTCAGATATCTCACTTACTTTTTTTTGTGTGTGTGTACATGCACACATTTTTCTTACATGTGGCTATTTGTATGTTTAGAAATAAGAACTTTCCTGCATTATACATTCTTGATGGGAGACACTACAGTGGAATAATTAATGTTGTCACTAGTAGCAATCTGGTCAGAAATGTTGAAAAAGTATTTTCAGATTGAATGAAGAGTGTACAGAGCACAGGACAGAATTCTGAGTGAGTTCGGGAGTTTCTGGACAGGAAGGCTGCTTTGGTTTGTTCTTGGAGCAGATACATTGTTAGTATTCCAGGTGAATATGGTAAACAAGATCATTTTCACAGCTTTGACTGAAAATCAGATTAACAGACCATTCATTTTCTTCTCAAAGCAAATGGTTCTGCCAATTGAAGACAATTTTATTTCCTCGGTAAGAAAGATAAAGAAACAAGGAGTCCATATAGCTGTAGCTTTCTAAAAAGGCAGACAGCTTTGGTCAAAGACACGTAACATATTATATGAAGTTTTCATATCCCCTTCTGTGCCAAGAAGTTCCCCATCTCTGATTCTATCCTGCTGCAAGCTGTTCCCTCTGCTTTAATATTTTCCTCTTTCTGTCTTCCTTTCTGGTGATTTATTTCAAGTTGTGAGTAATGTGAGGGCTTGTTTTCAAGCTATGGTATGTTTGGTCACTCATTACAGATAAATCAGGTGCAAGTTGTGCGTGTGAAGGTATGGCGTGATGCTATTAGCATGACGTTATGGCAAAGAATTTCTATCTTAATAACAACAACAAAATCCTTATAAAATAATTTTATAGTAGTAAAGGCCTGTGATACCATGTTTCTACTGCAGTGTCACGTCCAACTTATATCTTTAACGTTTCTCTGATTCATAATTTTCAATGTGTAGAAAGGATTGTTGGAAACTAACATGACTAAGTGAAAGTACATGATAAACTGCTGTGATTTCTTAGGTAGAAGGAGATTTTATTATTTCTTCACTCTTTAGGCCACTGCCAGGCTTCGTTTTGTCTCTGTGGCTGCTCATGCTTGATAGATGGTCTTGGATGCTTTGCCTTCTGTTGTGCTCTGGCCTATAAGTGTTATTTTGTGGTATGTAATTAACTCTCAGATTTGTCACTAGTGATTCATGCTTTTCTTATTTTTTATTTATGGAACATTAAGGTGACTGTAGTGGTAAGTCAATTAAGGAAAGGATATGCTTAGTCCATTTTAGATTTCTATAGGAACAGTCCGGAATTAAAACATTTTTCGACTAATACCTCTACGTTTAATGTTTGACTGTAACCTATTGTCTACCTTTAACTGTGTCTTTTTTTCTTCTTCATGATAGATCTCTGAACTGCAACTTCTTCACATAAATTAACAAAAGTGAAGAAGAGATGGCCAGTTCAGCACGAGAACATCTGCTTTTTGTGCGACGTCGCAACCCCCAGCTCCGGTATACTCTAAGCCCAGAGAATCTGCAGAGTTTGGCATCTCAGGGCACCATGGCTGAGAACATGAACTTGCAGCGTGCCAACAGTGACACTGACTTAGTGACCTCAGACAGCAGGTCTAGCTTGACAGCCAGTATGTATGAATACACCTTGGGGCAGTCTCAGAACCTCATCATTTTCTGGGATATTAAGGAAGAAGTCGATCCAACTGACTGGATAGGACTTTATCACATAGGTAAGTCAGAACCACATTGTAGTATTTGTGTTTCTTCTTTTTTTTTTGTTACTTCATCTTTGCTTTTCTGATATGCATTCTGGCACACTACATCATTAATATAAACATAAAATTGAGATGAGATTGCAGAGAATCACTTCAGATCATTCTTTGCTTTTCTTAATGTAGTGAGCTATGAGAAAACATGATTCTAATTCATGTAGATCTGGTTCCACAGTGACCTTCCAGAGAGTGAATGTGTTCTTAAAGAACAAATGTACATGCAGTTTCCTGTGTTCACTTTTGCTGCAGACTGGCTTACAAACTGAAAAATTCAGAGTACTCTATTCATCATATAATTTGACATACTTGTTCAATGTTGTTACAGTTTTCTGGGCAAGTAAATTCCTCAATGTTTGTGAAAAAGTTTTTCCAGTAATTCTTTAATTTTTTAGAACTGAAATTGTATCAGTTCTGAATGAGTGAGAATTTCTGTTTATGAAGAATTCTTATTGTATGAAATCCTCTGGAGATTTATTTTCTAGTTTCTTGTGCTGTTCAGGAGGAACATAGGAAGGAACATATATTTCATAGGAGAGAGCTGTTAAGAGCACTAAGCTGACGGGCAAGGGCCTGTGGGCAGTGTGTGCATTGGTTAGTGGTATGGATCAGTAGGCCAAAGCAGTTTGTGCCATGACCCTGACATCAGCAGAATATTTGATTTGAAATTTTGCCTTGTACTCTGTTTAATCACAGCCCTGAATCCAGATGTTCCTGCTGTGTGTGTGGCTTGGAGCTGTCCAAAGGACTAGGAGCTGGAATGTGCTTAGTGGGTAGCTGCACAGGGACATGGGTTTTGGTCTCCTTCTGAAGTAATCCAGTTCATGTGCACTAAAATTACTCTCAGAATTTACCCAATGCTCAGTAACTGGGATGATCATGTGATCTGTTTCAAAATAGCACTGCTTCTCTGAATCTAATTGCTGATGTCGGAAGAAATTGTCAGTTTAACCTGCCAAAAGCAGATACAGCAGAAACTAGTGGAAACAGGTCTGACCACTGAAACTTTGTCTGTGCTGGGACTGGGCTTACTGGAGAAAGATTTGCTGTGCCAGCTTTTTCCTGGACGTCCTGTTACTGTATCATGTTGCATTCCGGGGTGATGTTGTTTCTAGTTCTCATTCTTTTTGCCTGATTGCCCCTCACTCCCTCCACCTCCAAGATTACTGCAGATCTGTGGACTGGCAGAATTGGTGTTCTAGTACTTACCTGGTCATAAAAGCTCTATTTAAGAAGCTGCATGAGCTGTAGTCTCCCCTGGAATGAGCTCTGGATATGTGCTAACATTCAAGTCGCCTAAATGAAGCATCTCTGTAATCAACAGGCATCCCATCTTCCCCCTGCATTAGCAGCCTGAAGTGTGGTCTGTGCTGTAAAATGCACAGAATGCTAAATGGAGCTTTAAAAATGTAATTTAAATATACTGGGAGTTTCTTCTGAAGAAAGATGAAACTTTTTAAATTAATTTTTTTTTTAAGTTAATGTGTTTCATTAGCACTTCAGGATTGGTTTTCACGGCACTGGACTGCAGCAACCTTCTATAAAATTCTAATAGGCTCTCATTTTTGGTTGTAAGTGGTTTTATTCTGCTTTCATGATTAAAAATGTTTGTAACTCAAGCTCCTAAAGCAGAAAACAACATTATTACAGCTTCTTGTAAGTGTATAGAGGATGGCTAAATTTAGGCCTTCTTGAGCCTAGAAACCCCATTATGCTACCCTGTAATGCCAGAGTATGAGATACGTGTTTGTTTTCCTGTTTTCTTGTTAAATAATGAGAGGTCTGGGAACTCCTTCAACATCTAGCTTTCTTCTCCTTTGCGTCTTGAAATCCATCAGTACAGGTGAGAGTTCTGTTACCAATTTTAAAATATATCTGAAGAGAATCTTTAAGACTTGTGGTTCCCTTGTTCTGAACGATGAAATCACACATTTTGCACACAGAGAGGTAAGGATATATTCAACCTGATAGGCATGCCTTATCTATTTCTTTTTTAATTGATAAGCTTTAAGTATCTAACGTCTTTAAAAGTAGATAAACTTTTACATTTTATGTGTGTGGTCTAAAAGCCTTCAAGTCATGTAATTTTTGTGTGCCTAAGCACACAACACATATGGAGCTAAGATATAGACTATTTTTTTGTAGGGTGATGTGCACATATTTTAGGAGCTGCTCCTGTGGGCTTTGGTTCTGAGAGGCTACTGGGCTTGCATGCTTTTACATTGATTTCAAAGAGAACTAGTTTGGTTCAAAATACTGTAGGGTATAATCCAGGATTTCCAGTCCCTTATAAATAATTGCTGTAAATTACCCCCCAGTTCCCATTTACTACTTTGGAAAGTGAGTACACTCCTTGTTTTCCCAGGAGGAGGATGTTTGTAGGTTAATATATTTAAAGACAAAAGCTCCGTTCTCAAGCACATTATTAAGATTTAAAGTAGTTGCATTAACTGGCCTTTGCATTTTGGCCTTTCTTTAAAATGGAAACCATTTCACTTACAAAGTTGCTGTCCTCTGGCACTGCCTACTGAAAGCAACACAGATTGTGTGGTCACTAACACTAGACAGCTCTGGGTCTGTGCCAGCCTGATGCTGTACCTCCAATGTCCCAGCAGTTCTAGAAAAAGGTAAATATTTTGACCTTACTAAAAATAAAATAAAAAAAAAAAAATACCAAAACCCACCACCAACAGAAACACAAAAGCCTCACAATGCATAACCAAAAGCATGTTCCTGTGGCTTTTTTTTTAACAGTGGTTGGACAATTAGCTTTCATAATGAAAGCTGGATCACAGTTTGGGCAGGGGAAAGAGTGGTTGTTAATTCTGTAAATGAACAGATGGAAAAATTCTGAAAATGAAAATCATTCTGAGCTGAAGCTTTAGTACAGAGAGAGCTGTCAGAGGTCTGGAGCAATCCAGGTAAATTTGTCACTTCAAATTAATTTTGTGGAGTACATCCATTATTTAAAAAAAAAAAA
>WBMW01000797.1:98435-124997 GCA_013396635.1 Penelope pileata
CACAGTGGAAAATTGTCTTCTCTCTTCATTCATGAATGTATTCATTTAAGAATAATCTCATTATTTTCTATTCAATTAACTCTCATTATTTTTCTATCTCAAGAAAGCAGTTATTTCTGTGCCTTGAAGTGTGGCTTTACTGTGTGGTTCAAATTGCAGTGGCTCACTAGAAATTTCACTACTTACTATATCCCTTTATTGTTAAGAGACTTTGTACACGTCACTGTACATATTAACTTTTGCAAGTGCGTCACTTGGTACAATTGATCATAAGACTGTCAGTAATCAGTGCATGTGGATTTTTTCCACGCTTGTGGAAAAAAATGAGGGAAATATTTAAAAAAAAAAAAAAAAGAGAGAGAGAGCGAGAGAGAGAAAAGGAAAAGAAAAAAAAATGTCCTAGGTAGAACAAATATGTTTATGTGCCCAGGTGGCCAAGAAAGCCAATAGCATCCTGTACCAGAACTCGTGTGGCCAGCGGAAGTGGGAATGTGATTATCTGTCTGCATTCGACACTGGTGAGACCCCACCTGAAGTACTGTGTTCAGTTTTGGGCCTCTCACTTGATATTGGGTTGCTGGAGTACATGCAAAGAAGAGCAACAAAGCTGGTGAAGAGACTAGGGAACAAGATTTAAGAGGAGCAGATGGAGGGAAGTGAGCCTGTTCAGCCCGAAGAAGAGGAGGCTGAGGGTGATACAGTGTGTGCATATTTAATAGAAAAGGTATCTTTCCAGCGTGATGTGTGCATGTCCACTAGAAAAATGTATCTTTTTCGTGTGGCCATATCTAACTGTTAGAGTAACAGAAGGTTACTGAAGACAACGAAGTTGCTGAGGTTGTGTGAAGAAGTGCTGACCTTGCCCATGTTATACACAAAGGAACAAAGTCTGGTTTGTGGTGACCGGAGGGAGACAGCAGATAGCACCTGTGACAATGACACGGTGATGAAGACAACCATAGTGAAGAAGATTCCCCAGTGACCACCAAGGGACCCCCAGAGCTGCCCCACACAACTTCAACACATGCACAGGAAGGCATGAGCATATATTCATTAGTTCCTGGAATAGTCTTGCATACGTATAGAATTCTGGAAAATGTAGTGTTTATGCATATTTTTGTAGGTATGTAAGGGAGTGTGCTCTGTAGGGTGGGTTGAGTATCTGGTGGTGCTGTGACACCTGGTACTCCCGATGTTGAAATAAATAATGCCTGCTTTCTAATCACCAAATTGGTGTTAGAAAGTTCATTTCCCGAATTTGGTGACAAGGAGAGGCTTACAGGAGGCTGCAGCGAGGAGGATGTTGGTCTCTTTTCTACGCTGACAAGTGATAGGATGCAAGGCAACAGACTCAAGCCTTCTTGGATATCAAGAAGAATTTCTTCACAAAACAGGCAGTTAGGCATTGGAACGAGCTGCCCAGGGACATGGTGGAGTCGCTGTCCCTGGAGGTATGGACATGGCACTAAGGGACGTGGTTTAGTGGTGGACTTCTAGTGTTAGGTGATGGTTGAAATTGATGATCTTAAAGGTCTTTCCTACCTGAATAATAGTACTTCTTTGAAAAGATTGCAGTCGTCCACTGTCATGTCCTCTGAATACTCCTTCACAGTAACTTTTGATCTTTATTTTTTAAATGCAACTTAGGTATGGAAAAAAAAAGTTGAACTTAAGTATGACAAAATCTACATAGCTCAGTTTCTCTAGAATTCTGTATTTTAAGGAATGTTTCTAGATTCATGCATGAGTTTGGTTTCTGCTTTAATCCCACGTGTTTCGTCCTGTTTCACCACCTTGCAGAGCTGAACTGTGACATGTTTTGTTGTTGAGGGATAGCTCTGTTGAGGCTCTCTTTCTTTTCCAGCTGTGTTCCAGTGTGTGTGAGGGACACGGTGTCTTCTGTGGAGGAAAGAGTGTCTTCTTTTCCTATTTCAGGTTTTATACCGCTTCAATTCTTTAATGTGCCAGTAGCACTTCTTGAACAGTCTTGTCCTTGAAGGTCTGTTAAAGCAGCTTTTTATCTCCACAAGTGACATGTGTGGAGAATGTAGATGGTACATCTGTATGAGCACAGAAAGGTGTCCCACTGAGACTCCATGAAAGGGAGAAATGTTATTTCTGAGCATTAGTTCTTTGGGTAAATTGAGCAGTGTTGCGCGAAACTTGAAATTGTTGAATGCGAAATACAGGTTTCTTATTTTGAATTCAGCTTTAAGTTTGCCTGAAATGGGCTTCTCCTGTCATCATCAGGCATGCTTGTGAGGATCATCAAGTGCAAGTGACAGGGTGGGATGAAAGTGAATGGGTGCAATTCTTTCCACGTGGAGGAATTCAGTTCCACCCCTTTGCTCCATCCGCACTTCCATGTCAGATGCCATCGGGTCAGAGAGCCCCTCTGCTGCCATCTGTCACACGGCAACAACATGGAACGGAATACTGGTGGGAGGATTCAGCCTCTACTGCCATCCTGCCAACATAATAAAATAGGAGGTGTTACTTTCAGAGCAGCCCTTATATTTAAAGAATTCAGAAAGTAAAGAATAAAGAGTACAAAGTCGGGAGAGAGAAGTGAACCCTATTTTTGGTTTAAATAGATTAACTCCCATAGCCAAGTTGCCTAAGTTGTCCTAGTTTACAGAGTCCTAATTACAAGATGTGTGCCCTTATTCTAGAGGGCCTTAGCACATTTAATATGCTGACTATCAAAGGTCATTATATTTATTTCCCTCAGCTCCTTCTCACAGGCTGCTTGATTTTTTGTTATACCTACAGCATGGATCCACAATAGCCTTTTTTAAAAAAAGAAATGAAAGATAGAAAAACCTGATCCAGAGCTATATAGGACAATTTAGATGGGATCTAGGTTTATACTAAGCCTCCTAGGGCAGTGGAGTTTGGAGCCTTTCCATTTCACGTCAGACAAGATTAAAAAGAAAAAAGCTTTCACGTAAACTGCCTTTAATACATTTAAAATAGTGGCTTAAATTAGACAGAGAGATTATAAAAAAAATTTAAGATACTTTATCCTCAACAGATTTCTCTAGTTTCCATTATAGAAAACATACAAAATAATAACTTCATTATCTTCCAAAAAAGCCTGATTATTTACTTCTTTTTTTTCCCTTCCTGTTTTTTAGCAATATGATTACTTGAAAATCTGAACAGTGCTGTTAATTTCTTATGGCTAGTTACTCTGCATAGCAGTATTATTTTGTGATTACTCCTATTTTTGACTGTTGCTGAAGTCTGTAAAACATAGACACGTCTTTCTGTACAGAAGAGTCAGCCCATACCCAGCTTGGTCCTTGGTAGAGACTTTGGTTTAGACTTCCAAGAACTTGGCTGTGTGCTCTTTGTGACTCAGCCTGCAGGGATTTGGGATTTTTGTATTGTCTCAGCTGAATATCTAAACACTGTGATGGTTTTGTTCTCTCTAAAAAATAAACAGAAAAAAACTAGCTATGGCTCTGAAGTTCATGAAGTATGAAGACATACTTGGGCATGATGAGATGTCAGTGAAACTTCTGCCACAGTTGCATGCTAAAATGATATGTATAGTAAAGCAGAATTCATAGGAAACACCCAGAAGGAATCCAGGAGGGAACTTGAATTCATGTTGGCCTGTGCCCAGGATTGGCACCGGTCTGTTTCTGTTTCACGTTGATATTTGTGATAAGCAGGAGTATGTGGAAAAATCAGCCTTGAAATATATCATTTGCCTATGACTTTGTAATATTTAAGGAAAGATGTGTCAGCCTGCAAGCCACTTCTTGAGTGGGCTAGTGAAACGAGGAGGCAGCCTAATACAGGAATTGTATCATAAAATCACATGCAGTGAGGCTAACAGCCATTAAAACAAAAACTGGTAATAAACCATTGGTTTTCAGAAGCCAGCTTTTCCTGCAGGTGTTGCATTTTAATCTTATTCTGTTCTTTCTTCATAGAACCTGATCCACATGAAAAGAGCCTGATCCACATGCAAAGCTGCTTTTCCCCCTACATGAAATTTGGTACTTTTCTCCTCCTTGGTGGTAATCCAATAAATTTTGCTCAGAAATTACAGTATGGAGAATACAATACCTTCTCTCCACTGCAAAAATTAAAAGAAATACATAGAGAAAAAACCTTCTATTCATTTTCTTTGTGTGCAGAAGATCCCTTATTAAAGTACACTCACTAAATTAAAATACATTCACTATATTTATTTCAAGAAGAAAGGAATTAATTTCTTGATTAAAAAGCAAAAACAAAACCTAGAATATTGTATGATAATTATATCTGGAAGATGTTCAAACTGTGACTAAGTATTGCCAGAACATCCAAACTTTTCAGTTAATTGTGTTTTAAGTTTCTGAGATACCCCTGACCTCAAAACTAGACAAATGTAGCTTCAGGGACTGTTGGGCACTGTTGTCAGTATCTTTCCACTGCAAAAGGTTTTGGCATGACAACATTTATAATCCTTTGGAGAGAAAGCAGAGTGCTTCCCACCCTGCCTTTTTGATGTCAAGTGGCTGTTCCAGCAGATGGGAAGATGGCAAATGTAAACGTTGGATAATGTAAAACAATGTACATTTCTGAATTGATAATTTTGCATTTTACCATGAAGTTGCCTTATGTTAGCGTCTTTTTATTTGTTTGGAAGGGGCTTCAATTTTGTTTTTATTTTTTATTTTTTAAAGATACTTATTGAGCTGTTTTCTATCATCAAATGAACATGCCATACAGTGATTTTCAAAATAATTTGGAAAAAAGTTATTAGAAATCACCGACAATTGCATTGAGAAAGTAGTTGCGTTAATTCATCTATTTGTTTCATGTAAGTAATAGATTATGGATTAGTTTTGCATTATGCACAGTGTTAGAATTCCTCCTTTAAATTTTTTATGAAGTTCTTGGCTCCTTCACCTGCACAGATTTATCAGTGACTCTAAGAATTTGAATTAATGGGGAAATATTGCAAGCTGATATATGTATGTTAAGGATGTGATTGGTGCAATTAAAATGAGCATTACTTAAAAAGGTGAGAAATATGCATACTGGGACACTGAACCAGTTTATTGGTGGATGTGTTTAATACAACCAATTAATATATGCTGGTATTGGATATGCAAGATTTTAAATTATACCTGGAGGAAGTTACTGAAGGTGCCTGTATTGACCTTGGTAGGCCTCCTTTCCTTGCAAAGACCACCAAGACACATCTGGCATCAGAGCTGCCCTGGTGTGGGATGAAGGTGCTGTAAGAATGCAGTTACACGGACTGTGCTTAGCTGGCTTTTACTCCTTGGGAAAAACAAAGCTTACAAATGTCTGCATTGGCAGCGTTTCTTGTCTCTGCCCAGCAGCATCCAGGACTCCAGCGCTCTCGCTCTGGTGGGCAGCCAATTCTCAGGCTAGCAGATCCCATGCCTCAGAGCTTTGTTCCAAGGTCTGGTCAAACTCGTCACAAGACTGGCCTCCTCTGTCTAGCAGTCATTCAGAGTTCATGTCCAACTGTTCAGTATTCTGCTGTATTTCCAATTGCTAATCACTCATTACATTGCTGATATGTTGTCAGCCCTTGAAATTTAAAAAAAACAAAAAACAAAAACTGGTGGGTTCATTGCCCTTGTTGTTCCTGCCCTGGCCTTGGAATAAATCAATCTTTTATATCTCAACATTCAGTAATGCAAAAAAAAATGAACATACGGCTCCCATAAAAGTAATAGTCATTTCCCATGTATTGTGCTAAGGAGAACAGGGAAAAATGCAGCAAAAGTTCATTACTTTGCATGGAAGAAACAAGATGCATCCTATAAAGGATTAAGTGAATGCAGAGGGGCTTATTTTGAAATTTTATAGGATATATTCAAAATAACTTGTATCATAATGGAGATAATCATAATCAGATCTTAAGAGAAATGGACAAAAGATATTTATTTGTTAAGTGAGTATTTGACAATTGAGTTCCAGCTTGATCTGTTGCTGTGCATCACTTGTTAACGTCAAGCCCTCTGTAACCATGCACAAATAGAGGTTTGATGGATACAGGTCAGCAGTTTCTGATTTTCTTTCAGAAAGTATGATTAGAAATTTAGTTCCTGATTTTTCTTGGCAATAATTCTCTGATCCTTGCTATTCAGTTGCCGTTGGAAGTGTTTATTTACAGATATGAGATGTGCTTGTGCTCTATGAATTCTTCGTTCTTGGAGAATTTGAGCTTTCTGATGGTTATAAATATAGTTTACATGAGTAGAGTCACACATCAGGATAACTTCAGACACATTCTAACTGAAAGCTTGGACCTACCAGGTGTCACTCCTGAAAGGAACTAAGAATTGAGAGCATTCAGGGCATTGCAAGATCAGGACCTTAATCCATGTTTCATCTTTACTGTCAAGTGTGGAATCGCTTTCTCGCATATGAAGCCAATTAAGTCTAAATGGGTTTGACTTCATGAGATGAAATATGCATAGCAGAACAGTATAGCATAATACCAGACACATAACATTGTCACTAAGATAAATATGCAATAATGGCCTCTCGAAAAAAGGAAAAAAGGATTATCTTTTGTAGTTTGCTGTAGTTTAATTTGTATATGGAGTTTCATGCATGACGTAGCTCAGCAGATGGTAGCCTGCAGGGAGAGGGAAGATTCAGTTGACCATTTTTTCGACAGATGCATCTCTGAATTTTAGCAGACCTACCAAAGGGCAGTTGTTCTCAAGTTATTGTGGTAGAGGGGAAAAAATATATCAAAGTTAGGAATGGACAAGAGTTTTGTAGTTACTAATTATTGATGGCATAGTACTTAATATAAACCAACAGCACTGTTTCTTTGATATATTCTTTAACTTCTAAAATATTTGAGCAATAGGATGAAATGTTCTTAACAAAGCAGTCTGCTCTCTGCAAGTAAAAACAAACACAACCCTGCTGACATCACTGGGATTTTACCAAATTATGCAAATAGCTTTACAACTTTTGTTGTCTGTTTGGCTAGATGTTCTGAATCATTAGCACATAAGATTTTGATTTTACAAAGCAGTCTTAATTACAAAACACTCATTTCCTGAGCAAGCAGTTGAATAAAAATTACCACCTTTCAGATTAGTGGAGATTACTGTTTTTGGTGCTACTCTTTTCTGCCTGTTGACTAAGCAGAAGCAACTGTGCATTAAAATGACAAGTACAGGTTATGGGGGGCAAATGTAGAGATTTGCATAAAAGTAACATAACTGAGATTTACAGGAACGCATTTTACTGTTCATGAAACAATCCAGGAGCACAATGCACATCATCAACAGTGGTTACTGAGAACATGATTTCACCTTGTTCTTTCTTTCTGCTTTCTCCTTGTCTTGCAGCCTCGTACTTCTACTCCCTTCCTTGACTGGTACTGCTCTGCCAGTCAGTACTGCTGGGAGCTAAACCTGCAGGGAATTTACTCTCCAAAGAGCACAAGCAGCTCTGTGCTGGTTTAGCTTGAATTGGATGAGGGAGAGCAGCAGAGGTAGCTCAAGGAGCTGGTAACCAGGAGAGTGCCTTTTACACTGGAATTCCCCATTAGGACAACTCAGCCACAATGTGCAGCAGCTACTCCAGCACAGAGCGTGGATGGGATGCTGTTTGCAGGCTGCTGTAGTAGGAGTGCAAGACAGATGGTGCTTTTGTAATGACTTAGTTATGCTCTGAGTTTCCTTGTATTTCTGGGAGTAACTGATTTGGTAAGCCTTTGTTTTTAGTTGCATTCAAATTCTAGGTTCTGTTGTTGGCTTGCAGAGTCCCCAAGGAACTACTGTTCTTTCAAAATGCTCTGATAAGAATTTTAAAAGACTCATGGAAATATTGTTAGGTGCTTTCAATATATTTACACAAATTAAAATACTTCTCTGCTATCATTAGCCTACACAATTTTGTGGTCCTTTTTACTATTGCATGTTAACACTGTGAGAAGCAGCTTTTTACTTCTGAGACATTTATCTCCTTTATTTTCAGCTAGAGATGATTTTAATATAGTTGACTTTGATTTTTGGCACACTGTTGAAATAAAACAGCTTCTAAAGAATTACAACAAGACTTTTTTTCTTTTAGCTTTGGTCTTATTTGGTCTTATACAGATTGATCTGCACAGCCATTTAGTACTTGCTGTGAGTAGAGTTGGCTTCATTTGCTTCCATCCTCATGAGAGGAGCTTACAGATTTGAGACTACAAAGAACTATATTGGCATTCTTTTTGTATAAGAGGTAAATCTTAACCCTAAAGAAGTAATTCATCATGTTACAAACCAACTAAATCATGTGTGAAGAGAAAGATCTAGGGAACGTGTGGGGAAAAAGTCATTAAACCATTATCACTCTGAAAATAACGTGATAATTCTGAAGACAGAGTAGCAGTTTTCCTGGTTGTTATTATGGGAAAAAGCTTTTTATACTGTCTGTACATTACTCTGGAGTTAACTTATCCTTGAAATTCTAAATTCTGTCCTGGTGAAGCAGATTGAAAAGATTCTGGGCAATCTTCCAAGCTCCTTTTTCAATCTTCTGCATCTGCTTCATAAGAGATAATGAAGAATAGATTATCAAGATGCGATTGCTTGGGTAATGTCTTTTTACTTAGGACTGCTGTGCAGTTAGACTCAGTTAATCCAAACTTCATCATAAAAAAAATTTAATTTCCAACAAAGAACAGTCTTCTGTTTAGCCAGGGAATGAATCATCAATTACTTTGAGGTAGGTTATTTGTTACTCAAGGCTAGTTACTAAGGTCACGGTCATTTTGTAGATAGGTACTCACCAGAAAACTCTAGAGACTGCAAACTAACTAAAGCTTTGCTTGGTTAGCTGGATATGAGTGGCATTCATCTAATAATTGCATTTGGCTAAAACTTGAGTCGTCTTATGATTTTTTTTTTTTTTTAAGGATAAGAAGACCGTGCTGAAGTATTTCATTTCACAATAGTGGAGTGGGACAAACTCAATCTTTAAGAGTCCTATTTGATCACTCTTCACTTTGCTTAGCATTACTCTACGTTTTGCTCAGACAAAGGTTGAGAAATTTCACTCTGAAAATTAACTTCCTGGTAATAAGCTGCATAACATGAAAAAATAATGCTGGATTTGTGACTGTTGTTAGTCCACAAAGAAGTCTGGAATCTCTTCTATCAAATCTTCTGAATGCATAGAGTGTTTGGGGAGGTGGGTGGGGAAGAATCCTATTTATTTATTTTTAAGGATGCATTGCCTTACATTTAGTTTGATTTGTTTCTCTAAATCCCAGTCCTGCTTCTTCCACAAAGTCTCTTTTCTTGGAAGAATCTGTAATTCTGTAAAATTTTAGATTTATGATATTGTGGACTCCATAAGCAAGCAAACAAAAGAGCTAATTTGGAGTAGGAAATGATTTTGTTTCTTCCAGCTTCACACACTTTTTATTTCTGTTCCTGTCGGTTTGTAGAGTCTTTGTACATGTTGTCACTCTGTCTCTCATTCTGCCTTTGTATTTCTCCTTCTTGCATTTTTTGTCAAATTTCTTGTGGTAAGGTGAGAGCGAGTCTGAATAGGAAAATTCATGAAGATGATCACCAAGTTGAATCTGCCTTGCCCTAGAAAAAACTAACACTTCCTTCTTCCAGAAAAAAACCCACCAATTTGGGAGTAGTTGTGTTGCATCTAATTTGGCTATAGCTTCCTTTGGAAACTTGCCAGCCTGACGTACTGTGCAGCTCCGTGGCTGCTTTGTCCACGGAGCGTGGCAGGAGGCAGCGTGAGGCTGCAGGCCCGCTGGTGGGAGCTGCCAGCTGTGACAGGAAGCTACGTCCTGGGAAGGCCACATGTGGATCAAGGAAGGGATGTTCAGGTACAGATAAGTCATTAAACAGAAAAAATGAAGTCCAAGGCAGTCAGCTGGAAAGACCGAACAGGCACTGATAGAAACTGTAAAGGTGTCAAGAGTAATGGGTAGAATCAAGATTTTTTTTTTTCTTGATTGAATCTGTCTGCAAAGTGTCTCTGTGCTGCTGACTGGTGGTGCATTTGGCTTCTGTTGTGAGCGGCTCACTTGGATGGCTCTCCAGAAGTGGGGTGGAGGCAATAGGAGTGCCTCTTGCAACTGGCTGCTGCTGCTGATGGCGTGTGGGGCGAGATTCAGCACCAGGCTGTGACTGTGCTGTGTTTCCAAGAGCTGCTTGTGCATGGAGATAGAACCTCCCACGAGAAAAAAGAGGCTTAGCACCTTTTCCAGATGAGCGCATGGGTATGCTTTGTCACTTGGTGCATGTCCAGCCACGAATTGTAATGCTGCTAAATTCGTATCTAACACGCAATGGTATAGAAAAATTGTAATGAGAAATTGCTTTTTTTCCATGTAAGTACTGAGAGTACTCAAAATACTTGAATCACAGGCTTTGTTCTTCACAAGTATATAAGAATCTGGAGAGACACAAAGGCTATTTGTAAGAGCTACTGTTTCATAAAAGCTTTATTGCTTGGTAAATTGATTTTTCATTTACTCGTGTCATGATTTCAAATATTCAGAGACATGAAACCCTGGGCATATAATTGGCTCTTGGAAAGACTGTGTAAACTTCTCTGGATTGTTTTAGTTTTCAACAAGTTGATTGTTCCAAGAGTTCATTTGATTACATTGCTGGAGACCCTTCAAGGTAGGAGCCTGTTGTTTCCTCTGGCTGATGGCTGCCTGGTAGCTAGCATCCCCAGAGCTCTGTCAGGAGGTGCTTCTGTGGTGTCTTATGCATTGCATTGAAAAGCTTTGTCTTGGGGTGGGTCCTTTGACCATAGACCCTATACTCCCGAGGATATGTGCTAGGGATCTAAAATCAAGTTCTCATGAAGTGTAATGGCAGCATTTGTGTTGTTTGGTTGTTGTTGTTAATTTAAATATTAAGGAAATTGACTAAAATATTTCAGCTGTCTTTCATCTAATGTTTTGCTCTAGGGAAATAAATAATAAAAAAAAAACACAATAAAACAACAATCAACTTCCTGATTAGCCATAGTGTGTGGCTTTTAACATGTACATAAAGAGACTTACTGTGATGGGAAACAAACGTTGTGTTTTGCAGAAAATATTTAAGGTTCTCTTGGAACTTCCTCCTGCTCATTTTTTTTTTTACAAATCTAAGACTGGCTTATCTTATTGTGTGTGTATTGGATGCATTTCTTCCAGGATGTGTTGGCTCATTTCCTTGAGGACTTCTAAATTTTCTGAATTTTTTTCAGTCACAACAGATAGCTGAAAAAGCTTTAAGGAAATGAGTCAACCTCCTGAAATAAATTGCTTGCTGAATAGAGGACGCTGTGTTCAAAATCACACACACCCTTTATAGCACTGTGGTTATTAATTTATAGATATTCTCTGTAAATAAATTCTATGTATTTCATGTTCCAGAAGGATTTGGGATAAAATATCCTGAAAGAGCTTCTGAGCATTGCTGTTACAATTGTAGCTATGGACAGAATCTCTAATGCAAAATCAAGGATGTCACTTGACTTGGTGTCACTTGATGAACTTGAGAGTAATGTAAGAGTTGTAATGTAAAGGTGCTGAGCTGAGTACTGCTGAGCTGTCCTCATCCTGAGCATCCTGAATGCTGAGGGCTGCATAGGCAATATGCTTCTCTTGTTACTTCATCGCTACAAAACATTTGCATTCTAAGTTTTTGGAGCCCTTTCTGATGATGTTCTTGGTGTCTGGAGCAGCCAAAGGCAGGAAGGTTTGCTCTGCAAGAACAAACCCGCATCCCAGCATCTGTTCTGGGGGTGCGGGAGTCCCAGGAGGGAGTTTCTCTGCGTGGGGCTCTGCAGAGTCACCGCATTGGCAGCTAGTGGGAATTCAGAATAGTCAGTTTAAAAATAAGTAAGAGCATACCATTCTAGTAATGTTTATGTCTACTACAGCAGGTAGGCAAGCCTCTGGGATTTTCTTGGCTTCCCAAGAATTACACAGTAATGTAGGGAAAGAAATGAAGAAGCCAGCAGCAAACCTCTTGATTTGAGATTTTGCCTCTAAGGAGGCAAACTAAAAGTAAAACCAGATGACCCTGAACTTCTAAGAAGTTTAACATCTGGATCAGATCTGAACTGTAGATTTGGATCCCGCACTAATTAGCAGCTTGCCCTGCTGTGGTATGTTAACATAGTCTCTGATGCAAGCAATAAATATCGCATCCCCAGACAGATGACATACACTGTCAGCTTCTTTAGGCTCTCTGGAAAAATTGGAATTCATCCAGATCACAAAAGAAAGAAGAAAGCACAGAGTACCTGCAGGGGAGTTGATCCTCTCCAGAAGTTATACTTGATTTCAAATGTTGTTTTCAGTGCAGTGAGAGCTTTATCTTTCTTGTAGACTGATGGAACAGTAAGAGCGATTTGCTGAACAGCCGACGTTTTTCATTGCAGAGGATTTAGAACAATGGGAAGAGAAAAGGTTGTGTGCGCAACCTTTGCTGCAGTCACATCTATGCATAAAATCATGGCCAACAGCCAGTGGTATATGAGAGGAATGAAAAGTAAAAATTCCATGGGTAGCACGGAATTATTTTTTTCAAGCAGAAAAGGAAGGAGGAGACAGGATGTTAATGATGTGTTAGTCAGTTCAGAATGGCATGTAAGGCACCTCAAAACAGTGAGAGCTGGATTAGTGCAGGTACAAAATCAAAACCCATCTGCAATGCTCTGTGGAGAGGTTCCAGCCCCTGCACTTGCCTTGCACAGGGAAGGAGCTGAGGATGAGGCCGGCTTCTTCCTCTGGTTTCCCAATTGTCGTCAGTGTTTGTCCCCAGTGTTTGTCTGGGATGTGCAGCCTTGAGCAACAGATGCACTGCAGTGCTGTTATTGCAGCACGAGCGTCAGCCACCGCACTGTGAAACTGTGGTTTGTGAGCTTTTGGTGTGACCTTTGGAGTGAAACAGCAGCATGTGTGAGGAGCTGCAGGTTCCACAGCGTGTCTGTCCGGGCATCTAGTGCAGTGGAAATCCTTTTCTGAAGGAAGAGGACAGGTATTTCTTAGTTATTCTGAAGACAGTGAAATGGGAAGGATGGTGTTTGTTTAATCATTGAGTTCCTTTGAAGATGGAACCACATGGGATGGAGTGGCTGCCCAAAGGGCAGTGCAGCCGTGCTTTGTAGAAACAAATGTGTTGAATTAATAGAACTGCTTGTCCTGAAGAATTTATTGATTGTCCTGAAGAAATTATTGATTATAAATTGGCAGAAACACATGAAGAGAAAAATATTGCTTGAAACAAGGTTGTCTTGCAGGGCAGTGTGTTTACCTGCTTGCTGCTCTAGGTCAAAGCACAAGGGATCATACCCCGAATGTGGTAGAGAAAAGGAGCAAAATGAGGTGGCTACAGCCACCTACTAACCATTGTGAAAAACCGTCAGGTACTTCGTGGCAAAACATGTTTGGTCTCCTCAGCAAAGAACCAACAAAATCGTGTGAATTTCTGCCAAGTAAGCAAGCCACAGGCTCCAGGCCAAGGGACCTGAATCAGGCCAGGGACGTAACAGATCTGTAGGCACTGAGGCAGAAGTGAACAAATGAGATTTCCTGTGCCTGTATACCTTGCAAAAATAGCATCTTTGAAAGTGTATCTGCAAATTTAGAACGTGCTGCTCCCCTGAACTATTTCTGGGTTATCCCGTGTTTGCTTGAATATTAATACAATGTGTAACTGTGCTATATTCTTTGGTGGAAATGAATGAAAAAAACATGTTGTGCTTCTTTAAAGTGAACTAGGTCAGACTTCACTCACATGCTCATCCAGAAAAGCCTTCTTCTGGTGTCTACGGTGTTTCCTTAATTGTGCTGTTAAATTCTGCTATGTCGGCATGCTAACATCAGATCCAAAAATGGGGCCAATCAAGTGGGCTACTCTGTATTTGCAAGTAATCAATTGCACACAACAGACACAAAAATACAGAAACCACAGCTCAGCTGAAAATGGTGTCCTGAGGACTCAGTTCACAAATTGTGTCAGCGAAGCTTTCAGACTGTACTGAGTACTGTATGGCTAGGTGTAATGCAACTGATCTGAACATTATCATTATTATTATGAAAACATTTTTATATACTTCCAAAACCACGGGTTTCTTTTTTGTGTTTTATGTTTTTTTTTTTCTTTTCCCTTTGTTTTGTTTTCTTTGTATATTGCTTACTTGTGTATTTGCTCCTTGGATATTTGAGTGGTGCTGTCTGTTGTCATCTGTCAGTAATGGAATAATGTGTACCTGAATGTCATTGAGAACCTTTAAAATACTGTATTTCAGGTGCAACTTTAGTAGCAAATGCTGAGAGATGACATTTTACTTTTTATAGCTTTGCTGGGCTTCATAATGAACTTATATTATCATATCTAGTATATTCATTCTGCTAAGTAGCTATATCAAATCTAAACTGAATCTTTACATTAAAAGCAGGAAGCAGGTAGAAGGAGGAATCTGGCAAGAGCTAGGAATATGGAATACCACTTAGAACAGTAAAGCATCCCAGCACATTTGGAGGCAAATAATATCTATGACTTCAATAATTTCTAAAATACTTTGTGTCTACTTTTATGCCAGTTCACAGCAAGGTATTTTTTAGAATAAACTCAATTGGGATAAAGAGCCTGGAAGAGTTTTTCAGCAATGGAAAACCTACAAGATGGAGAAACTCCCTGTAAATCTTGCCACGGAGATGCCGTGAGGGGGAAGTGGAAAGTGTAGCCGGGCAGAAAAATAACTGGTAATGGTGACAAAGTAGTGAAGAAGAGTGATTCAGCATATTCCTTGAATAGCCTGCCGTAGCACACTGTTTGCATGGATGTGCTCTCTTTATGCTGACCTATTATTATTCTGCTGTGGGTTTTCCACAGCATTGCTTAACAGCCATTTGGATACCTTAGCAAACATACACTTGTATAAATAAAATAGTAGTACATTGCTGTTTACTTAAGCTAGATGTTTCGTGGTTTGTAAAAAGGAAAGAAGAAACTGCTTATGCAGAGGTGTCCCCAGCATCACAGCTAATGGGTTCGCCCTTTAATAAAGGCAAGAGGGGGAAGCATTGGTGCCTCTTTCTATTGTGGGTTTGAATCCATGTTCTTGGGCTTCTTCTCTGTTTTGTTAGTGGATTTTACTTTAGTTTAAATGACTGGAAAGTTGAAATATGACAAAAAAGTGTTGTTTAAACAAATATTTTTCAGTATTTCAAGTCAACAAGCTCTCCGACTTTCTATAAATTCCCTGAGAAACTATTACTGTCAAAGACAACAACAGAATAGTTTGCATTCATGCTTAAGCAGTTCATAATATTGAAGATAAACCTAAAAAAAAATAATTTGGTGATGTGTGCTGCAGAGATATATTTTATTGACAGTTTAGAAACTAGGAGGACTTGTAAAAGGCAGTATGAAACTACTTGGAACTGTCAAGGAAAAAAACATTTTCAGAAATATTTCTGTATTAGACGTGGGAAAGGGCTCAACCACGAAGAATGAAATGCCAGCTGATGCTGTGTCAGGAGGCTGGAACAGCTGAAGAATATTGATTGGACAACATCCAAAACTGCAAGCAATGATCCAGTGCAGTCAAAAGTGAAGCTGAGGATGCAGGAGGTAGACTTTTTCCTTTCCTTTCACCGATAACATCTCCATACAGTGCTGAAGGATGCCATGTTGCTAGAAATCTAACAATGTTTGTACCATCATAATAGTTCCGGGGTTCAAACCATCAACCATTTGTCAAGGCAAAAGCCAGACGTTCCCAGGATCCATAGGTGTCAGCTGCTGTATGTGGGACAGCTCCTTTCTTTTTCTGTGCATTTTATCTGTGGGTTTACCACGTCCAGGGCTTCTTGTTTTAGTCCTTTCCCCCTAGCAAAAAACATATTAAGAAAAAAAAGAAGAAAAGAAAGAAGTAGCAGCAAGGCTAAATGAACACCGAGTAAAATGAGGACTGAAACTGCAGGAGTGATGGAGAGGTTGAATTAGCTTCTTCAAGATTTGGGGAGTGTCTGATACTGATCTTCTCCCGTGCTGATTCATTCCAGGAAAGAAAATTGAACTTTGGGAAACCTGAAGGAGGGATTTATTATCGAAAGCAAACTAAAACCACCCAACTAGCTGGCCATAAAATCTGCTGATGGATCATCATGTGCAAAGGCTGGGGCGGAGCTCTTTGGGTGATGCTGGCTCTGTAGCTCAGAATGTTTTGTGCTCTGAATTTTACACCCTTGCTAATGAAGAATTAGTTTTTTTTTTTTTTTTAATACCTTAATGAAATCTTTTGCTGATCCTAGCTGAAAATTTCACCTGTGCAAAAAGCCACTCAGCATAGCTAGTGTAGGACATGCATCTGTGGGCAGTTTGATCAGCTAAGCCTTTTCTGTGATTGCCTTTGCTCTCCTCGGTGGCCATCAGCAGAGCCAGCCATCTGGTGAGGGAGCACCTCCTTCCCATTAGTGCCTGGGAGCTGCCCCTGAGGGAGATGTCAGTTCATTGGGATGCCTTGTGCCCTCAGGGGGCTTTAAGAAGTAATACTACCTTTCATCTCTTGTACTTTCATCTGAGTTGCATATTAATTGTTCTATAAAAGAAGTATGTTTACCGAACTTAGCCTTTTAGGTTGCTTGCAATTTGTGTATACATATATATATTTTCCCCAGAATTTATTCAGAGTTGTTATTATACATATATGTAATGAATTATTTGGGCCAGAGGCTCTTTGATTGAAAGTTATGGCATGAGTTCAGGGCTAGAAATGCAAGCTCCTGCTGATGGCATAGCCCTTGTGCTGATGGGTTCCTTTATTTTGAGGAGTGAAAACTGTGAAGCTACTTTTCAGGTGTAGCTGCTTGGCATTGGTTGATGTTTGTATCTCAGCAGTGCCTGGAGGGCCTTCATGGGTCGAGGTGTTGCACACAGCATGTGGCAGTTCCCAACCTGCAGTGGCTGAGCTCGGCCTTAATGCTGCATGAGTGTTTGCTCACAGTTGCTGAGACGTAAACGTATCTGCAGTAATGTGTGGCTTAGAATAGGAGTGGAAAAAAACCCATCAGTGGATAATGTACCAGTGAATTCAGGTCATGATTTGTAGAAGATAATTGCAGGAACTGAGGAGTTTGTAGCACCTTGAGTAAGGTACAACAGGACGTTTAAAGTTATTGTTGGCTATGGTGATCAATAACTAGTTCTTGCTTTGTAGAAATTTTGAGGATTTTCTGTCAGATGAGATTTTTAACCTGAAAAAACTTTATTAATAAAATATAGTTTCTAACAAAAAAACATAATCTCAGTTTTATAACTAGAGGATGAAATAAGGAAAAAAAGCACAATATTTGTCAAAAAATGTTTGCAAAACTGAAGTGAATTTTTAAAGTATTTGCATTTCATTATTAAGTTGAAGGGCAGAGGAACAACGATGGCTGCTGTTAATTAGGACTAGGATGGCTCCTGCTAATTAGGGCAAGGAGTTCAATAGTTATTGCATAGGCAGTAACAGGTGCAATGCTTGCCTCAGATATGTCTTAGGGCACCTATTTCACCACTGACAGGGTTTCTGCTGATAACATACCAGTACTATTGTAAGTCCTTTACAGAGCAGAGTAGTTGCTTCTACTGTATGAGCAGAAAGGAAATGGAAGCAGAAGGAAGAATGAAAAGGAAAGACAGAAGCTAGAAAGTGTTCTGTGCTACTGTAGATCAGTAGTTACAGCTGTGCTGGTAGTACATCTACTCTGCTTCATGGGTGTACACACAACATGGGGCGCATTGCAGAATGTGATCTGAAAAAAGGTCGGTGCTGAAGCCTGGTGTTTCAGTAAGTTGTGATGAACCACTGCCAAATAATTGTGCGCTGGTATCTGATTTTAAAATTTCATAAATAGAAATAGAACAAAAAACTCATAGCAGTTACAAAATACTGATTAAAAATAATGCGTGTTAGTTTTAAATATCTCCTTTAAAGATCTTCTGTGTTTTCTACACATGCATTTCAGTGATGTGTATGACTTTTAAAGGGCAGGTGTACATTTCACAGAGATTCAAAATGGAATTTTATTTTTAGATTTGCAAACAAAAAAAGTAGAAAGAGCACGCAGTCATCCTGACTCTATTTTAAGGCCTCTCAGTTATGGCAGTTGAATTCCCCAAGAAAAACCTATTCTTGAAGGGTAAGTTAGGAACAGGAAAACTACATGTAGACTAAAGTGTATTTAAGGTTAACTCCAAGCTCATTTGATTCCCAGATGAGCATAGATTTTACCAAAATTGAACCCTAAAGAGATTGTTGCATCACTCAGCGTGATTCAGTCTGATCTATCTCTCATGGGCTGCTTGGTGCTGCCTGAACTTCACCTGGCTAAAATATTGCAGTCCTCAGAAACCTGAGATTTGTGCCATTGTCAGAGAGCAGCATCCACCTGCCTGGTGGTGGTGTGAGCACCTGAGGTGATGTGATTGCCGAGTTCTCCATCTGTGGCTGGGGCTGCCCCTGGAGGTGATGCTGCTGATAGCCATCTTACTGCAGAGCCCACCTAGGGGCTATGGAGGAGGGAGAAGATGGCGGCTGTTGACCAGTGTCTGGCTGCCACAACTACCCGGGCCTTCCTGAAGAGATTTCTGCTGTTTCTACTTCAGAAGTGTTTAACCAGGAAAAAACAACAACAACAACAACAAAAACAAACCAAAAAACAAAACAAAACAAACAAAAAACCAAAACCAACCAACCAACCAAAGCAAAACATCCCCAGCATTTCCTTTGTTACCTTTCTGCTTTGGGTGCTTGCACACATGAGCATGTGCTGCTTGTCCATGAAAACCAGCATGAAGGCCGTGAGATAAAGACCTCTCCCTTCTCCCTCTGGCTGTGAGATAACTTGCAATCTGTACCGACACAGTCACACCAGAGAAAGCCCTCTCTGTAAGTGCAGCTGTGCTAGCAGAATTGTGCTTTTGTTGGCAATGTTTATCTACCAACAGAATTTATCTGAAGGCAGGATAGGCGATGCTGACAAAGGCACAGCTTTGCTGGTATCATGTCTTCCCCACTAGGAATACTTTGTAATATTTTCTAGTTTTTCTGGCAAGGACTTGTGATGAGAATGTGGTTGCAGATAAAAGTGCATGCCCTTTATTCCTGAGGAGCCGCAATCCCCTTCTGCATGCAGCTCAGGCAAGCTCAGCAGCTCGTGCACTGTCAGCAAACAAGTGCTTATCTAATGCCATGTGCAGCTGCAGTCAAGAGGGAAAAGGGTGAAAAACATTCCACGATAAACTTAGGCAGATCAAATATGACACAGAGAAGTTTAGATATTTTTTTTAATTCATCTTTGACATAATCTAGCCCACTAATAGCTTTTTACAGTTATTTAACATGTGGTTTGTGTTTCTAGGTTTGCTAAATACTCACATCCCAGTCTAGCAGGCTCTCAGGATACTCTGAGTTTTTCCTTTTCATTAGATTTGCTACTAGTAAAAGCAGATGATCACCTTTACTTCGCAGGCATCACATTGCCTCAGTGCAAGATGAGTTAAACCAGGAAAAACTAAGGACCTAAATTCTTACATCTAAGATTAGAAAGAAAAGGTTGCAATAGAACACCCCTTAAGCGAGAAACTTTGCGTATATTTTTATGCATAGAGCACTAAATGTTGCTTGTCAGGCCGCTAGGTTGTGGGGGCCTGGGGCTGTGTTTAGGGATGTGGTGGTGGTGAACTGTGGCTATCAGAAAGAGGAGCACATTGAGAAGGGGTTAAGGGCATTATGAAAATGGATTTACTGGGGAGATAAGACCCACTGCTGCAGAAGGCCTGACAGAGCTACCGGTTGTGTGGTTGGTGGAACCATGTATTTCCTTACCTGATCCTTGGAATGCTGATGTCATCTTTCCTGAAATGTGTCCTCTTCTTAAGTGTTAACTTGTACTTAACTTTTTCTCACTATTGGACATTCCTTTGGGCTTGAGCTAGCTTATACATCTGGTTCGCCTCAAGAAAAAAAATTTTTTTCTTCATTATTGCTTCTCCTGACTAACGAAGCCTTTTATCTTCTTCATCTTCTCTTGTAGAGAGCAACTTCTCAAGCAAACTCACATTCGCTAATGGCTCTGAACAGTCAGAGTGAGGAGAGATAGGGAAGAGCAGGGAATTTCCTTCATCTGCATGGAGGAAGAGGAGGGCTTGGGAGCTGTAGGCTGACCCAGGAAGGAAGGCAAGGAGAGGGGAGAAGCAGGAAGAGAGGAAGGAGGAGGAGGGAGATGGCACAGGATCCCTGGGGATCCCTGGGGTGGGACGTCAGATGCAGGCAGAGTCTCTGCTAGGGTGTCTGTGGAAGAACACAGGGATGAGGAGGAGGGAAGATATTTATGGGGACAGAAATGGTGAATGTTTGAGCCAGATTCCATATTGATAGGTTATTGATATGGAAGCTGAAGTTGTGCAATGGAAATCATTGAAAAATAAGCTGTGAAGTGAGGGGCCCAATAGGAGGAGTTGAGTGGACTGAAATGATCGCAGTGGCAATCTAATTTTTAGCAAAGTGGCACCTCTCTTCCTAATGGTGGATGCGACAGCTCTTGGAGATTTTCTGTAAGAAATCCACCAACCTTAACAGAAGCTGGAAAAGCTACATCTGTGTTTTGTGTTTTAAATACTTCAGCTAGGCAAAAATAACATCAGGAAAGTATGTAATCATATCCCTAGAGAAAACAACTCAGCTAAACACAGGTGAACCAAAGTGAACCCAAATATGCAGCCTCACAAGTGGAAATCAGGCACTGTGTTTACAGGGAACCTCGAGGTGTTTTAGCAGGGTGTGAGACTCCCCGGCTCCCTGTGACTCCATGTGTGTGTTGCTGTGCATTGCAGACAACATGAGTGCTGCATGCGAGGGTTGCATGGGGTCTGGCTCCCGGCTGGAGCTGGGGCGGCTCAGGAGCCCGTACCATGGGGGGAGCGCTGTGGGGCTCGCATACGTGGAAAGCAATGCCCGGAGCATAGCGAGAATGGAATGCGCATCACTTCGTGGAAGGGGATTAATAAGGTTTTCAGGAAAGAGGTTAAACTTGAGGTCATTTCCTTCCTATTGTTATGCTTTTGAATTTTTGCCAAGGAGATGGGTGAAAGGATTTATTTTTGTCTTTGAACGCTTTGAATTTAAATGATGTCTTTACTTTGAATGCAGAGAAGTGGAATTGCACTTTATTCCTGCCATTGTACTCTGTGATATGTCTGAAAAATAGTGGATTTCTTTCCGTATCTTTCTTATGTCTGGCATTCTGGTTAATTAATCCTTTGAGCTGCTGCTGTGCCTCCAAATACCGCATTGCATGAGGGTGCATGGGGCTGCTCTGCTCTCCGAGCAGAAGTGTTTGTGTACATAGAGAAGGAAACAAAACATACAACTCTTGAAAAAGTAGGAAATGGCCTGTTTTAGGGTGTCTGTCAGAATAAAGACTGTCTGTGAAAATGAGAGCTAAGATCCCTGCTCACTGTTCTGTCGATTTAAACTTCAATAGGAAGAAGTTTTAGTTGTGTAGTACTTCGATGGGATGTACATTATGGTTTTGACTTCTGCTCAGTTTCTGCAGCTGAAGCAGGAGGGAGGGAAGTGTGAGAGAAATATGGCTCGTTCCTCACCATCCTGTCAGTCACAGGTCAAAAAGTGAGTAATTGCTCTCTCTGTGCAAAGCAGCACAGTGCAATAACTGCCAACAACGGGCGGTTGGTGTTGGGGCGGTCATGGAGGGCACTTGAGAGGCTGCGACTGGGCTGTCTGAGGGCTTTGTTCCTCTCACCTTTTTGTGGGACTGCTCTGTGGGCATTCAGGGGGGAATGCTTTGCAGCCACTGAGTCCACGGTGGTTCTAAGGTTCTCTCACAGTAACCTGCTTCTGGTGTTCTTTCCCCTTGTGTCCCTTGAAAATACAATTCCTAAGGGGGCTCATAGAAACACAAAATATTACAGCAGCTTTCAGTTCTTTGTTAGCAAAAAGTCTATCTTAATTTCTGGGACTGGAAACATTAGTTGGAAAGTCTTCAAGCTGAGTAGGAATAAGTATTCTTGTAAGTGTCATTTTTCTTCCTGTGTTTTTTGTTGCCTGATTTCCACTAGGGAAAAGTAAAATTTGCTTTGAGAGCTTTAAGACAGTGTTCTACAAACATCTCACAAAATGCCACGTGCTGCCATGGGCTCTGTCTGCAGACTGCAGACCAGGTCTGGGCATCTGCTGCAGCCCTACTTATGAAATGGCCTCTAAGTGCCCTATCTGTTTGCGTGGTACTGGGGCTGCTTTGGCACAATCTGGGTCCTTGTTGTGAACTGAAAGAGCCACTGGCGTCAGTCACAGCATCTAGCACAGAGGAGCCATGTCCCAGCCCTGCACTGGGGTGGCATCTACCAGCCTGCAAGAGGAGAAGCAGAGATGGCAGCATTCGGCTTGTGCCCCTGCTCAGGTGTGCCCAGTGGGCACTAATCCTGGGCTGTGAGGGCAGCTCCACCCCAGCTACCGTCACAAGCAGTCTGCTCTTCTCTAAAATTCCTGGATTTGCAGGCGAGTGAAGTACTGAGTAAACACAGGCCGGCACTTCAGTGGGCTCCCGCTGCACTCATCTCTGTGCCGGCCTTGCTGTTGTCTCTAGGATGTAAAAATCCTTCTGCATGCACCAGCCTCTCCCTGTTGCTTGGGCTGTGGTCTGTGCTTTGGTATCCTCCCATGGAAAAGGCAAGGAAGGAAGTGCAGGGAGGATGGGGTTTTTGCATCCTGTACCCTTCACAGGGGAGTGGCCACAAATAGCTTTGCTGGAAGGACATAATACTTGATACGTTCCAGCGTGGGCTGTTTGAACCTTGATAAACCCTTCATTAAAGGAGAAGAGACAGACCATTGTGTGTAACTGCTAGAAACTGCCTAGGAGTTTGAGGACATCCTTCTGAAATCCTCTCCTTAAAATGACAGGAGGGAGAGAGAGCAGAGAAGCAGCGTGAGAAGCAGTGACTGCAGCAGTGTTACTGCAGAGCTAAAGTGTCCAGAGTTGAGCTGTACAACCTGGCTCCAAAAGGCAAATTCTGTAGAAAATACTGTTTGTGATTGGAAACATGGATGCTACTTTCAGGACCCACCCTGTCAAAACTGGTGTTTTTTTTTTTATTTTTTATTTTCTTATTTTTTTAATTCTCTAGTTTATTAATTGGACTCAAATGGAGGAATGCAGTTTAGGATCTGCAGATACCCTTTGGAATGGCCAGGTAAGGCTAGAAGGTGCTACAAAGTGTTGATCTAATTTCAGCTTTGTGTTGCATACACTAGTGCTATCTTCTGTGGAAGATCCTCTGGTTCCACTAGAAAGCCTGTGAGTTGTTCGCAGACTGACACTGGGATTTACATGAAAATCACAGACTATAAGCTGTAAACAGTGAGTTAACGTTTGGTCATAGGGTAGTAACTGTTATGTAGTGTATTTTAAATGGGTTTCTAAAATGTGATTTATTCTAATAATTGTCTGCAATGAGCACTCTGCCTGCAAGTGCTGATTTACTTACTGACTTTACAGAAAAGGAGGGAGGCCCCAGGTGATAAAAACTTGTCATCTTCTTTAAATGTGTCCAGTTTCCTATTGCTTTCTAGAATTAAAATTACATAGAGTACCAGAGTGAAAATATTGCACGAAATCTAGTGTTATAAATGTGTGCCCAGTCAGTTGTTTAAAATGCATTGTACTCTCTGTTATATTGTTGTTAATTTTACATTGTCGGTGACAGTCTGTTTTATTGCTTGGAACCGTTTGCTCACAATAAAAAGTGGAGTGCACTTACTGGCAGCAGGGATGGGATTTTGGAAATCATGCAGTAAAATGCACTTAAGTCAGACTTCTGTTTTACACAGAAAGTGCCATCCTAGAAACATCCTCATACTTGGCTCAAAATTAAGTTTGGAATTATTCTCCAATCCAGTTAACTACAATCCTGTTACTTTTAAAGATTGGGAAAAACAAAATAGTAAAATAGACAAAGGATGATCATTTTAAGCAGTATGCTTGTGACAGAAACTGGTGCGAACTCAGTGGATCTCAGCTTGAGACAAAACTATGTTTAGCCTGTCCCCAGCCTTCCAGCTCCTCTGATGAACACAGTAAGAGAACATCTGATGAGAAATAATGTTTAGAATGATACTTTATAAGTGTCCCTAGGCTGAGCATAGACATCCCCCTTAGCAACACATCTTTTCAGTGCCCAAGAATTTATGAAAATTGGCCCCAAATGCTAAGGGGTCAACATTTTGACAGTCTGAACTTAATTTTTACAATTAAGAATAAATAATACAAGCACTTCAAAAGATTTTGCATAAAACTTCTTCCAGAAAGGAATGAAAAAAACAGGGATTAGGAGGTAAATCCCAAATGAGGATAACAGAATTAAGCGGGGATACAATGGTGTTACCAACATGATTGATCTCTTCTGAGCTCAGCAGTGTGGATTTTTCAAGAGCTGTGAATTAGAAAACCCATATATGGTAACGAAATATGAAAGCTATACAATTGTATATAATAAAATCCACTCAGTGACATTCTGAATCTCTTTAGAATCACCTTCCTCCTGAGCTCTGCATTCAAGCATCTGTAAATATGTTGCAGAGAAGAGATCAACATCTAAAAGTTTGATGCTACTAGATTGCTACAGGGAACTTCAACAATTTTTTTCCCTTGCAACAAATCCATGATCTTTCCACATTAAGAGTTTTAACTTCTCTAATGTTTTGGTTTTTGAAGAATACTTTGTGTTCATGGAGACAAGCCTTTTATCACACAACATAGGGTGGAGAGACCACAGGAGCTGGGACCAGAAGATGAACATTGGTTTGCAGCTGAGCAGTGTGTGCACTGGGACTGTCAGGATAGCTTCAGTAATCAACAGTTCCTGTTTTTTAACTTGTTTTGGTTTTTAAGACTGGTAACTGTTTTATTTATTTGTTACTTCGAGCTATACAAAATGACTCTTTGAGGTGATAGATCTTAGGTAGAAATCTTTTTTCTTAAACAGAAATAGCAAAAAACCTTTTTCCTTAGACAGAAATATCGAAAATGGTGAGACACGAAGAAAAAAATGTAAACTCCACTAAAGCCTCCTGACTCCTTATGTCAGATACTGACTCGAGCAGGGCTTTCTGTGCAGTCTCACATAACATTTGCATTGACAGACTGATAGAGTACAGGCTAAATAGGTGGGTGGTAAGGAGGGCTGAAAACTGGCTGAGCTGCTGCATTTGACGTGTTGTGATTGGCAGCACCAAGTCCAGCAGGGCTAGGTGCTGGTGATGTACCAGTCTGTGCTGGGACCTGTGCTGTTGGATGTCCTGGAGGATGGGACAGAGCAAACCCTCAGCTAGCTTGCAAATGGTACAAAATTGGCAGGAAAAGCTGATAAACCAGCTGATTGTGCTGCCATTCAGATGGACCTCAACAGGATGGAGAAATGGGCAAGCAGGAGGGTCATGACTAAGTCCTGCAACCCCTGACCCTGGTACAAAGCTGACTATCTACAAAGCAGCTTTGCAGAAAAAGACCTGGTAGGCCTGCTGGACAAACAGGAGCCAGAGGTGTATCCTTGCAGTGAAGACAGCTGCTGGCATCTGGAGCAGCATTAGGAGGTGTGTTGCCAGCAGGAGGAGGCGGAGATGGTCCCTCCCCTGGGGCCACATCCTCTTGCTGGGCTCCCAGTACAGAGGGGAGGCATGGACGTACAGGAGCTTCTTGTGGCTCTTACTCTTGTATGGTTGCCTTTTTTTGTGCAAACTCATTGTGTGAAAGTGATGCCTTCTTCTTTCATTGAGCAGTTCATGCATTTATATACTTGTATATAGCTTTGCACTTAAGACAGCCTTACTGAATTGACAGACAGTGGGAGGAGCATTGTCCCACATGTAACCACGTCAGGACAAAGCTGGGGACACGGGGAGAAATGCACCACTGGCACGGGCAGCACAAGCTGGGGGCAGTACACCTGCAGTTGGTACCTAATTTACCTCAAAGGGCTTTATGATGGTGAAGCCTGAAAGAGAAAACATTATTACACTGAACATGTTTGCTTCCCAGTGATTTCAAAGAGCACTAGGCAGTGTGGAGTCCATACAGGGATATTTATTATGACCCACTTTTCATTGCAGAGCAACATAAATTCTCACATCCACTGATTTGTACAGGGCTTGCAGCTTCCTGAGAAATAGGTTACTTTCTGTAATGTTTTGTGTTTATAGAAGATAAAATGATACTGTGGATCTTCCACTGCTCTGTTTCTTTCAGAAATGTAGACCAACTTGACAAGATACCAGTGCAGAAGGACATTATTTTGTTGCATATTTCATGTTCTGGGAACAGATATTTATATCTACTCTTTGGCCCAGATTCTAGAACAGCAGCCAGTTTCACAAACAGCAACAATTACCAGCTAAAAGAGGACCAGAATGTCTTGGAGTTGAGGTTCCCTAGGGAATATATATAGGTTTTGGAGGAGTGATGAAGTAGTGGTAATTCTGGCATGCTGCTTTTTGTGCTCTCAAACACTGTTTTTTTTTTTTTAC
>WBMW01000797.1:126824-202397 GCA_013396635.1 Penelope pileata
TGGGGGGGGGGGTAGGGCGGAGGAGAGTCAGGCTGGATGTTAGGGAAAGGTTCTTCGCCAGAAGGCTGTGGGCATGGAATAGGTTCCCAGGGCAGTGGTCACGGCCCCATGCTGCTGGAGTTCATGGAGCGTTTGTACACTGCTCTCAGACACAGGGTTTGGGTTTTGGGTGGTCCTATGTTGCACTTTGTGATCCTTGTGGGTCTGTTCCAACTCAAAATATTCTATAGTTATATATGTGCTTGAAGATCACGGGTGTTAGGAGAGCTCTCCTGTCAATTCTTGTCATTGAGATGATTATGAAACTATTCTGGACTTCTTGTGATAATGAGGTGTTCGAGCTGCAGTGCACTAACAGTTCTCAAAGTTGCTGTGCCTCATGGCATAAAAATCTCTGTAGATTGACACAACCCATTTTCCACTGTGCAGAGATCCCTCAGGTTGTGGCCAGGGTGTGGGATTGATCCCGGAGTAGGCACAGCAGCCCGGCACCTGTCAGGCTGTGCTTTGGGTGCCAGTTCAGTGGGATGTGAACATACAGGCTGTGCTCATCCTAATGCGTGATGCATGCACTAAGATGCACAGTCAGAATCAAAAGGAGAAAGAGAAGCTTTAGTGTACTTTTAAGATAAGAGTAACAAAGCTGCACTGGTGATTATTCTTTCATAAATAACGTATGAATTTCTAAAGTGTAGGTGGCATTCTTCAGTTTTATTTATCTAAGGCTTCTTATCAGAAAAAGTCTGCTTGAATGGATAAGAGCTTCCTGAACAAAGCTACAGTAGACTAAGTTTTTGGTGAAGTCTTTTTTAAGATTGCAGAATGCATTTAAATTTGTGTAATGAAACAGGAACTTTATTTTTTTTTAAAGAGTAAGGGCTATTAAGTGCCACTGAAGAAATTAGGAGGTTGTGTTTGAGGCAGCAGGTATATTTGTCTGATTAAGAAGTGACTTCATAAATGCGCTTGTAACTTGTTATGTTGCCTACTTCCGAAGAACTTCCTGGACAAAAGAAGTTGGATTTATGTCAGCTTCCTCTGGGTCATCATAACTAATCTTTGTGCCCTTTCAAACAGCTTCTCCCTCTGTTTGTGTTTCATTCAAACAGCGTTTGAACAGGGTTTTTGAACACAGACTGGTAAGTAGAAAACAAATCCTGAGACCTGATTTTGCTACTGTTAGGACAAGAATTTCTTAGGGAGAGGGAAAATACTGATACTGCCAAAATGATCTTCAGAGACTTACTGTTTGCTTCTCAGTTCTCCTCTTTGGAATATATTTCTCTCATTCATTTCACTCATTTGTATTTCTGGCTTATTAAGTGACAGTTCTGCCGAGTAGGTTCAAGTCCGCTGCTAGGTAATAATACCCTGCATGCTAGGTAATTGAATACTCATTCTTTGGTGTATGTATAAAAATATTCTCTCCAATTCCTGAAGTGTATGAATACTTTAAACATTAAAGCAAGCCTTGATACCTCTAGTTGCAGTTCTGTATGTCATAGCTAAGAAGTGAATGCTAGATTTTCACAGCACAGAACAAGACCACTGTATAAAATGGTGTTGCAACTCCATGATGAAGTTGCAGTCAACTATACATTCCCAATAGCGTGTCTACTGAGGTAGGGAAGTTTTGGAATTTAATGCTTTATCTTGGCGCGTCACCTCTTACAGGAAACCATATATTTACTTTGGCTGTGTGTATGTCTGCTCAGTCTGCATAAAGTGATCTATCTTTCAATTGTAAAAGAGAAGCCATTTATCTTTTGCTAGTTAGTTTAACGTTTTTCTTTGTATCTGGGCCTCTTCAATTAAGCAGAAAAAAAAGAAAACAACCAAACCCTGCTCTTATAAATACTGTGTGACAATATTCTTTTTTCCTTTTACAGATGAGAACTCTCCAGCCAATTTCTGGGATTCCAAGAATCGGGGAGTGACCGGCACACAAAAAGGACAAATTGTATGGCGAATTGAACCTGGCCCCTATTTTATGGAATGTGAGTACCTATTTATCCAATGATGGGCAAACGTGCCCATTGTGTCAAGGCAAACCAACAGGATAGCACTTGAAAGCCATTTTGTCTGACAAAGCTAAGGAACTGATCGTATTTCCCTAAGGAATAGCATATTTCACAGTGTGTTTGCTAGATGTTACAAAAGATATATTACCAAAAAAACCCCAAAACAACCAACTAACAAAATACAGTTTACAAAAAAAAAAAAAAGTTAAAAAAAAAAAAAAAAAAAAAGTTGAGTTCAGAAGTGGATTTGTATTCTAAGAATGTTCTTGGACATTCTACATCAGTTTAAGAGAACAAGAAATTGCCTTGTGCAATGTTGTATAGTATCTACACAACGAAAGATAAGTCCCTTCCCAAGAAGTTTAAAATTTCTTCTGGACAAGGCATTAATGGTAAATGGACATGAAGGAAAAGACAACAAGATTAGTGTTTGCTAATGTTTCTAAGTATTAAGGTTAAATTTGTCTCTGGGAAGTGCCAACCTCCTCTCCAGTTGTATTAGGATTTCTCAGCTGAAGTTTCATTACTCTGGGCAATCCACTGTACAGTTTTGAAACATTGAGAGTCTTGATCTGGCTGAAATAAACAAATCTTCATCTGAGCTCTGCAAGAAGCGTCGGTACTCAAGCTTCAAATTAGAGTGCTATGCTACTTCATTAGATGACTGGGACTTACAGTAAGCTAAGCCACTCTGCTGTGTGCTCTTTTTTGCTTTTTTTTTTTTTTTACTTTTTAATGAAAAGGTGTTATTTTAACATCTGAAGCATACGTTCCCCTAAAGAAATTGGATTCTTTAATCCTAGAATGTTGTGTATGAGCTTGTTGAAAACCCTGATGTGTGTAGCATCAAAGTGGCAATCAGTCCCAAAAGAGCTGTGAGCTGTTCTACCACCTGTTTAGCCTCACAGTAATGAATCTTCCTTCATAAATTAAAATATATATACTCCCACTCTGTTATTTCACTGTACACTGCACTGCTGCTAACTGTAAATCTTGGCAGAATTTTTTCTTCTAATTGATATACAGCAATACATATATTTCAAGAGATGTTGAGCCCCCCTACTATAAATAATTATTAAAAGTTCTTATTTCTAGAAGTCATCATTGAATCTTGCCAAGTTAATCTATGCATTACACAGTGTGTGTTTTTTAACAAAAAAAAAAAGAGCTTTAATAGAGTATAATGGGATAAAATCAAAATCAATTTCAGAGGTTCACTACAGAAAAAATGTTTGAACTGAAGATGAAAATCAAGTAAATAATAATGATCAAAGAAAGTAATTAAATTTTCTGGTGCCAAAGACAGTAGTATTAAAGTAGATTAAAATCTATGTTAGAAGAATACCTTGCCTCTTCTTTCCTGTACGTAGGTGATTCCAAAAGTAATACCTTCTTTTTATTTCCTGTGCTCACATCGCTGTTTGGTCTCCATGGGCTTTCAGTGTCAGTGAATGTCAGTGGGTGCCATTTTTTCTGCATGGAGGAATTCAGTTCCACACCTTTGCTTCACATGCACTTCCGTGTCAGACGCCATTGGGTCAGACTGCCCCTCTGCTGCCATCTGTCACACGGCAGAAAAGTGTAAGGGAATATTGGTGGGAGGGTTCAGCCTCTACTGTCGTACCACCAACATCTGCCTCTGACATTGTGGGCCAACATATAAAATGGGAGGCATTACTTTTGGAGCAGCCCTCATGCCTACTCTAGTGCATTGGTATTGTCAGTATCAGCAGTTTGGTTTCAGGGATATTTATTTGTATCCTCAAGCTGGTTGTGTGTTGCTCTGTAATGCGTGAAGGTGAGGCTCTTGAACAATGTTTCTAGCTCGTGTGAGGTTAATGCTGGGTTAATGCTTCAAGAACTAGACGTTTTGACTTTGTTATCTACAACACACTTTGCAACCAAGTGATATAAAGAGTGCAGGATATGTGTTCCTTGGTCATGGCTAGCTTTACTAATTAAGAGATCTGCTGCCATACTCTGAAGAAGAGGCACGCAATTATGCAGCAGCTGAGAACTGTTAAAAGGAATGTTTATGAGCATATGTTGCTATAGCACATAGCGTGACACATAAATATGTCACCAGTGACACTTGTGCTTATAGCAAGAGGCCAAAAATTGCACTGATGTGCTTAGCTGAGTTTCTAATTCCACTTTCTAAACTGGAAGGCTCCGCAGATGTTCAACACTGTTTACTCAGCAAGGCTTTGTCTTTTAGCTTTTAGTGGGAGAAGCATCTCTGCAACTATATGCAGCCACTCTTTTTTATTATTTTATTTTTCTTCTTCCTCGGATCACTAAGTCACAGGTGAGGCACGTGCAGCAGGTGGTTGGTTCAGGTACAGCCACAGTGGAGTTGCCTCTGCTGTGCAGCTCCGGGTGGTTGTGGGAAGAATGATGCTATTTGGGTTATCGCTGTGCTCTGCAGACCGTGATGCTGCCCAGCTTGTGCCAGCTGTGGACATGGATGCAGCTCCTGTTAGGCTCTCACCTGCCATGGTGCTGATCTCATTTGTGCTCTGTGTTGCACTGTAATAGCAAGAGGGAGAGGCAGATGGAGAAGATAATATTGCCAGTAAAAACGAGCCGATTATTGAAGTTAAGGTATCTCTTATGCATTAATCTGCCATTATTTTCCAAATTTTAGAAAGAGCTTTACAGCTGTAGATTTCTTGTGTTCAGGAATGTTATTGCCAAGAGGTAGAATATATCAGATACAGGTCATGGAATTTGGGGTTTGTCATATTTTCTCCTCTCAGTAATGACATGCAGCAAAACATTATCAACTCAACAGTGCTTTGCCAGAAATGAAAGGATCAACAATTCCCACAAAAGCGCCCAAAATTATCCAAGCAAGGATGATCAAAGAAAGCTCTCACATGCTTTAGACAAAAATTTACACAAAAATAAATCTGTAGATTGTGCTGAGGAGAGAATCAAAGGAATCAACAGTGAAATAATGAGAGATGAACTTAGTTTATTCCCGAAATGCAAGCAGCCTCTGAAGGGAGTGACTAAGGAGGGGGGAAGGAAAAGAGTAAGCAAAATGGGAGAAAAATAAGTTCCAAGTCCAGCTCACCATCACAAGCAGCTGGTGTCCTTAAGCTGTCACCTCTAGACAAAGTGACTGGCTCAGGACTGAGGAGCTGACCCCTGCAGAGGCAGGTGCTCCTCTTTCTTTTATCTGAGGATGGAGCAAAAGTGCACTGTGAGCATGAAAGGGATCTCTGTCACGCTAGATACTCAACAAGGTGAATCTGAGCATCAGTGTGCCTGCAATGGTGCTTCCTTACATAATAGATGTGACTTTAAAACTTTCTGCTTTGACATTTGCTAAAATGTGGGGGAAGGAAAACAATGACTCACTAGACGGCTCCCTCAAGTTGTTTGCTGTATAAACTGCAGAAGGATTGCTAGACGTGACCACAGCTCTACAAACGGTTTTCTTCTTTCTCCTGTGAAATGACAGGACAAGTTCAAGGTGTGTTACTCCGAACTGGTGGCAACAGTGGGAAGGTGCAACACAGCTTCATGCTTCAGTGTTTGGAATGGTCATCCGATACTTATCGTGATGTCAGACTCAGGATGTTTAGTGTCTGGTGCAGAAGAGGCTGCAGTTGCTCCAGGAGTGCTGTTAACATGGTGGAGAGTTTCTTTGGATGTCCCTTTTGGGGTGTGTTGAGACAGAGATGATGGCATTCCCTATTGAGAACAGAGCTAGCAGAAAGATGCAGTGAAATGACTTGTGGGGAAATCTTGGTGGTAAAAAAAGCATTTGAACTGAAGGTTGAGTTTTCTGAAAATTAGCTGATACAAGCTGCCGCTCATTTAGAAACTGCAGCTTCCAAGTCTGCAAGGTGGGCAAGGACAGGTTGTGTTGGATGTGCCGCAGGAAGGAGATTCAGTATAGTATGGTCACTGCCAGGCAGCATGTCACTCCAGTGCTTATGAACTTCCACAGACGCAAAGTTCCTAGGAGTTAAAAGCTGCACGTGTCCTAGGAGGTAAAATAGGCCGGGGCCTATATTCTGCTGCTGGGAGCAAGGGGCACAGCACGGCTTGTGTCCATTCGGCCCTTTCTCCCTTCCCCAGCACGTAGAACAAAAGTGTCAGGGGTGCTTGGTGACCGGTCGTGTGCTTGTACCTGAGTGCTGCTTGGTTTATTGGTACAGACATGGGCTAAGAGCCTCCTTTGAGACTGGGTTTCCTGGACTGAGCCGTGGAGACGAACTGACTTGTATTTATCAGCTATGATCTTGGTCTCATGTGTGTTAATTACCGTATCCACAAGAAACACCTTCACCTACTTTACTTGTGGGGTAACGTTTGTTGTTGTTTACAACATTTGATGTCATAGTTGTTACTGTGAATAGAAATGAAGCATATTGATTTGCATGTGTTTTCTTTACATCTTGAACAATAATTCATAGTGGCAGCTGTTGGGATTCATCCAGACACTGCCAGTCTTGTCACATCAATCATTTCTAAATCACTCTTGGGATGTTTGTGGTTAAATCCCTTCTGGTGCCACGCTGCAAAGCTCAGATGCGGTAACTGCACAGACTGTTTCTATTCTGTCCTTAAAATCTCGGTTTTGTGGCATGACTCTGAGATATATTCAGAAAGTGTGGTGATGATACATGTGTTTGCTTTACACTGGTATTATGTTACAAATGGAGTTGCATATAGAGTTCTCTGTATTCAGTCCCGATTTCAATGAAATTATAAGTTTTATAAAAATAGGGGACTGAGACTGAAACTTGCTGTAATTTGCAGTTAGCAGAGTAGACTTCCACTGCCTTTTTTTGTTTAAAAAAGCAAAAAGAGACTGAAGGAAAACAAATCAGTTTCATAATTGAACTTGATGTGCTTTTGGTTTTTAAGGGTGCTGTAGTGAAGAGTTGTTATTGCCTGGCACAGATAAGAGCACAGTTCAGTATTCTGACCAAAACGTTGGTCAGTGGTCAGTGTTGATTGAGTGGTTTATCAACATAAATCATTACTTTTACCCAGTGTTTATATTTTGACCATTTAAAAGAAATTGTAAAGGTCATATTTTCCTGACATGGAATTGTTCTGAGCCCGGGTCTGGGTGGCACTGTGTAACCAGTGCCCTCTCAGGAGTCTGGCTGGGCTGGGTTTCTCAGGGTTATTGTCCCAGCCCTATTTATAAACTTGCTCACCGAGTTAGAAATACTTTTTATTATACTTCTGCTATTTATATCTGTTGTCTCTTAACAGCTATTTTTGATAATCACAAACAACTGTTACAGGATCATGTCTCGTGTCCTTTTACAATTTGTGACAAGCCTTGTTGACTTCCTTAAGCACATAATACCCCAAGCGTTTTGTTATAAAGGTTACGTTACAATTAAATACTTGGTCAAACTGGAATGTAATAGGCAGTGCTTGTGCCTGTAAATAAAAAGATCTCTGAGTTGCAGCAAAGTGAGTGCGGGTGGCAGGACCAGGTAGGCTGTCATTTGGGCAGATCTTGTTTAGTGGTTTCTTTTGAAGCAGGTTAGGTGAAGAGAGACCACTGGAGGGCCAAAAAGAAAGCTAAAAGCTCCCTGATTCTGCTTAAGTCACTTTCTATGGTTATCGTTCCTTCTATGAAATACTCTGTGGTATATCTGCTGACGGGGACAGCAGGTACCAGCAGGCAGCCTGCTTCTGCACATGTTCTGCTGCTCTCCTCTTTGCTGTTATGAGTTGGAAGTAATGAAAAAGTGCTTGGTTAAAATGATGCAGAGGAAAGAATGTGTGATATCTGAACAAAAAGATTGTGTTCAGTGCTCTGTCACGCTAAGGAATACAAATTCAACTGACAGGATGTGCAGAACACTTTTCAATTCCTACAGTTGACTATTGAGTGGTTGCATTCAGCTGAGGAACATTAGGATTTAACCCTAATGTTAATTTTTCCCTGATTTACATCTCCCTTTATACATTTGTAAAAGCTGAACGTGAGTGACTTAATTTGTTCCAGTGCCAAAATTTTCTTAAATGCTTTGCATAACGTTTCCACACTTCTTTAGATGAGTTTCTGTGGAGTCAACTTTCTTTCATTGAATGTTTTCGGATGTATGCTTATATCTGAGGAGCCATGGATTCAGCCAGGTGACTCCCAGCACCTTGCTACCGTGTCCAGGAGCTGGGCAGCTTCTGTGCTGTTGGCAGGGAGCATCAGACTGCTGCAACCCAGTGAGGATTTGCCTTACCTTTCTGAGGTGTTTCTGCCATCCCTTCTCAGTGGAATATGGGGTGACCTCACCTCTCATACAGGTGTTTCAGATAGGCAGGATGTACTGGAAAGAATGTATTCTTCTAGAACTATGCTTGTGTTTATGTATTCCAAATTTCTGTATTCCATGCATCTTTTTATCCTAAAGCATTTTTTGTTAGGCAAAGATAAAATATTAAAGGCAGGAAACACGTAGATAAAGTGGAGGACTTTGGAGAATTACTGATGTTTTGAAAGCAAACTGTTATTTGGTATAAACTGATGTCGGTGATTGAAGAGACAAGAGTGCATGGTCCATAGAGGGAAGTACAGCATTATAATTTCATGCAGGAGTTCTTTTGAAATTCAAATATCACTGTTCGAGTCCCAGAAACCTTTCTTAGTTCTAGCATTTTTATATAATGGACCTGAGCTGTAAAACTACGATTATGAAATGATAAAAGATATTGGCTGTAGAAGACGGGGATTATGGTCTTATGGAATGTTCAGATTAATTAACACATATCCCTTTTTATATGACTGTGTGGGATATCTTTCAAAGAATCATAGACACCCCAGTTTCACTTTGTCCTATTTTTAAATGAAGAGGAAATGTCTGGTGGCTGTAGGAATTCCTTGCAGTCTGTGTGATGTCTGGAGGAGCATTGGGGACAATGGGATGTGTGCGGTAGCAAGAACGTAGAGCTAGGTACAGTCACTTTTTCCCATGAATGAAAACATTTTTTGTTGTGGGAGGCCACGTTTTTCTTTAATTGAGCAGACAGCAAATAGTCCTATGGTCAGGTGCAGGTGTCTTCCGCTGGCTGGTTTTACTGCTGTTAACTTTTTCAGTACACATCACAAGCAAAGCAAGCTGATTGGTGTGTTGGGGAAAGAAGTAGTAAGAAAGAAAATAGCAAGTTTTCACTTAAAGGAAACACCTCAAAACGAGGTGGCAGAATGAATGAAGGAAACTGGGAAAGTTCTGTAGATGGTGTGTGCTATTTTGCCCTTTGTACTATAGAGCAGTTGAGAGGAATCCTAAATATCAATATGGTTTTGAATTCAGCTTTCTCAATGTTCAAATCCTGTTTGCAGAAATTGACTAATTCTGGAGAGCCCTTTGTTTTTATGGGGCCTTATTTGTACGTAATAGATTGAGGTATATTGTATCAGGAGCAGACACAGACACCTATTTTCAATATATCTGGAGCACAGGAATCCGTCCAGAAAGAAGAACAAATATTCAAATGACAGTTTTTCTTGTAACACAATAGAAAAAATGTCAAAGAGCTCAATCCTCAGCTCTTTTGAATTGACACAATTTCTCTGAGATTTCTTTCTGTATTAATTGTAGTTTTAAAAATGATTAGATAGGAGGAAAAAGAAATTTACTTAGCTGTCTCTGGTCCTGTGAGGGAATTGTATTCTTTCTATGTACAAGAAAAGATTTTGCAAACTTATATTCACTTTGGCAGTGTCTGTATGCATGTCCCAGATAGCCCATTTTTCAATTTCATGCTGAATTTCAAGCACAGCTTCTCCTGTGTTAATCCCATCGACACGATGCTGACAGCACTTCTGCAGTTCCTGTGTGTAGAGCGGCATAAAAGCTTGAACCAAATCAGTGCTGCTTCTCTTGGGAAGTGGGAGAAGTCTCCAGATGTCATATGATTAAGTGCTCTGCTTTTTCTAATTATTGAAGTAATTAGGCCTGAAGTCTTTTTTAAAAAAACTTAATTTATGTGGGAGGAATTGTCAATTCTATTTTTTGAGCTGTTTTCTTCCACCACCAGCCACATATAGGTATTGGAGGGTACTCTATGTTTATACAGAGAGAAACTCATTGAGAGGAAGAAATCTGAGGATCCAAAGCGTGTAGTATTGCAATTCAGTCTTTAGGGTAAGGTACATGCCAACATAGTGAGAATGTATGACAGACTTCTGTCCATGTCGTGGGCTGTCTGCAGACAGAAGCAGCAGCTGATAGCCTTTCCATTGCTAGCTTATTTTCTGAAGTGATGAACTGAGAGAAAGCGGTCACTTAATCACTGACAACAGGCTGAAGAAACAGCATCTCCAGAAACCCTCTGCAAATGGAGTTTGGATCACAATTAAGCTGAGAATGGATCTGGAAAGCAGAAGGCTTGCCAAAATAGTTGCTGTCTTACCATGCTCTCAGGTAATCATAATACATCCACACTGCGATTCAGAGTTGCTCACAACCTGAGTCCTTGTTGTGTAACACATGCATCTTGCAACGCAGAGAGCTCGGTGCTTGTGAGAATTAGCAGGACTTGCGCTGAAACTCCAAATCTGTGTGAGCTAGAAATTCTTGTGTGCCCATTTGGATGTAAGCGTTGTTGGTAGGTCAAGGGAATTTCTCAGTTTAGGAAGAGCTTGCACATCTTGGCTTACAATTTTTAGGCCTTAGAGACCTTTATAGGTGATTAGAAATCCCTCTTGCATTTTGAATGTTACTGTAATGCTTGCGATAAAAAGAGCACATCAGATGATCATGTTCTGACTGCGTGCCTGAACTCAGCTGTGAGGAGGAGGGATCAGCACCCCCCACCTCCTCTGTCCCTGGCAGCGCTGGGAGCCACGCGCTTCCTTTGAAGGCCAGCTCCAAGGTGCTTCCTCTTTGTGCTAGGAGGGAGAGAGTAAGTGAATGTTGACCTATAACTGCAGCAAATTAGAATTTCTTTTTAAAAAATCCTTTTTGGCTGAGTAGGCTTGCAGAATGGATTTTAATCCTAAGTAAGGATAAGTGGATCTTTTGTCTTGCAGTGAGAAAGAACCTCAGCCCTCAAGAAATCATACTGTATGTCTCAAAACTTTATTCAGTACATGCAGTTTTGTATTTTAGGGTTACTGACATACTGTTAAGCCAAGTCAGAGGAATTGAACTGCCAAGACTTTCATGCACACCCCCTGGTCTGACCAAACTGGTGGCTGTAATTTGTGCTCATCTGTGGCCATTTCTGTCTGGCTGTGGTCATTTCTGTACCCAGAGGTAAACCTTCATCAGCCTCCCACAGAAGAGTTGTTCCAACAGAGAAGGAAAATGGGGAGATTGTTCCAGATAGGGAAAATCCCACAGGATCAAGGGCAACTGTAATTGTAGCTGTTCTGCTGTGTTGGAAGAATGCAGAGGAACAACAGCGGAGAGGTCAGGCTTCAGTGAAACATAATACTCTTTTGTTTGCTGCAAATGTAATTTAGCAAAACTTTATACAGTGGGACCAGAAGCATGGTGAAACATTCACCTTTCCTGTGTTTCAGTATAAAGTGCTTCAAGCTTCCTTCAGATATGTATATCATTCTTTCAATCATGCTTGTAGCAGGTCTTGGTAAGCCTTTTTCATAACTGAGTATATTGAAAGAGTCAGAAATATAACCTGTGGAATACACAGAGGAAATGACCAGCTGCTCTAATTTCCTGCTGAAGTGTTTCTGAAGACAGATCTCCAAATGATGGATCTGACTTGCATAGAATGAGCTTTCAAGAGCAAACTGAATAGCATATTAATACTATTATCCACTATTATCAACCATATCTGCTTCCAGAATGTGAGAATATCTGTAGGGCTAAATGCAGAATCCACTTACAGAGCTTGAGTTTTATATTATTTAACTCATACTCAAATTATGTGTATTTACTCTCTGATTTTTACCAGGATCAAGGGGATTTTTGGACTGGCATAGTAAATGATAGCAAAAGGTTTGGTGGATCACACAAAAAGGAAAATCTTATTGGTGGGGCTCTACAGGAGTTAATACAAGATACAATGCTTTTAAATATTTCCACTGATGGTTTGAAAATAAATCTAGGGTTCCTACTGATTTAATCTCTGGGTGATATGAGAGTTCTTGGAATGGACAAAAGCAATCAAAGGACCATCTAGCAAGCTAGGCACAACCAAATCAAATTAATTTTGATACTGCTGACTTTGGAATGAAAGGCATAGCGGCCATGCCTGCAGAGTGGGTGAGTGTATCCTACACCTCAACATCAACTTGCCAAGTAACCTGTGACTAAGAGCTCTAATACATTTACTGGGTATATAAGCAGAGGAGCATCTGGTAAGACCATGAGAGTTATCTCCCTCCATTCAGTTTTGGTGAGGCTGATGCTAAGTGCTGCAAATAGTTCTGATGTCCATAAGTCAACATTCATTTTGAGAAATGGAAAAAGAGCAACAAAGAGCACAGTAATGATCACAGGAGATGATCTAATGATTTCTTTTCTCCTCTGTATCACAAGAATCAACTCAGAGGAAACAGCATTTATCTTACAGCAAGTAGGGGGTAGTATTACAGTCCAGGGAAATAAATCCTGAATCTGTACTGCGATTCTCTGTAACCCTGTTCTACAGGTTAAAAGAAAACATAGTTCATTTACAGTTACTGTTTGCTTCTGCAACTAACATATAACTCAGGCTCAGTGAACAGAAGGAAGTTATGACTCTCCGTACATGTTCCTTCCATTTTCTGTCCTTTGCCTAGTGCCAGTCACGAAGGATTTAATGTAATTTTTGTTCTATTTTCCAGCTGAAATAAAGATCTGTTTTAAATACTACCATGGTGTTAGTGGAGCCCTCCGAGCTACTACTCCATGTATCACTGTGAAAAACCCTGCTGTGATGGTGAGTTTAGCCTTTTTGTTCATTGTATCTGTGTAAGATGTTAACTGCTAGAAAAGTCTCCTTTTTCACCATTAACTGCAATTTGGGGGGTGGGGGGGGAGGTCTGACTGAAATCACCAAAATTAGGAAATACTCTATTTACTTCTGTATGTTTCATTATAAAATGACATTAAAAATCAGTGAGCTTAACTGAAATTTTTTATACTAACAATTTGGTTTTGCTTGCTTTCAATTGTGATGTTGCCAGCTTGACATAATTTAACACCATATTTATATCTTTTTCACACTGATTATCTAACTCAAGCTGAATTCTTTTCATAAGTCTCTACTTCATGTTTGCTAATATAAAAATGGATCTGTTTCTGAGATAGCAATTTTGAATATAACAAAGGAAGACTACAAAATTCTGCTTTTGCAGAAATTATTGAATTTTTGGAGTGCTCATATACCACTGAAATTTAGATAATTTTCTGAGTTTCAGGATTTATTGTTGTCTTATTGCAATTCCATGAGACTTGTACTTCTGAAATACTAGAAGTTTTAAAGTAGACTTTTCAGTGAAGTAAATAAATATTGGCAGAAGAGCCTTCCAGACTTGCATCCAGGTGCATTTGATGGAAGTAATTCATCTAATAGGCTAGATATTAAGTTGACATAAAGTTTCACTGATTTTAGCTGCCAAGTATTTAAGATTATATCTGTCAGGATGGTGTCTTGACAATCACGATGTTGAAAGTACTGTATAGCACAAGTTAATTGGATTGATTGCTTTTAATTTGTTCTCACACTTTTTCAGTGTTGTGTATTATATACAAGTGGCAATCTTATGGCAATATGATATTGTATTTGCTATTATGGACTTTGTCTCATTATACCAAATGTTTATTCTTTCTCTTAGAATTACTGACCTAATTGATAGCATCATTTAATTGTTAGTTCTCTGAACAGTACAGGTTCACAACAGGCTTACAAACACTTGATACTGTCTTTATAGAAGAAAGCATGCTATAGATGGCAATTGTCTTTAATATAAGTTTATAAACTCCAGACTGCGAGGTATCCTGGATGTTTTAAAAGATTTTTTTTTTTTAAAAGTATCTCAAAGTACTGAAGAAACCATTTAAGCTTGTATGTTTTCTGAATCTTGTGATACACACCACCAATATTTTTTCAAGAGTTATTACACAAAAGGACATCTGAACTTCTATTTTTGAAAATATATTTATTTACTTGGGAGCTATGTAAGACCTGTCTTTCAGAGTCAGTGGTCAATCTTGTGGGGTTAACCTGCTGCCGCTATTCATTTCTTTGTCCTTTGAAAGGCAGCACAGAGCCCTGGGTATTCGACAGAATTTGTACTCCTAACGGAAGGTGTAATTTTAGGTAAATGTTTTTGTTTGTGCTAACAATGCAGACTTCCAGTAATAGTCAGCTGTTAGTTTCACTGATGAGAATGTCATATGATAGTTCAGATGAAATTTCCAATCAAATATCATATTAGGTTTTGGAAGTGGTAAAAGAGTCAAGGCATGCCTATTCCTTCTGTTTTTTTTGTGATACGTTACTGTGATAAGTTCTATATATCCAATGTAGCTTATTGAATTTTCACATTGCATGGTTTGATGGGAGATGTGTTTCTGGTTTTCTTCATACTAATGGCATATTACACAAGGAATTTCAGTCCATCTTATTTTTGGATAAGCAGTTGGTATTGTGCTATGTTCATTTGAACTAGTGGAAAATCAAGCTCTCCTCAAGATGGAGGGCTGGGGTTAACCCAGTTTGTAATGAGCGTTTGTGATGCCCTCATAATTTTACTATCAGCTGTTGCTGCTTCAGTATCCTTATAAAGCCATTGGAGTAATGGTATTGTGTGCTCAGTGAGGAGGTGACAGCATTCTGGTGAGAAATGCTTGTCCCTGAAAATGTCAGTGAATCACAACTCCAGTGATGAGAGCAGGAAATGGGCCGGGCTGGGAGCCGCGCAACTTCCTGTCACAGTCCGTTCCCACTCGGGACCACTGAGGCCCATGGGGACGTCAAACGTCAACGTCACCAATGTCATCGCAGTTTCTTTATCGCTTCATTAACTTGATTGCTCTTATATGCTAAGTATTAGAATTTTGCAATGGAAGAAATTCTTCAGTGTCAGTTGCGCCACAGTGTCTATTCTGATTTTGCTTTCGTTTGTTGATCGTTGTGAGAAGTACTTGAACAGTAATGATAACACTGAAAGCAGTATTGACTCTTGACTTTTTTAGTGGTTTCTTTATGGATTGCACATTCTTATGTGGCCACCACTGCTCCAGAAATAATTTGTCAGTCCTGTGGCTTCTAGTTCTACTTTGAGACTACTGTTCAGGTGCTAAAACCTGCTTTACATACTTCTACTACACACAGGTGTGCAAGGTTGTTTTCAACTTATTTTGTTTAATAGATCAGATGACTTCCTGATTTATCACTAATATACGTACCCAGCATAGTGTTTAGATGATGCTTTTCAGCCGATTGTAATCTCTTATGTCTGGGAGTGGGTGCACCGCCGATGTGGAGAACCATTAGGCTTTAAATATAGCTCCATTGATGTTTTTATGTTAGATTATTCAGCTGGATGCACATCTCTGCCTTGAGAGAAATTCTTCTGTCAGTTGAAAGGACTGTTCAGTGGGTACAGGAATTTAGACATTCATATATGAGAAAGTTTTTATTTTGAAGTAGTGCTTTACCTAGTTAGGGATTTCTGTAGAAACCAAACCTGAAAATCTGTGCAGTGCAAGCGTAGCTTTTAGACTGCATTTATGTTTATACATTTGATGCAATTCTCTGTTTAGAAAGTCCCTTTGTTCATAAATCTGAAGGCTTTCTTGAGACTTTTTGATCTCTCTGCCATTTTTTATTGCGCAGTAAATTGCCTTCCTGTGAAAAGCGACAAAAGTTACGCCTACAGTCACTGGCTAACTCATGCTTTCATACATATTATCAATCCATACTGTTGATTTTATTTCACTGAAGTGAAACCCATAAGAAAATAGGGTTTCCCTTTCTGTGATTGATTCTCTGCTTGGAAGATTCCAAGGACAAGTGTATTAACAACATGTGGCATTAAGTAATACATGTTTTCCTAGAAATGGATGCTGTAGCTTTGTCTGTCCATGGTAATAGGCAGTACTTGGTCCAATTCTCCCACTACGTACTACTTTACCGGTTGCATAATCATCTTCAAGCGTGTATAAAACAGGTGGAAATTTCTGTGATATCTGTTCTTTCTTTCTCCTCTTCAGATGGGAGTAGAAGGCACAGATGAAGGTGCTTCTGGAGCCCAGCATTCTCGGAAGTTAGTCAGCTTTACGCTATCAGGTAAAAAACCAAAAAACAAAAAACTCAACAAACGTTAATGTGTGTTTTACAAATTATTTTTATCAAAAAAAAAATAAGTAAACACTGTTTCAAAAAAAGGCTAGAAGTAGAGCACTTTTCTTCCTTCACTTCTGTAGGAGCACACTCTAGTGGCTTGAAAGATGTCATTTCTTTACAACTTCAGTTTGAAAACAAGCCAGAATCATGAATCTCCGGGAACAAAAGAAATGGATTTGATAGATCTCAGCATGAGAAATTTTCAGAAATTTCTAGTTTGTGCAGCAAAGAAAAGCTAAAAATATAGCCTCTAAACAAATTGCAATCTGGTTCTATCACTTTTAAGAAAGGAGTAACAAAGCAATGGCTGTAAGTGGTAGTTTAAGAAGGAAAAAATCTTTCCTTGTAAGAGACAGAGCTAAGTGTCATGCAGCAAAATAGCTGAGGGATGTAGTCTACCAGCTACACTTGTTTTGGTTAGCACTTTATTCCACAGGAAATTTTGTGTGACTATATTTGTATTCAACTTGAGCAAAGACAGAAAAAAAATTGCTTCTAAATATTGAAGAGCTGACTATGGAAACATTTATAGGCTGTAGGAGTAGAGCAGAAGAAAATGATCTTTGGTGTGGTCTTGTAGCAGTTAACAGGATAGAACTAATACGTTACTTAAAAATAATTGTTTTTTGAAATATGAAGAACCTATTGTGTTTAATGGAATGTTATGGCTCAACTTGGGGAGTCCCCTAATTCATATTGAAAGGTGTGTTGACTTATAGGTCTGTAAGGTGCTTTTCAGAATGTTTTTTGGTTGCTCATCTAGAAAGTGGTGAGTCTGCATCTGAATGTTTTTTTTTTTTTAACTGTATTTTATCTTTAATGGATTTTTATTTTGCAACTCAGAGAATGTTCTGTTTTTTGCAAGTTGTGATGAAAGATAATTGTGTAGTGTCTTTCTACTAAGAAGGTATTTTTGAAGCTAAGGTGAACATTCTGTTCCTGACTTCTTGTGTGGCTATGGTAATAGACAAATACAGTAGCTCTAAATGTGAAATTAGGTTAAATTTTAAATTGTGGAAAATCAAATCTGAGCCATGATTCAGTGCTGATGTTATTTCCTAGATTTCATGCTGTACTCCTTTGGAGGACAGGTTTGTTTTCGTTGTGATTTGTTTGTGAAATAGTCCTTGTGCAAGAAAATGATTAAAATGTCTGGTTTTGAGAACTTCTCTGTATTACTTTAGACTTGAGTTGCAGGGGCTCTGATACTGAGGTTTCTCTAGGAAGAAAGAAGCATTTTCAGGAAACTTTGCCTCCTTCTATGTGTGATAGTTGGGAGGAAATGTGCATCGTAATACAGAGCAACCTTCATAATGAATATTTGAAGTAGTATTTTGTAGAGTCTCAGATTTGGGAAAGTGTGGTTTCACTACATTACCTCCCATACAGGTATTTTAATCTAGCCACTTTCAAGCAAAAATAGAGCAAGTACTGTATGGTGGGTTGGTTGCTTAGTTTGTTTATTTTAGGGTAGAAATACCTTATGTACTGAGAAGAATATTTGTGACTCAGTTAAAAGTTCATGCTGTAATTTTGTTTTGGAAATGACTGGAGGGCAAAATGTAAATAAGGATGTCCTTACTTTTCCTCTGTATATTCTCTTGGGAAAACACTTCCTTCTTCAAGCATCTTCTGTACACTGGATCCAGTTACTCTGAGTAATTTTAAGTTGCTTTATTTAGTGGCATATGTGAACTGATTTCCGGGGTAATATTTTAGGAATGCCCTAGTTTGTGAACTAGCTTTAATTTATTCTGTTCCTTTTTCCTTCCTTCTTTTGCTTTAAAGATATTAGAGCAGTTGGACTTAAAAAAGGCATGTTCTTCAACCCTGATCCTTATCTAAAGATGTCCATCCAGCCAGGCAAGAAAAGTACATTTCCTACATTTGCTCATCATGGCCAGGAAAGAAGGTCGACTATCATCAGTAACACCACTAACCCTGTTTGGCACAGAGAGGTAACGTATGCCTTTTGAGAGCTGTCTGCAAGCTGAGCAGTGTACCAGGCTTGTATTTTCTCTTCATGCATTAGTCCTTACTCTCTAAAGGCTGAGAGCTTATTTTGTAGCTAGCTATTTAAAGTGACACAGAAATTGTAGTAATTTTAGGAACCCTGTTGTTGGATAGAAGCAGCTATCATCTGCATGTTTATGCCATGTGTTTAAGCTGCACTGCTGTGAGGTTTTTCATTCGCTTCTCTGCTAAGAGAGTTGGAATCACTGAACAGCCCAATAGATCCTTTTAAATTGCAAAAAAAAAAAAAATTAATTAAAACGGATTATATGTTGTGAGATGACTCTTTAAGAAAAGGTACAATAAGTGGGCATTTATGCCTAGTGATGGCAATGAGTGCTCATTTGGAAATGATATCCTCATTGTGCATAGCAGGTGGCAAGTGTTCAATTTTGCCAGACGTAGTGGATGCTCCTTGGTGTATCCTCTGTGTGTGTGGCTGTGGAAGGAAAAGCCCAGAGGGAGGCATTACAGCACCACATAGCAAGGGGGGAAAAAAGGGCAGTTTGGCAGAACTCAGTTATTTGTATTGGGTAGGCTGTGCATGTCTCAAAGGAGGAGCTTGAACTGCCCAGTTCCACAACTGTCTGAGCACAGAAGAACAAGGCTGTATGTTTGAAATGTTTATGTGGGAAACTGTGAAAACGGCTTGTAAATGTTTCAGGACTGGTTAGCAGCCTTCTTGATCTGCACCTGTTTTCTAATGAGCAGATGCCTATACTGTGTTTGAATTGTACTGTGTTCTTTAGGAAGATTGGAAATTGAGTGGGATTTGGAGAATGTTTCCACAAATGATAAATCAAACAAGCAGTAAAGCAGAGCAGAGGAGGGCCAGCATTACTGCTGCTCTGGAGTGTTTGGGTGTGGGAAAGAGCGTGGACTTGTGGAAAACTTAAGATCTTAAAAACTAGGAATTTTAGTCTCTAAATACATTCCTCATCTTCCTATCCATCCATTTCTTTATTCAGTAAATAGGAAGAAAATCTATTCTTCTTTTTCCCCTTTTTTCTCCTCCAGTTCTCCTTGTTTTTTGAAGCTTATTTGAGAAGTGATAATGTTCACTGGTGCACGCATTATATCAGCTTGCTGTATCCGCTGTATCTTCCCTGTAGCAATGCTCTGATGATACCAGCTTGTGATCCCATTACATATGCTGTTCTAGTGGTGCAGAATTGATCCTGTTTTACATCTACTCCTTTCTGCAAAATAATTTGCAATTTTGTAGCGAACTGAGACAAATTTTAGGTCATATTTATCACAGCACTACCCAGCATGAGGTTTTTTTTTTTTCATTCCTGACCTAATTTAATTGCTATTGTTGATTATTTTTAGCCAACATCTAGAGCTGAGCTGAAGAGTTGTTCATTCTTTTGTTTCTCGTTCATATTCGGGTTGCAGTTTGCTCAGAGATCTAAAAAGTGGTGGACAGTAGAAGGGTAACCTCACCTTTTCAGTATATTTTACCCATACTTTTGTTTGTTAGAAATCTCTTAAAATCTAGAGGGAAAAAAAATATCTTTGGTTCGTTAGCCTGCTTTCCCAGTAGAATTTGTCATCACATTACATGTGTGTGTGCATCCCTGCTGACATGCCTACATATACATGCCCTGTACCACTGTTGAATCTTTTGGCCATCTTGAGGCAGGGTTGGCAGAGCAGCATAGATGTCAAGTATGAAGTATTCATAAATATAATGAAAATTGATGCTAGACTGAAGAGAGTGATTCTGACAGTGTTCTCTCATAGGGAATGGTGGAAGAGGGATCTCACCAGACATCACATAGCCTTTTATAAGTTAATGCCATTTTGTATAAAGGTGTCAAGTGCAGGAAAAGCTTTTGTTGGAGCTTACCGCAAAGGTACTCTGGGGCAAAAACCTGCAGAAAATTCTCCTTTAGTTCCAGTGCTCGTGCAAATACGGCTTATCCATTGCCCTTCTGATATCCTGTGATGCATACAAAAAATCACCACAAAACAGGGTGTTGGAAGGAAAGTTCACTAGGCACACACTGGAGTGAAACTCTCCTTTCTTCTGCATTGACCCTGGTACTCTAGTAATACTCTAATAATACTCTAATAGAGTATGGTGAAGATTCCTTCTCTTTGTGCTTTCTACTGTCCAAGTTGAAGCAAGCTCTAGGATACATTGCTTTCACCTTTCTGAAAAGTGAAAGTGCTTTCGTGCAGTACAGCTTCTTTCTAAGCATGTGTTTTCAAGCAGTGGTACGAAGATATCTGCTTTCTGAGAGGATAGCTACACATTCAAAAACACAGTCCTTAATAAAGACGTTGACGTTATTTTATGGTATGGAAACTGCTGTGGTCATTACTCAATGCTTTTGGAGTTCACTGCAAGCTACTAGTAATTGTGTACGTGCTTTCTGAATAAAGTCATATTGATATGATGTCAAATATGTTCTTTCCTTCCAGAAATATTCTTTTGTTGCACTTCTAACAGATGTCCTGGAAATTGAAGTTAAAGACAAATTTGCCAAGAGTCGTCCAATCATCAAGCGCTTCCTTGGGAAGTTAACCATACCGGTTCAGAGGCTACTGGAGAGACATGCAATTGGGTAAATTAATACATTCTTAATGCTTGGGGGAGACTCAACATTTAGGATGCTGGCACAGAGCAGCTTTTCTGGCTTGTTGGCACAAACACAATTTGTACCGCAAGTTATTGTGTAACTGGAAATTGGTGGTGTTTCTCATCCCATTCTGAATGCACGTACGTGTGTTTGAATATGTTTGTAATTTGTTTCCAACTCTGGTTTCTTTACACAAAATCATTGCGCTCACTAAAAACATTACCTTAATGGCCAGCTAATTGAGTAGCAGGGTGTTATCAAAATGCTATGTAATCTTTTGTGTGCAAATTTCTTAGAATAAGCAAGTTTTATTTTCTCACTTTCACAGCTCAATTATTTTTAATTAATTAATTTTTAAAATTTTAATAGTGAGATTTAGTATCTGTTCAGCTAATTGATCAGAGCTAACTGCAAGGCTGTGACTCTTTATTTTTCAGAGTGTTGGTGATGCTACCAAATTAAAATTGCCTTGTGCTATGACTAGAGCACTGATGGAACTCAGAATTGATCTATTGTACTGTTTTAAAAAATATTGTTCATTTTTCTTATAGCTATCTGTTATGGTTTAAAGAAGTAAGTCACATGAACATTTTTAAGATGTTATATACTACAAGATGATTTCTGGAATGGGTGTCATAGTGCAGTCAAATGGATGATCAAATGTGGCCATCAGAAAAACATACGCACTTGAAAGCATCTTAGACTTGGTACTTAGGCACTGTGTTATGTTGCAGGTGTGAAACAAATGGCTGGAGGTCTGCAAGAGATGCAGCAATATATCCAAAAATGTAATTTTACATTTAAGAGAAATCAGTAAATGTAGGTTATGTCGTTTTGTCAGAATCTTTTGTCAGTTTTATGTTTTGACAAATTAAAAAAATAATTCCTTGAAAGACAAAGAGAGGAACTGAATTGTTCCAATGTATTTTGTACAGGACCTAACTCAAAGGTAATGAGTTGCCATTAACTTTAAATGGCCACTGGATGAGGCCTATGACGAATGATGGTGAAAGAAAGTGTCCGTATTCTTCCTTGAGTGTTTAAGGGAATGGCAGTATCACCAGGCTTTTGCACAAAAAGCAGGATATAAACAACTGGCCTCCTTTTTCACAGATATTCTCATCAAAATAACAAGTTGCATAAATGGAGAAAAGCAAATTCAATTTGAAAACAGTTTTCAGCTTTAAGTTTCCAAAGTGGTGGTTACACTGGTAAGTAAAGTAAGAACAAAATTCTAAGAATAAAATTCTGATGTCATCTGATAAAGAATTTATTTAAAAAAAGAAAAAAAGAAAAAAAGAAAGCCTGCTTAAGAACATAAAGTCTAACTTGACTAAGAAATGCTTCATCTCTGAGTTTTTCAACAACTTGTGATATGTTGGAGAAAGCAGCTTTTTCTAACTAATTTGCACACTACTAGATACTCAAAAATAGCATAGTGATACTGGTTTTAAGGCCTGCCTCAGGACATTCATTTCCATGCTATATCCCAAGATGTTTTTCTGCTCTGGGATTCCTGGTAGTGTGAAATGAAACCTGACCGTTTGTTATGTTCATCAGTTCTTGTTTGTTATTTTCAAACAAAAATTCTGGAAGAAGTTTCCTGTTTTCTTCTCCATACTTCAGTTCTGTGTATTGGATGTACAGGATAGGAAGAGCAGTAATAATAAATATGTAGCAAGAGTATAGGTAAGTATTCTGTTTTGTTTTGCTGTGCTGCTGTTAGAACTGGCATTAAATCAGTCTTGAAGATATTTTTACCTATTTATCTTTATTTGCCCATTCATAGTTTTCTTCATAGCCATCAGTTGTCAAGTATCTGTTTTCCTAGATATCCTGAAGACAGACTGTCCTTCACTAGAAGTCTTACAAAGGAAAAGAGTGGCCAGTATAGACAGGAAGTAGAACTGTACCACGTATACAGTCAACTGCTATCATTCTCTTATTTTATTTTTGGTTAAGCAAGTGCAACATCTTCACTCTCTTCCTCTTCATTTTGATGATGTCAATAACAACAGAAATCCTCTACTGGATTAAAGTGTGAACTTGAAATGTATCAGCAAAGTGAAAGGAATTACAGCACACCATATGCCTAACTTGCCCCTGCGCATATCAATATTAATGAAAAGATGACATCCAGAACCAACTATTTTTAGGCAGATTACACTAGAGTTCTGTCATACCTTTAACTGTTGGCATAGCTTACAAGTTTGCATAGTGAAATGGCCGAAGTGACTTTAGATTCCATGGAAAATGTCATACATGAGCATAAGAATGATCTAGTACTGGTTCAGCTGAATCCACAGCAGGCTTTGTTCATGTCATGGCTTTCTCCAATCTTCTGTTGCCTATAGCGATATTGTAAATCTTATGTAAAATGTATGGAAATTTGAGCCAGCAATCTTCTAAGGACACAGTCAAGTCTCACTGAAGAATTGCAATTGGAGTACTGAGCAATGAATCTGTGACACAGATTCAGGAAATACAGCTGTGGTAATTTGATGTGCTGTGGTCCATAGCACAGTGTGGGGAGGCTGCTTTGCCTTAGGTTTTCCACTCAGAGCTTTTTTTGCTCAAAGCTAATGTTTGGATGCAAACTGCTGCAGTTTATCTCAATAGTTGCCTTTTAGTCTGTTGCATGCTGTAGTAAGAATGCTCCCAGGAGAGGAGAGGTGTTTATACCAGTACAAATTTAATTGCATAAATAGCACTGTTTTCCCATGGAGGTTTTCAGCAGGGAGTTTTTTCTCCCTTTGGCTGTGTCAGATGTGCAAAAGGTGGCTGGGACTGTAAATTCTGGCTGTGCACAGTAAGAATATGCAGCCTAGGATCTTATCCTAAGGCTCAAGCTGATACAAGGACCTAATAAAGTCTGAGTCCTGCTGAAGTCAACACTTAAGAAAATATTTGAGGTTAAATCTGAGCATTAAAAGCTTTTCTAAATAGTAATGTGTTTAGGCAGATGCAGAAGTGCTTTATTGAATGAGAACTAAAATGCAAAGTAGCTATTTGGGATTATTCTTTTTACACTACAAACCACAAGGGGGCAGAAGGCTTTCAAAAATGAAAAGCTTTTGTTAAAATAGATTTTTTTGTTGGAGGAAGGGCAAGAAGACCCTTTTCAGTATGGTTTCTTTTGGAATTAAAAACAAATTTAGGGATGTGAGAGAATTCCTGGGGCACAGTCTGTGTTTGGAAAATAAAACAGTCTAACAAATTAATTATATGCGTTAACAAACAACCATTTTACACCATTGTTGATGTTTGTGCTTTCCCATACAAGCCAGTGTATTTAGTTAATTTTATAAGTGTAGTAGAAGTTACCCTTCTATCATGCTGACTCTACCTAATAAGAACTTATGATGCAAAATTTTGGAAAATTAAAACCAGTTAAAATTTGAAAAAAAACAAGCAAGCAAGCAAACAAAATCTCCACAGCCAACACTCTCTTTGTTTTTGTTTTTGCAGAGACCAGATTCTCAGCTATAATCTTGGCAGAAGGCTCCCAGCTGATCATGTAAGTGGATATCTCCAGTTCAAAGTGGAAATCACATCTTCTGTTCATGAAGGTGAGAGTTTCAATGATCTGGATCTCCAAATAGTTATATAGAGAGAGTTTCAATGTATTTGTATTTCTAAGAATATTTGTGAAAATCATCTGTCTCATTTGTGTGGGGGGCCACTATTACTGTTTTTTTTTCTTGTAGGATTCATATTTTAGATATTTCGGATATGGCTTTGGAGATGGTAATTCCAAAATAATAACATTAATCTATTTATTCCTGGTATATTCTCATTCTTTACAGTGGAAAAGTCTGATATATCTACTTAAAATAACTGTTGTGTGTAGAATTTGATATCTGTGCACGTTCTGTGATTCCTATTCTGATCTTGGATGTTCGTTTGCATGCTGCTAAGGACATCTGATTTTGTATAAATCTTACTGCTGGGTGTAAAAGTGGTGCTGTAGAAAACTGGTTCCTTGTTTGTGAGGCTTGTTTTGCATACAGTTTGGCAAGATGCTTGGCAGTGCTGTGTCTTTTGAAAGCAAAATGGGAGTCCTTAAAGTGGTATTTCACGGCTGTGAAATTTTGCTAAAGATTAGGATAGACTTATGCAGAGAAAATTCTGCAATTGCTGTTACAATGCTGTGGATGCCTACATTATTTCATTTGCATTTTCTTCACTTAGTTGTCTGACTGAAGCCAACATCTTGACTGATGTTTATTTTTATATCATTTCTGTGATGCTGAGAAAGTAGAATGAGCTGACTGTAGCTGTATTACATGTTTCACATTCAATCTTTGCGTCTCTGCAGATGCTTCACCAGAAACAGTTGGCACGTTGCTAGGAGTGAACTCTGTAAATGGAGACTTGGGGAGCCCCTCTGATGATGAGGACATGCCAGCTGGACATCACGATACATCCACGGTGTGCTCCAATGGTCCAGTCCTTGAGGAATCTTCTGCAGAAACAATCCAGAGGCATCCTTTAAGGACTAGTACAACTCTGGAAACAGACCAGGATGAGATAACCTCCGGTGGTTCAAGATCATCGCCTTCAAGAGGTCGCCAGGACTCACTGAATGACTATCTGGATGCAATAGAACACAATAATCATCCCAGACCTGGGACATCTGCCTGTGGCGAGCGTCCACGTGGAGCCTCCCCAAAACTGAGGAGTAGCTTTCCTACTGACACAAGACTTAATGCGATGCTTCACATTGACTCAGATGAAGAGGAGCATGAGCTACATCAAGACCTTGGTTTTCCGTCTTCCTTGGAAGACGATGGTGGCTTAGTAATGCTTAATGGTGCTACAAGAAATGTTGAAAGAAATGGCTTAAGTTACGCATCAGATCAGGTGGCACAAGGGTCTATAGAGAATGAAAATGTTTCAGCCTCTGAAGCTCCTTTGCCCTCAACTGATGACCAGCCAGAGAGCCTCCCAGAGCTTCCACCTTCACAGTTCGCAGAAGGTGAAAGCCCGCAAGGTTCTCAAAGTGAAACACCAGCAGACCAGGCTGGCAGTGACTCGAGTGCCGTGCAGGAGACAGAGCAGCCTCCTAGCAGTACAGACACAGGAGCTGCCGATGCTGCTGCTGGGAGCAGAAGGGGTGTTAGCGAAACGGAATCCATTGATCAGGGGTCTGAACCTTCGCAGCTGTCATCAGAAACTGAGCAGAGTGATCCTGCTCGCACAGAAAGTGTCAGTGAGGCTAGTACCCGGCAGGAAGGGGAGAGTGACGTGGAAGGGGCAGACAGCTCTTGCAATGAAAGCGCAACTGTGCGACGTTCCTCGGTTGAAATGCGGAGTTCTTTTGAAAGTGCCAGGTTTCCTGAGACTCCAGCCTTTTCTTCTCAGGAAGATGAAGAGGGAGCTTGTGCCACTGACGTGGCTAGGACTGAGCCAGTTGCTGAAACACAGGACTCTGCAAGTACTTCTGGTTCTTTGCCTGCAGTACAGTTACCTCAGGAGGAAGCACAGGAGGCTGAGGTAGGTGAATTACAAGACCAAGAAGAAGCAGAAGAAATCTGGCAAAGAAGAAGAAGCCTGCAGGCAGCAGCTGCCAATAGCCAGTCTCAGGATGAAGAAACAGAAGGAGCCCAAGCAGCTTGTGAGGGTGCCACAGCACAGGCTGAAGGAGCTACTGGAGGTAACAATTGCAGGAGGTGCTTTATGGTACCCAAAATGCAACCAAAATAAAATAAACATCTGAAAGTAAATATCTTAATATCTCAATTTCATTATCTTTCAAGATTTTTCTTCCTTTGAGATGTTCCTTTGTTTAAGAGATTCTTATGGGGTTTTGATTTAACAAAAAAAATCAAAACTGAAATATCCAAGACATATTTATTTTGAAATTGGATATATTTCAATTCTTGACACATAACATTAAGACACTAGCATTAAAACATAAGTGTAGTTAAAAAATAAAAACTAAAAAAAGAATTATTTTAGTTACACCTCAGCTGACATCTTACCTTTTGCAGTTCCTTATCTGTATGGGCACATCCTAGCACAGCTGGAACCAAGGGCAGATGGGAATGCATTACTCAACACTGTAAAACTTTTTCTAATTACAAAATTATTCTAGCAGCTTAGGGTTTTGTGTCTCACTAAAATCACTAGAAGTTGAAATATGTCCATAGCAGATTTTTTTCAGGAAAATTTCACAATTTATCATCCATTCCCTTTCTTCAGGGATTGAAGTAGATCTAATCAAGTGGGTACAATCAAGTTGGATTTCTGGATGCATCTTTTTTACAAGATGTCAGTAGTTTTGGATTAATTTCCCTGTCTTTGAGGTCCATCCTGTTCTGGATGTTTGTCGTAAATCGTATCTACCCTAAAAGTTTGTTGAAAATAAATAATCCCGAAGTGCAAATTATTTTTTCACTTTTGAGTGCCGAGTACTGCACCAGAAGTCTCAGGGAACACTAGTTGAGATGCTGTTAGAAGGGGGGAAAAAAACCAAAAAAAACAACAAAAAAAAAACCAACCCAAAAAGCGAGGTAAGCACCATTAAATTCTCTTCCTGCTTAAACCCTGCAAGTATTGAGGAGCTTTTACTGTTATTTATTTCTGTATTGGTTAAAAATCATAGCTCTATTCATTTCTTCCCCCCATAAGCAGCTATTTGATTTGGAAAAAATAATTAGAATAATTTTGATATTTCTTAAAATTCCCAATACAACATTCTTTTACATCATCTTCTAGACATTTAAGACTCTTTAGTAGGAGTCAGATCATAGCATGCTTTGCTAATCAGTGTTGCTGCAGCGAGGAAGATAATGAACAGTTTTACCTCACAACAGGTTTCTGTGGTGGCCAGGTACAGCTTTGCCCATGTCCTTTGCTGGGATATGACACTGGCACACACAGCTGTTTGTGCTCTGGTTTCTCTTGGTCACAGGCGGATTCAGTGTGTCCCAAGAGGTGATGTTTTCTGGACAAGAACTGCAGAGTATGTCAGAGAAATCATGCTGAACTGTAGACATGACTTTGCCAGAAAAGCCAGATGACTCTTAAGTATATCCTAAAATGTCATAGTCCTGCGGAAGTTTTAGCATGTCTTGTTCAGCTCAGGGACAATTCTAGGATTTTTCCACATTGACTGAGAAGTAATTTGTGGGCATTTTGATTCCAGGTGCTCAAGCCAATGGCCATCAGCCCTTGAGGTCGCTGCCTTCAGTCCGTCAGGATGTTAGCCGGTACCAGAGAGTGGATGAGGCTCTACCACCAAGTAGGTTCTTCATACTTTAATTGGGGGATAAGCTGCCAGGATGTCATTACTGAGATCTCATTATGTTTCATTTTTAAATGTGAGAACTGAAAATGAGCAACTGAGTAGCTCTAAATGAGGAAGGATGTTTAGTGTAGTGCTGTTCCTGTGGAAGGCATGGTGCTCAGTCTGCAAACTATCAGGATGTGTTAAGATAATTATACCTGACGTATACAGACCTGCTAAGCAAAATTTGCAGAGAAATTAGGAAGGCATGATGCTGCCTTTTCAAAAGGCAGAGCAAGCGAGTTGGGAGGTGAGGTGATGTGCTGTGTGAGGTACTCCAAGGGTAAGATATGACTTTGAAAGCTGTGAATACGTTATGTATGGTGATGATTTGCAAGGAAATGTATGACATCTTTCTGTTTCCACAGATTACCTGAATTGTGTTTTCCTTGCATTTTCTGAGACAATTTCAAGACTTTTGAATTAAAATGTGCTTGGATATTATGCAATTGTTGGATGAGCAAAATTGACTGAGAAATTGTCATTTCTATAATGCATATGGAAAATACATGGTTCCCAATTTTTGCAAAGGTGCATTTGATTAAACTTGGTGCAGAGATGATCTAGTGAGTGTGAGATAGTTAAAGAAAGGAAAAAGAATTAAAAATAAAGCTGCACAGCTAATGGGGAAATTACTTTAAAAAAGAAAGGAAAAAGGAGTTTCTGACCCAGTGAAGTCAATGGCAAAGCTCTGTGATTTTAAAGAAGCCAGGAATCCAGATATTTAATGTAAAATGAATAGAACCCAATCCACTGTGTCGAATGGGACGGAGTATGCCCTGTAGTTGGAGAGGGTGACTGTAAAAAGCCAGATAGCAGAACACAGATAGAAGCATGTCTTGGAATGTCAGGGTGATGAGAAGATTTTGCTCCCTGCTGGTTCTGTTATAAGCAGTGCAAATAACAAATTAGTCCTCTGTGTAGATCCCAAAGTTAATTAACTGCCACCTCAATAAACCAGAATTATTTTTCACAAAATTATGCCTGGGAGACCTATACTTCATTTGCATATTTATCACTTTTCATACTGAAAAAGACAGGGAACATTATAGAAGGAAGATCAGGTGGATCTTCCTTCTAAATCAGAAATGCATAGAGATAGCTTTTATAGTACTGTGGTTTATACATGGATTGCTTTTTGTGTTTCAGAAGCAAACTATACACTCCTTATTATGTACATACAAACTATACACTACTATCCACTACTACTACTATACACTATTTGGAAAAACCATTGGAATATTAATGGAGTAGGATTAGCTGTGTGGATTTCTAACATTTCTGACGTTTGCTGGGATTTTACACAGTCGTGCATGGGCATGCATATACGTACACACACCAGCCCTTTAAAATCAAAGCCGAATGATTAACATAAGTGTGGCATTGGATCATTCCAATCATTCAGTAAACATTTTTCATGAAATCTTAAATACTAATTGTTGCCAAGATTCAGTTTTTCTCCCCAAAGCTCTGCCCAGAACAGATCTCTAGAGCAGAACATGCCTAGTATGTCTTCCTAGAACGTGTAACACTATGCTTTAACTCCTACATTCCTAGGGAAAAATCAACAAATGACACACACACCCTTGATTAATTACAATTTTACAGTTCAGCAAGCTAATTTTTTTGTAGCAACAGTCTGACTATGGGAAGATATCCTTGTCCATCACAGCACTGATGGAGGTGCTTTTCTTTTGGACCCATTGCACAAGTGAGTGTTTGGACCTGTGTCTTCAAAGATGAATGCAGGCAAAACTGCTCTTCTGCCTCAAACAAGTGACAGAAGTGGTGACTGTGTGTCAGAACTGGACATATAATCACCACAAGAAAAAATTCAACAGCTCTACAGTGTTTTAAGGGTTTGAAATCGAAGCAGAATAATGAAATGTGTATATTTTTATTTCATCAGTAGATACTGATTTTTTGTAATGAGAACTTTGCTCAGGTTCATCTTCAATCTTCCTTTTCTTTCTTGGGAAAAAAAAAAGTAAACATTTTTCAGAGAATGTTGACATATTTCTTTGCTTTTTTGAGTTTGAAATTTTTTCTTCCTTTGGGGTAACTTTGAAACGAAATACATCTTGAATGGCAAGTACTGTGATGAATCCATAACCTTTGCATTGATGCATTTTTTTTTATTATTATTTTGAACTTTTAATTTACAACATAATAAAAAATTTTGGGTTTTTTTAATGGATTTGGAGATAGATGACATCAACATATTTATTTTCTCCTGGAATTGAAATTTGTTCCTTTAATAGTTCTTTTTATTCCTATTCCATTATCTCTCCTTTTCTTTCTTCAAGTTTACTTTCCTACGCAGCTCATTTATAGTAGTAATACTCTAGTGACTGTTAGGAAGGCTTAGACTGTTGGACTCATGCACCGTAAAATAGAAGAGCAACTGCATTGTGGTCAACTAAAACACACAGCAGTTGTGCAGAGATGACACATTCTGTTTCTCTCAAGACCTACCTTTTTTTTAACCTCTTGTGAGTCAGCTCAGACCCTACAGTGTTATGCAGTCAGCCACTTAGCTGCCTTCAGTTGTTGACGTAAGTCATAATACACATGCAGTAACAAAGCCTGAGGTTTTAAGGCTGTCAGTGTTAAATAGTTTACAGCAGAATCTTGTTTTCTCTTTCTCTGTCAAGATATTTCTATGCTCTCTTTCCTTGCAAAGCAGCGATTGCCTGCTAGGGTTTTTTTTAAAATGTTACTGCAGTGACTGATGTTTCCACGTGGACTTGAAATATAGAAAGTCTCTTCTAGAAACCTTTCAAGCTCTTCAAGTTTGTTTTTAATCTGACATGTTAAATAGTTTGCACATTTTCTGTGAAATCATATGTATCATATGGACAAAGGAGAAACACTGTGTTGAGGTGATCTCATGCTGCTATCTTCTTCCTTTCAACCTGACTGAATGTTAGGTACTATTAATAAAACAACGGTTCCTGTTTTGCTGTAGTTATGGATATCATGTTCTGGTCTTATGTAACATCAGTTGCAGGAGACCATCATGGTTAGTGCTGGACTTCCAATGTTGTCTGTAGTTCGTGTAGCAAAACCAGTGGACAGCAGTATAATTACTGCTTGCACAAGAAGTTGAAGTTGCTATGAAAATTGCAAAATTTGCAATTCTAGAACGTACATTTACTATATGAAGGTGTTTGATAACTATAATTGTTCATCTCTGGCAACTCTGCTCTTAGCAGAGGTACATGTAATGCTCAGGAAGAGCACTGGCATCTGTATTATTACTATTAGCTGTGGAAAAACAATGACAGGTATCAAGCTTTGCAAGATTTTTGATATTTAAGTGTTGGCTTGTTGCACTGGAATAAGCTTCTGAGATCTCACCTTTAATTGGTTTAGTCCAAGAGAATTAGATTAAGTATCTTTATATATATTTATTTTTTTCTAGGACAATCACTGTTAAGTGGGGGCTCATTTCTGTTCATTTCTCTGTTCTGTTACATGTGGATTCCATAGAACCTTAACTATGGTGGGGAGTTTGATTTATGGCTTAAAATCAGGGAAAAGCCATGGTCTCTTAGCCCTTCATTGAGAAAGTTCTGTGCTGAAGTCATCCTGTAAAAGATGTTAAAAAAAGCTAAAATAAATACAGAAATAAACCACAGGCTGTCCATAGTTGATAGTATTTTCTTGCTACTTAGACTGGGAGGCTCGAATTGACAGCCATGGGCGGATATTTTATGTGGACCACGTGAACAGGACAACAACGTGGCAGCGACCCACAGCCCCCCCAGCCCCACAGATTCTCCAGAGGTCAAATTCCATACAACAAATGGAACAGCTGAATCGCCGGTAAGAATTACCATCGTTGATTGTGAATCGTGTGCTCACAAAACTGCATTCACCGCTGTAAGACCAAGCACAAAGACTGGGTCCCAGTTGCTGCTGCAGCTGGCCATACATATTTATTTGTATGTGGCTGTTCCTTTTAGGTTGCATGTGGGCTTCTAAAGCTATCATATTCCACCTGTGTTTAACAGCTATGTGGCTAAAAAAATTCTGCTAATAATTTTCAGAAATTCATAATGCTCCTAATATTGAAATTAGAGAAGTCAATATATCTTTACCTGCATGGCAGAAAAGAGGAGCGAGCCTAACTTCATTGTTAGAGTCCCTCAGAGCCAGAGTTGGATCACAGTTACCATATGCTTTATATAAAGTCCAGTTTTCTAACCCAAGGTACCAGAGCATCCGCCGAACAATGACTAACGACAGGCCTGAAGAGCATACAAGTGCAGTGGATGGAGCTGGAGAAGAAACTGACTTTCACCATTCTAATGCAGGTAAAAAAAAACCAAACATGTCACTAAAGGGAGCATTCATCTTGCAGATGATTTAGTTAGTGACATAAGGCAGGACATATTTTCTGCCCCTGAAAGTCTGGGTCACCATTTGTTTTCATTGCTGTCTAGTTTTTGAAGATTATGGCTCAGCCTGTTCCATGTGTTGAGGAGATGAAGTCACAGCCTTTTTCTGTCAAGTGTCTGACTGAGTAAAAACATAGGCAGGACATTTGCAGAGAAAGAGTATAAAATAGCATGTTCTGGGTTACAAATATTTTTTGTGGGCTGCTGCATTTTGTAATGGAATAATATAGGACTAGAAAGGACTAGAATTCTCATTCTTCTGGTCTTTAGTTCTTGGTTCTCTAATTGGTGTTAACTTTCCAAATGAGGACAGAAGGAAAGATCTATTTTAAATGAGCTTTCAGCATCATTAATGATTTTTCCTTTAGCTAAGCAATTATCTCCTTGGTCGTATTCCTACTACAAATTTACTAATAAATGTGTAAAGTTATCTTGTTACCTCTCCAGTCCCTGGTATAACTGTGTGTCATTCAGTGCTTTCTATTTAGATTCTCTTGTTATTCTCCCATAATCTTCCTTTCTAAGTTACCTATTGCCCAAGCAATGCCACCCTTTCTTGAGTTTGGGGTCACCGTAGAACCTGTGATTTAGCCAAGTGCCCCTTTTATATGCTTTTCCTTTGTTTCTGCGTAGCCCTTCCCTTTCCTATCTTTGTGCATGTGCCTGTTAGGGCCTGTACAGAAGCAGCTAGATGATTTGTTGCGCCTCTAACAAATCAGTTTAAAGCAAATTCAGCCTAAACCCTAATCAGCAAGTTCAGCTGAATAAGCCTTTCGTAAACCAAATTCACAAGCTTCTCAGCTGCAGGAAAAATCCGCCCAGTGACACATCCTGATGTCCAGATTACCCATGCTGGGACAGTGGGCCTGTGTGTAGCATGCTGCAGCATCTTCCAGGATGCAAGAGGTGATTGTTACACACACGTTTTGTACCAAGGAGCTGGATGATGCTCCCAGCCAAGCTATTCACGCAGAGCTTCAGGGATCTTTGTTACGCTCCTGATACTCCATAGGCATAGGAGCATTTGGAGGCATGTTAAGAACTGGCTTTTTAAGTCCTTTTTTTTTTTTTTTCCACTTTCCCTTTACTTACTACCTTTCCGTTTTCTGTTTTCCTCTAATGTGCAGAATGAACATATTTATATCCCTTATTTCCCTTTTTTCCAATGTATTTAGCCATCCAGGTTTTGAATTTCACTTTCTTCTATTCCTCTTCTTTTTTTTTTAATTTATTTTATTCTTTTTTTTTTCCCCCTTAGAGTTTTCTTCACTGCCTGTCTTCTCCTTTTATTGCCTGTGGATTATTGTTCTTTTACAGCCATGGTAGCTGTGTTCTGTGTGATTAATATTCATTTCATAGGGAATTGTGTGAATATTGTCATATGTAAAAGAAAAAAACGGTGATGTGTGGAAGATAACATACATGTTAGAGTAAAATCACTGGAGACCCAATCTGAATTTACAGTTTGAACCTGAAAAGTTCTTCTGTGACAACCTGTTTCTTGCTTATATAAGCTGCTTAAATATTGTAATTACTGTATCAGGGTCAGGGCTGTGTTACTGGCAGTGATTTATTTATTTATTTATTTTACTTTTAAGGGAAGAAAGAATGAAACATCTTTTAGTGTACAATGACTTTTCTTGTGCATTGATCAGCATTTATAAAATAACTGTTGTCTGCATACAGCTACAATACAGCGCTGTAGGCTTGCCACAGGGACCTTCTTTGCAATTTATATATAGGCACGTGCTTGGTAACCCAGACAATTGGAAGGGATTCTTTTATTATTTAATTTTTAAATGATTTTTCATCAAAAGGAACAAATTATATCAAGTACAAATTCTGATATTTTCAGGAGCTTTGCTGCCATATTAGAAGTATTTCAGGTGTCCTTCTGTGGGTAATATGTAATGAAACTGATATAATTGTATACCCAGTGTTTTTCTTTCTTGTGTGATTCTAATCGATGTAGTTGTTTGCAGTAGTGTTTTGGTAATGATTATTACCGGAATTGTGAATTGTTGTTGACTTTGCTGTTAGATTTCCGAAGAGAGAATGTGCTGCCTCACTCTACCTCCAGATCCAGACTTACTTTGTTGCTCCAGTCTCCCCCTGTGAAATTTCTAATCAGCCCAGAGTTCTTTACAGTGCTGCATTCTAACCCTGTGAGTATAGTCCGTACAGGTGAAAGACTTTCATAAATACATGTTTATCTATGTGGATGTTTTGCATGCAAAGATACTGCTCGGGGTTTGATGGTAGGGTACTGGTAGTACATAGGGAAGCTGGATAAATTGAAATGATCATCATCATTCCTCACAACTGATGGGCTATCAGAGAAGTCCTTCTTGGCATTGGACCTTCTGTAGTTTTTATTCTGACTCAACTCTTCATCTTTTTTAGGATACCAAACTCACTTATTTACAGAAGCAGTGGCTTTCTTATTGTGCTCTGCAAAGGGTGGCAGACAATTTCTGTGACTGAAAATGAAGCTTCTATTTTACAGTCATTTTATTGCTCATTGAATGATTTATATGTCCCAAATTGCATGGTTTATATCAAAATATATTAGAGATCACAGTGAGCAAAGAGACATCTTAGCATGTATTTTCTTTTTTCTGTTTATCTTGGTTTCAATTGCATACTGGAATGTACAGTGCAAATAGAAGTAATGGGATGAATAATTTATTGTCTGCATGCACACTAGTAAATTATCCAATGCCTTTTTTTTTTTTTTTTTTTTAAATTACTGGTTGGAGTTAATTTAGTTTTGATATATACACATGCCTGTGTTTAACTGAAAAATTCTACTTGGACTACACAGCTTTATCTTCAATATTTGAAATAGACCAGAGGTGGATAGGACCTCTGGCCAGGGAGCAGAGATGGGAGTACAGAGTGATTTGGGTAGCAGCACACTGCAATAGGAGGCCCTATGTTTTAGCTTCTGTCTATTGCTAATCCTGAGACAAAGATCTGGTGTGTGGTGGGCTGCTTTTTCCTGGAGGAAATGGTGTTAACTGTTTCTTTTTCCCTTCTGTTTAAAGTATTCTCTGTTCCTCAGTGCTGTCTTTTTACTGTTACGATTTTATTAGATAAATTACAAGTGGGCATGCAATTATATGGTTCTATTTTTCCCCCTTTTTTGAAAAATCTGTAGATGGAACCAGTACTTTTGTGTAGTTGTTATAAGTTCTACAGGCATATGTTCTCTATCCTACAGAAAATTTTACCAGCTTTATGGCTGTGTGGTAATATGTGACTGTGATAAATGCTGCTTTATGGCAGCATTTGACTTGTTATTGCAGAAACCAGAGAGTATCTGTGAAATCTCGTTCTAATGTTACAAGATTCTTCACAGTTCATGGGACAAGAGTGTGGTAGATGGAGTCCGAAACAGTGTATTTCACACTTCGCCGAAGTTCATATATATCAGGTGAAAAAAAAACAAAAAAAACAACCAAAAAAAAAACCCAACAAACAATCAAAAAAAACCCCACCAACATTGAACACTTACTCCAAAATGACAGATAGTGGGCTACTTTTTTGTACTGCTGTGGCTTAGTTGGAAATGATCAATTATTTAGAGTGGAAATGTCTTTTGTAGTAAAATTATTTACTTCTGTTATGTGTTTTTTCAGAGTGCCTACCGCATGTTTACAAATAACACGTGTTTGAAGCACATGATCACCAAAGTCCGTCGGGACACCCACCATTTTGAGCGCTACCAGCATAACCGTGATTTGGTGGGCTTCCTAAACATGTTTGCTAACAAACAGCTGGAGCTGCCGAGAGGTTGGGAAATGAAACATGACCATCAGGGCAAGGTGACTAACGCATGTATATCTCTGTTGAATGTTTGATTTTTGGATTTTGCAATGTTAGGACTCAGCTGGTTGCTCTCAAAAAGAGCACAAATGCACAGAATTCTCTGATGTATGTGGGTGGCGATGAAAGTAATGCCTCCTGTTTGTTTCCATGGAAGTTGCAACAGATGGAGCACAATAACACTATTTGATAGAGCAAATTCTCAGCTACGAAACAGTTTTTCAACATAGTCATCACCATTAGCTATGCATTTTCACTAGCGATGAACAATAGCCTGCACGCTGCGCTTATAAAAGCCTGCATGGTCATCCAGAGCGTGGCTTGTTGTTCAAGTTGCTGTTGCCATTGCTGAAACACACCACCCACCACCTCACTGTGCTCACATCCACTGGTTGGTCTCCATAAATGTTCAGCAAGCATTGTTGAATGTTGATGGGTGCCGTTTTTTCCACATAGAGGAATTCATTTTCACATCTTTGCTCCATACCCACTTCCATGTCAGACACCGTTTGGTCAGGCTGCCCCTCTGCTGCTTTCTGTCACACGACAACAAAATGGAATTAAATATTGGTGGGAAGGTTGGACCTTCACTGGCACACCGCCAGCATCTGCCTCTGATGTTGTGGGCCGACATAGTAAGAGGCATTACTTTTGGAGCAGCCCTCATAAAAGATGCACATTCTTTTTTCCTTCCTTTTGCCTGTGTACTCAGAAGAAAGTTTAAATATAAACTCACTGAAATTTTTCTGTTGAATTTTATTGAATTATTGTCAAACTTTTTGTACTAGCTTTTTTCTTTAACTGTCCACCTCATCATCTCGAGTTGTATATATTAGCATGCATTATTTGGTCTTTTTTAATTTAATAGTTAACAGTTTGCCTAGGTGAGTTCTCTGTCCAACTGCTAAGTAGCTCTGGTATTCATCAGCTTCTGCGATAATATCCATGCACTTGCGATAGCCCTAGGGATGCTCACTCTGTTGGCTATGTGTTGGTTAACCAGGCAGAAACTGTGCGGTAAGTTTCATCAAGTAATGGGGATCTTAAATAGTTGCAGGTTCACCTGCTTTTCAAAATAAATGTCACTTCTGAAGGTCTAACAAAATATTTTAAAATCAGTGAAAAACAGACAATTTTTTACAGTAATAATGTAATTTTAAGGTAAATTTAGACCAGTGTCTCCTTGCTGTCTACAATATGAATTTCTGTGCAGAAGATAGGAAGGTTGAAAATAGACTATGATTAGCATGTGAGGAAGTGACAGTGATAAGGCTTATCAGTTTGAGTGAGAAGTCCTAATTAGGACTACAGACACACTAAGCTTATCAGTTCTTGTGTTTATCAGTCCTGGTGCACTGTCCGTATAAATAATGATCTTGATGCCTGAAAAGATTGTGGTCAGATTCTGAACTGAAGGCTAGAAAAAGAGCTTGAGGGTTGTTTTCATCTTTGATTTATTAACTTTACAAAGCACTGTGTTTTTCCATTAGAAACACTGTTAGGCGTGTGCAATTATATTAACCTTGTTATTTGCTTCCCTCGCTCTCTTCTGTTCTATGTCATCTTTTTTTGTTCAGTCCTTCAGAGTCTAGTTTTCTCCTGAAGAATATGGCCACTTCAATTGACTTAAATAGGTACTCCATCGAGAAAATTAGACATTTGGTTTTCAGCTGTTGCATTTGCTAACAGTGAGGCTACGACAAACATTAATCAAAGAGAGGAAGCACTGAATAAATCTCCACCAGGATTTCTTCACTTTGAATCAAGCTCAGTGTTGCTCATGCTCGTTATGTTGAGTTGTCTTTGTCACAAGCAGTGCTTGTGGCTGGTAGCACAGCTTACTCAGCAGTTGAGAGAGATGTTGGCCAGTACATGGAAACATGTTTGATGAGACCAAACCAAATCTGAACCTGCTTTTATTAAAGTATGGGATAGAGAGAAGCAAATAGAAATTACCCACGCCATAGTACGTAATTGTCTCCTTTTCTGCTATTCTTTCCTGCTGAGATGAGGTTTTCCTTTATTTGTCCAAGTATATTGTAGTAAGAGGCTTGGTGCTCTTCATCGCAAGGATCAGTGATTATTCTGACCCTAATGCAGCAAGGAGCGGTAGAGTTTATACTCCCTGATGTCAGTGTAGTTCCAATGGCTTGTCCTCTTCGCAGACTTTCACACTCAGATGGGGTTTGCTCACCTCTGAACTCTCAAAGCTGCACAGCTATGCCGAGTTGCCCACTCTTCCTTGACTCCTCTGTGTGTCCCCTTCAGAGGATGAAACTTGTTTGGCATACAGCTCTCCCTGAAAGGTCCGGTGCATTTAGGATGGGATTTCTGACTGGCATTACGGATCAGCCTTTTCCAGTTGCTGAACACAGGGAGGCAGAGGGCTGTTGGAGAAGGCAGCAACAGGAAGCATCATATAGGCCAGATAAGTCCCTGGACTGAATGCAGTCTGAGAAATTATTCTGTAATTCTGTGTTGCCACATTTATGTGCATTCACATATGTATATACCAATAAGCACTTCGGTTGCACCTTTGTGCAATGTGTGTAAGCTCATGTTAATATTTTAAAGACAGATGCAACGGCTGTACTTCTAACTAGATCTCCACAAGGTGTTCAATAAGTAATAAATTATAAGAGGGTATTTTTTTCTTCCTACCATGAAATTGTAATTGATTATTAATATCTTGAACAGGAAGAAAGGTATTTTAGCAGGCTTCATAGACTTTAACTGGAAAGATAATGTAGGCAGCTATCCATGTTTAATGGATTGAATGCAGTTTTGGCACCAACCATCTTAGGTCATTCTCTTCAAGCACCATAGATTTATGAATTATAGCTAGGCAGGAGTTATGAGAGGAATTTTTTGGAAAGGAGACAGCTGTGCTGTGTTTTGAGCTGTGTGCCAATGTCCACATTAGCCTAAAGGCTTGAAGCTCCAGTGATTATCTTCACTGAAGCATTAATGTAGTAATTTTTGCTTTATTTTAAGTAGGTTGCTACTAGCTAGCCTACAGGCATTCATATTTAATAAGACATAATTGTCTTAAACTTGATGTTTAAGGTTAGCTGTTTATGTAATTGTAATGCTGAAGAACACTACATACAGTATTAGTCTGCTGCATTAAATCAAAGAACCGTATAGCACAGCTATAGGTAGTACTTTTTCCACCGTTGAATCAATACTTTTTTGTTTTTCCTAAGTGATTTTAGAGTATAATGTTGACTTAAAGAAATCAACCTTTGATTTGCTGAACATGCTTCGCAGCTGATAAATATACATAGACACCAGACTAGATAAAGTAGTAGATACATGAATATAAAACAAACAAAACAACCAATTGTTAGTTGATGAAGTAAACCTATAAATTGGGAGCAAATATTTCAGAAAGCCTGGATACATTGCAGCAGCCTCTTTCTGTCATTTTCCAGGCCCCCAAATGAAATTTCATAATGACTTTCATTCTTTCCCACTGTTTTCATGTTCTTGAACAGGAACACTTGCGCTGTATCATTTGTCGATGTAAACAAATCCGGCATCAGGCTCAAACACTGCAGTTAAAATTGCAGCTGTTAGATATGCTGTATAGTTTGTGAATTGTGGAACACTGTTCCAATTAAATGTCTGTAACTATTTCAGCCGCATAGAACAAGGAGCTCTTCCTCAGTGTTCAGGTGATGTGGTTTCTTACTTGTACACATGTGGTTTCTTACTTGTACACACAGGTCAGAGGTTCAGGCCATTACTGTTACAACTGTAGGAGGCTTGCTGCCCTCTTCTGGAGTGTTTCTGAGCTTTTGCAGGTTTAGTGTCCCTCCTGCCTCCCAACCAGCCACAATTTGCAACTCCGTATACTTCCTCTTTGTTGGGAATTGGAAATACTAGCATTTTCTCCGACCGTGGCGATCTTTGGTTGCTGGGTAGCATGGCATACTGGTTTGCCTACTTCACGGCAGTCACAAGAATTCTGTTTTCTCTATCCTGTCTACCCCAAGCAGCCTGAAGTAATGATTTCATGAATACCGTAGGCTGCTACAAGATCCAGTTCAGCACTCCTCTCGTCCCTGGTGGGCTGACTGAGGTTGGAGAAAGAAGCAGGGAAACAGACAAAAGAGAGTAATTCTGGCCTGGACCATTTCCCCAGCTGGGTTCACTGTGTGGCCACGCAAATGCTCGTGCCAGCACAAGGCAGGAGGGGTGCACGAGGGATGAAACAGGTGGTCAGGGTGGGGGAAGATGGGAATGCTTCTTTTGCTGACACCGCAGGACTGAATTGTTTATGAAACTGTGGTTGAAGTACCTCACTGGTATCACAAATAGAAATGGCTCCAGCAGACCCAACCACCTCTCTGCTGGTCCAGACTCTTCAGTTCCTCAAGCCAGATGTCACTATCCTGTAATTCTTCTCCTTAAAACCTGGGTCTTTTTTTTTGCCATTTTCACATTTCCAGCATTGTGACTGAAAAAAAACGGAAGTATGTTGAAATAGAACAGTGCTGGTTTCCAAGTGCAACACTGGCACTGGAAAAAGTTTAAATCTGAGGGCTCAGAAACTATTTTTTTTGTTGTTGTTGTTCAAATTAGACTGAAATGCAGGAGATTTTCCTTTTCCAGGATATGTGCTTCTGTGACCTTGCTTTCAGCAAACGACTGACAGCGAACATGTGGTAGTCCTCACCAGTTGCCTGATTTAAATGTTTTTGTTGCCATCTTCTTTTTGTTCCCAACTGACATTTTTTTAGGTTAACGAACGTAGAATAGTTGCAACAGGAGGATGGCAAAATTGCCTCTTGGTCTGTGATCATGATGCATCGTACACTTGACATGTACATACCCAATTGTGTGGTAAATACTTCAGAAAGAGGAATGGTTTTGCCACTTAATGACATCTTTTTAGATGTTTATAAGGAAACGAAAGGGAAAAAACACGAGGATGACTTTTATTAAGAATTTGAGCCTTTTCTTCTTGACAATCGTAATAAAACTTCTGATGCTGGCCAGCTGAAGATTTCAAAGGGCTTTATAGATGTGAATGAAATAAGGTATTAAAGTATTCATCCCTCCAGTGAGTCGAAAATCTATTATCCTTCATCTGCTGAAGGGAAATGTGAGCCACAGCAACATGAAAATGATTTTCCAAAGCCTGACATCAGAGACTCAAATCTAGAGCCTGAATACACATTAACCTTGGACATTTAACTCTTTGATGGTTGAGTAGTCTTGTGACACAAATTGTTGACTACAAATTCTTTCTTCTTTTCTTTCTCTAGGCTTTCTTTGTTGACCACAATTCCCGCACGACAACATTCATTGACCCTCGGCTTCCCTTGCAGAGCAGCAGGCCCACCAGCGCTTTAGTCCATCGGCAACACTTAACTAGGCAACGTAGCCACAGTGCTGGGGAGGTAAGTTTGATCTGTCCCTTCGTGTTGGGAGCCACCAGGTTTTTAGCATCACCCTCATTCACGTCATTCCGTTCACTACTCCGTTCTGTTGCAAGGAGCATCATTGTTCTGTAACTGGATGGTACTCAGCCGTAAAAATTTATTATATTATTTACCAACCAGGAACCTAACCGTTTCTTTTGAAATATGTAGTTTTGGGGGGAAAAAAAAAAGTCAGACATGAATTTTACTTTTTAATTTGCAGTAACTCTGCTTAACCACAGGAGAGCATCTGATAACAGGTTACTAGTATCTGTATCCTGTCTTCCACTGTCTAAACACTTGTTGCTGTAAAGCCTGGTGTTTGCTATGTTGTTACAAGTCTGCAAATAAGAGGAATTAAACAAAAAAAGCGTGTGTACATGCATGTGGATGTGCAGATGAGGAAGTGTAAAAAGTCATCTTTCCACAATGGGTTTGTCAGGCTGTTATATGTACTTATGTGTGTATTTTGTCTCTACTTTCTAAACAGAAATGCATGGAAAAGGCTATTTTGTTGATGTGCCACTGTGGACCTATTTCACCAGCAGTCTCCATGTTGTTGTAAATTCTTTTTACTTATGAGCAGATGTACGTACAATGGCTCAAACTTCAGTTGCATTTGTTATTTAAACTCCATACTGTTGGATATGAGTCCTCTTTTCAGAGGAGGGCTATCCCACAGCAGAAATTAAAGCTAATATATGTTAGAATGGCTAGCGAGATGCTCTGATTTATCCTATTTTTAGCTCAGTATAGTGGCACGTGGAGTTCTGCCGGAGATCTGTTTCAGAGGAGGCTTGAATCTTCTTTGCTACTTCTCTATCAGAGCTTCTGCTGAGCTGCAGCAATTATTTTACCATTGGCTGCATATTTTGTCATATCCTGTATGAATGTGGTTTAGTTGCCAAGGGTACTTTCCACAGCCACCCCCAATGTAAGGTATATTTTACAAATGGTTTTAAATAGCATCTTCTGTCAATGTGGTTATGTATGTGGTTATGTGATATAGGCACTGATGTCTTGCAGCAGGCAAGACAGCTGAAAGTGTCTTCATGTAGCTATTTAGATCTTCCGCAAGGTAAAACAAGTATTTCTGTTGTGATTCATTTATAGGAGAGCATAAATAATTTTTTCCTTGCCTTTACCAACTAGACACTCAGATTATCTTTTGTTCTTTGGTGTCTGCACTCAAAATGGAGAGATACACATCTGCTGTTCTGCTGAAGTTGTCAATACCACAGCATTAAGTGTAGCTTATCCTACAGGAAGTCATCACATATATTGCATAGACACAGAGCTGATGACACAGAGCTGATTTTCTTCCTGAATTTCCTATTCCATCCTATTCCTAGATGCATGGAATTCCTTAATCCACGTTTCTGAATGCTAATTTAGAAATATTTGGTATGATTACAATTGTAGCTTTATTTTGAATATAAGTATAGCTCCAGATAGATATCTCGAACAGAGCAATTCAAAACAGTATTCCCATTCTGAGACTGATGATGTAATGATGCTCATTTATATGCATATATATAAGACTGAGCACCACTTTTTCTTCTGTCCTTATGACTTAAGTATTGCATATTTACAACTATTTTAAAACTATTTTATCATGGAACTGTATGTTATTGCAGAAAGATGAGCACTTAATGAAAAAAATTCTCAAAATACTTTATTTGGGTTTGCCTTGCCACAAACTTTGATGTTTTGAAGCTATTGACCTAGTTGTTATAGGGAGATGCTCTAAAGCAAACAATAGCCAGTGTAAGGAATACTTCTTCAGCTAAAGCTGAACTGCAGCATGAAGCTGGAGCTAATAATAATGTCGTTCCTTTTCCAGCACAGTGCCTACAGGAAATTATTATTATTATTTTTTTCAGAAAGTATTATCAGAATGCACAAAGATCTTGGGAGATACCTCAGGTCTTTTGCTTCATTGTGATTCCAGAGACTGGATTTAACAAAATGTTTATAATTATTTGATCTTTTGCAGTTCACGTGATAACAATTATCTGTAGGCAGAGGAACAGAGAAGTTAACATAAAGGCCCTAGAGAATGAAAAAGTGGTTGAAGAAAATACCTTACATAACTAAAGTACAAAATATTGACACTAGAAATGACTGAAGCCTCAGCATACAGAAAAATGTGGAAGTTGACCTAGCATCACAGATGCTACAAGGAACAATTTTACATTGTGGCTCTACCCTAAAAAAACGTTGATATACTATAAGTTTTACTTCTAGAAGAGGAACACAGAATTCAGAACAGTTCTCCTGAGTGATTTTAAAAAAACATTTTTACTAGTTTTGGACTCGTTTGCCTTGACTGAATGTGAGCTTACTTCTTTATCCTTCTGCTGTTTCAGCCACAAAATTCTTTCCAGTTTAAGTTTGGGGAAATTCCACTCATGCATGCTTATGGTGCTAATGAAGGAGCTGAATTTGATCTTCATAGCCTTTAATGTGGATAAAGATGTATATGAAGTACAAAAATATCCTCTGAAAAATATCCCAGCTTGAATTTTATAGAAGGAGTTACTTTTCAGAATGGGACTATTATTTAAAAATAGCAACAGGCTTGGAAAGAAATTGTTTTGATTCTCCATATTAATAAGTGTGATACACTAAATAATGTTTTACTAAGAATTCTCTTACAAGATAGATGATTTCTTCTGCAATGATTATTGGGAATTAAGATCCAGCAAAGTGTTTATATATATATTTAATTTTAGGTCCTATAAGCTCTCACTTGCATACTGTTCTACTGTATACCTAACTACCTAAGCTGACAGAGAGGCACTGAGTGTGGTTACTTGTACATTTTCAGGTTGGAGAGGACTCCCGTCATGCAGGACCACCAGTTCTACCGAGACCGTCTAGCACGTTTAATACAGTCAGCAGAGCTCAGTACCAGGATGTGGTTCCCGTGGGTACGTCAGTGTATGGCCTCTTTTCAGAGAAGTACTCCGTGACTGAATGTGTCACGTCCATCTGCTCTGTTGCATTTTTCATTTGGTAGGGGTGGGTGAAAGTTATCGTTTGTTAAGACTACTTATGTCCAATTGTGCAGCTGCAACCTGCAGGAGTAATAATGGCAAGTGTCTTTGCAGAATTGAACAACGGATGTAAAAATCCTACTTGTGCTGAGAATTCCAGAAAGTGTTACTCGGCTTGGAATTAGTCATTAGCTTGACTTCTGTTCTCAGTTACATACACACAAAGTTATGGGTTTCCATGCTACCAAGAACAGAGTTTATCTTATTGAATCTAACAGCTGTCACGTTGTGCTAAGTCAAGATAAATTAATCCGATTGACTATAACTGGATCTTTGTACTGTGGCATGTTTACTTGAAAATCTCTGCTAGTATAAATCCTTCCTCTTGCCATGGACATGGTGAGCATACACTACAGGCTCACCAATAACTGAGGATTTGAATATGGGTGCTTCCAATGGTTATTTAATGCTTGAGAGTGGATAAAACACCAATGTTGAATGTGTCCCAGAATCTCTTTAGAAAAATGAGTATGTAGATAAGAAAATATATTGAAAAAATGACAAAAAAAAAAAAATAGATACTCCTTTCATTACATTTTAATATTTTTTTCACTAATTCTGACTCTAGCATTTGTCAGCTCTTCATGTAAGGTTCCTGAGTGACTGCAGCCTACTTCCTTATCCATACTGTCTGTTGATACTTGAGAAACATGGCCAAATATGAGTTGGCTGTGAGTCAACAGTAGAAATGCTTATACCATCAGAAATACGTTTGGCTTTGAATAGTGCTTGTTAAATGCTGAAAATGAGAGAGAGTTTAGTATTTTATTTTCATGTGATCTCAAAATTCTAAGAATAATATCAAGAATTTATGGATGTAATTGAACTATAAATTCTTTAATAATTTTATTTCTGTTTTTTCGCAAAGTTACAAAGAAGAAAAAGAATAACATTTGAATTATTTGAATTGATAAATACAGTGATCTTTACCACTAACATGACATACTTGGCCTGAATTTATACCTGGTCAAAGCCTTGAAAAGCCACATCCCACTGACGTATAAAGTTACAGTAAGCACACAAAGCAGTGTGGTTAAGGTTTGGGAAGGAGCCTGGATATACAACCATCTGTTTGAAAACATTGCATTTTTGAAATTTAATCAGGCTCTTAGCATGAATAATAACAAAAAATTATTACTTCTCATGGGAAGAGATGAAAAATATTCACCTAGTTATCCTACATCCAGTGTGTAAGAACTTTGTGATGTCTAAGGTTATAGTCATCTTGTTTTCTTGCCTAGCTCTGCAAGTCTAAGTTGTCGCAAAAATTGTGAGATTAATGACATTTTAAATTATCTATCTATAAATTAGGTGCCCAATCTGGTCTCATAGTGTGATCCGACACCCTCGAAGGGCAGTTCATCTCTCTTTTAGTCACTCATCTCTGAGGGCCTGTGTTTACAGTGGCACTAAACAGGTTGGAAGGAGACACTAAAGATAGTTGAAGAAAGAACTTTGTCTACATAACTATTAAACACCCCACTGTAAAATAAGATACGGGATTCGCCATTGCCCTGACTAGTATTTGAATTTATAACAACAGAGTAAGCAATGAGCCATGCCTTGTGTCGTTTCACACTGGCTTTATAGGACTGAACGTGGTTCAGTGCAGTGGAAACTAAGGTCCTTGCAGTTTTATTCTCACAATTAATACTCTAGTTTTACTTCAGCTAAGAGTGTGACTGATAATGTAATACGATTTGCTAAAAAAAGTTAGCACTACTGACAGTGGCAAGAACATGCCATAATTGGATCTGGTTCATAATCAAGATGCACGTTCCCTATGTTAGTAGTGTGAGTAGCCTTACATGATAAATATAGTAACACAGTACTGCTAAGCTAATAAATGTGAAGGTGACGTTTGCTGTCATTATTATTCAAAACTCAGAAGGAATGTCATCCTGTCTTTTAGTATATTGTTGTTTCAGTACAGTATTTTTATTGGTATTTTCAGCTTACAATGACAAGATTGTTGCATTTTTGCGGCAGCCTAACATCTTTGAAATTCTACAAGAGCGTCAACCAGATCTTACCAGGAATCATTCACTCAGGTAACAAAACTTGTAGAGTCTGCTATTCCCATTCTAATACAAAATGCTAATGCAACTTAGTTGGTCATTAAAGCTAGCAGTGACACATAACAGATTATAGAATTTCGGTATGTGAGAGACAAACATATCTATAAAGCTGCAGTCAATATTTCTGTCTTATACTGTTAGAAAATAAACAGAATGTCCTTTCATTTTAGAGCACAGGAGACGAAGAACAGGAATCATCCAAAGAATTGTATTCAATATAGATACTAAAAATCCATAGTGAGATCATAGAAATACACAGCGTGTTACCGTGCACAGTGTTTAGGATGCATAGATTCCACAGTAGTGACCAAGTTGAGTTTGGGAGGAGGGCTGTGTACATGGGTGAGGCAGAGAGGGAGAAACAGTGCAAGGGTTTTCTGAAAGATGTGTTAAATGCAGTGTGTTTTGAAAACCCCACTTCTGAAATCATAACTAAGCCTTGTAATGTATGACTTACATTTGTACAAATGCTCAAAAAAGACAGTACCTCTTCTGACAGTTCACTTTCTGAACAGTAATGTCCTCCTACAGGGCTCAGCCTACTGCTCTGAATTCAGGGCCACAGCTGTGATTGCATGACTGTACTACTTGAAGCATCAAATCAATGAGGGCAACAGGAGAGTTGTTCTTCAGAACAAATTCGGTTTGGGGTAGTAATATTTTACTGCTCACATTGGTATGGTGTGGCAGGGGAAAAAATAGTTTCTGAAATACAGAAGCATAGCCCAGAGGTTTACTTGATATAACCTGTACTTTTTGCTGTGGTGTACATTGGTGCCTTATTTGCAAAAGATATTTTAAAACTCTTTTTTTGTCTTACAAAGGGAGAAGATCCAGTTCATCCGGACAGAGGGAACGCCTGGGTTGGTGCGTTTGTCCAGTGATGCAGACCTTGTCATGTTACTCAGGTAGGCACTGCTGCTTTCAATGCATGTATGGAATTTGTTGTGGCAGCTCCTGAGGAGCCATTTACTGAGTCATGTGTACTGATTTTCGCAACGTAAAGCAAATTCAGAATTCTTATTTCAATTTTTCCTTTGTAGAAGTGAATTATCAGTGTAACTAATATTTAACAGAAAAAGCCAGGGAACTAGTGTCACCACACAAAAAATCCATATTCCATTTTATTTCTCTTAATCCAGGTTTTTGTTTTGTTCTGGTTTTGTTTTTCCAAAAATACCTAACTGAAAATTATTGCTTGAGGATTTTCTGCCCATTTTAGTAATAATCTAATAGTACCATTGCCTCAAGGACATATTGATGAAGTGTTAATTGTGCATTCATTAGTTCCCTAAAATTTTGGATGTTATACTTCAGGATTGGACTGAAATATTGCAAGTTTATTGTTACAGTGAGTAAATACTGGTGTAAAAACCACGGTGGGCTATGTTGAAATAATGGTGTACTGACATTGTGAAATTTCTTCCTTTACCAGTATTTAGTCTCAGTAGTTTCCTACTTTTAGCAGTATCTTCTAGCAGTGTGTTGTCATGACTCTTCTCTAAGAAACCCCGATAAAACTGGACACTAATTCTGATGAGTCAGTCTTCCTGGGGCTCAGAACGCCTGGGTTCTCTATCTTGCCTGATTGGATGACCCTGGAAAAGGCTGTACCCCTTCCTGTGCCTCTGTTTCTTTGGTTGTAAAAGGGCTAGGGGTGGTATAATTGTCTTGTAAAGAACTCTGGGATCTATTGAAAACTGAGTGGAATCATTATTTCTGGTACTTATTGCTTGCTAACACTGTATATTTTATCATGTGCTTCAGTAAAAATTAAGTTGCAGCTAGCAAAAAAAATCTCCTGAAGTTCCCCCTTCAGTTCCTAAAGGAGCTGAAGGAGATGACAATGCATCACTCTAAGAATGGTATTAATATTTTTTGAGTGTTAAGAAGAAATTATTTCAGCTTGTTCTTCTAAACATGTTGTCTGGTATACAACACAAATCATCATCTTAACACTCTCTTCATTTAATCCAAGATTGAAGTAGTGGTTTATATTTTATCACATTTTCAGCATCAAAGTATATTTTTGAGGAAAACAACACATGGGAGTGAATGTAAAAAGTGCCAGAAAATATCAATTCCAAAAAAAAAAATCTCATGCAAAGAATTGTTCTAGGTATTTGTTCCTTGAACAAGCTTAGTAAGAAACATCATTTATTTGAACATTGCTTTTGAGATCTGTAGTAAAAGAATGCCTTGTGGTTTTTTACTACAGCTCAATTGTTGAAAATAAATGTTATGTATGGTCTCAGTAGTTTATTCTTATCTGTATTGTATTTAACATCCAACATATGCTTTGGTATCAAATCCATTCTGATGGTAGATATTTTGTCTTTTTATGGATTTGCTTGTATGGATGTTGTGAAGAAACTGAAATTTATATATATATATATATATAGACTCTCTGTACACAGATGCAATGATTAGGCTGCAAAACGTTCATTGTTTTTCTTTCAAACATTGTATAGCAATCCTAGATGAAGCATGAAATAACTCAGTCTGAATGGACTTAGATGCAATAACAGTTTCAACAATGTTATCCTTAAAGATAAAACAAGGAAATAACTTGTTAAGCCAACAAGCTTACCATTCAATACACTCAACAACTTCAGATGTGAATTTTAACCCTGGAGGCTTAGAATGCTTGCCTTTGTTTCTGGTCTTTGTGCAGTATTACAGATACTTTTTCAGGAAAGCATGACTAAGGTTTTTAACCCCTTTCTAATAACAGAGCAAATGGAAAAAAAGGAAAATGCAAAAGTGTGATTAAGTGTATTTTAATCTTGAAAACAAACATCACACTATATATACTGATGTCCCACAAAAGTAGTAATTACTGCTTCCAGTGACTTTCAATGGGAAGGGCAGGAATATTGTAAGACTCTTAAGTGTGCATTATGGAAACTGACAAGCAACTACCAAAGAAGACCGGTTAGATATTAGATATTTATTCTTAGAAAGTGAAAGATATCATTTATTCATTCAAATAAATGTGTTTCTTTTTAAAATTTGCTCCTTTTTACCAGCTTGTTTGAAGAGGAGATAATGTCGTATGTGCCGCCACATGCCTTACTTCATCCTAGTTATTGCCAATCCCCAAGAGGCTCACCGGTGTCCTCGCCTCAGAACTCTCCAGGTAAGTTTCTCAGACACAGCTTCTGCAGGGGCTATAAGAAACCGTTTCTCATGGTTCCAGATCAGTAAAGTCAGTGACACGCTCCTACTGTCTTCCCAGAAGTCAGAGAGCAAAGACAGTAGAAAAATTGTTTGACTATAATTTTTTGTTTGCTTTCCAAATTTAATTTCATGTTAGCCTAAAACTGAGCCTGCCATTTGGAAATTACAACCTAACCTATTGCCCTTTTCATGTTCTCATCTTTTAGAAGGGTAAAGTTAAATGAGCTGAAGCACCTACTGAAGTGGTCAGTGAGCTTGTAATTGCTGTCATTCTCCACTGCAGTACTTTCATTATGATGATGACTGTAAAATATTGCAGTAGAACCAGTCCCATGATTAAGTTTATGTTGTGCTGCATATATAATGACTTTCCACCTTTCTGAAGATCCAAATGCTGTTGCTGGAGCAACAACAAAGATCTAGTCCTGTTTAAGACAGTGTGATTGAATTTGACTATCAAACACGAACCTCTGCCTTGGGCTTGCAAGATGCTTTGCCAGTAGAAAAGATTGATGTATTCAAACTTCAGAGTTTGTGATTTTGTCCTAACTTGTAAAAACATGTAAATTTGCTCTTCACTCATGTGAAACAACCAAGTGACTGCTAATGCCAAGATCCTGATGCCTAGAGAATTAAAAGTATGAGGTCTAGTAAGTATATATTGAAATGGCACTGTTTGTGGGACAGCAAATAATATCAAGTTCATGTAAAGTCAGTTTGTTGTCCCTTAGCATGAGCTCAAAAATGAGCCTCTTGCAGCTATCTGGAAGTACACATCAGAATGGAATGAAATTGATGTTTCACATATTAATAATGATGTTGCTGATTAAAACTAAATTATTTCAAATGTGACAAGTTCCATCTCACCTTTGAAGGCCAAGTACAGTAATTTGAAGCTATAAATGTCAATATTCTTAGTCTGCTCAAGAAGATAATAATAGGTAAGTTGGATAAAATCACTACAATTTGTCAGATGTAGCTTAGGATGATTTCTACAAATTAGAGAACAAAAATATAGAGAAACTTCGGGGCGCAACCAACACTGCCTAATTCCAGACAATCAGAACATTTTACCAGAGAAGCTATTGTGGTTTTTATGGGCATTTCTATGTCCACAGTTGTCAGGACAAAAAGCTATGCTTTCTCAGATGGCCAGACTAAAAGCATGCATAAAAATGTCCTGAGTGGTAGCTTGTCCTTCTACTGGGCATAGGACCTCTATAAGACCTATTTAGAGAAACTATCCTAAGGTATTGATGATCTTACGGTGTTCTGCCGTAATTATATAACATTGATATTTTGGATACATAGATGGTTTAGCTTAGAGTTGTTTCCCTTTCTTGCAAAGAAAGGAAGAATGAAAATCTGCATGTATGCATCTTGCTTCCAACGGCAAACCTGGCAGTCTCTTATGAGTAAAAACAGTTTTCATTTTCAGAGTTGTAATTTCTTTGTTATTAGTGCATGCATCAAAGCACGCTTGGCAGGGCTTCAGTCCAACAAAGTATTTCAAAATGTGTTTAATCTTTAACATGTGATATTCTCGTCTATTTCTCAAAGAAGTAGGACGCAGTAAAGGATGAGCAGTGATGGCTTTAGTTCCGTTCTCCTTAAAATTGTAATCTCTCTTCTATCGCATAGAAAACGATAGAGTCACCATTGAATCTCCCTGTTTGTCTGCGAGTGTGCATGTTTGTGCTGGTGTACAAATAAAGTCCTATGTCTTTTTTTGATCAGGAATTAGAAATGACCCATGAGTTCAATGGAGGCTCTGTTTTCTCATCAGCTAAACTGGCTGTGCTGCACTGCAAGAGGTTCCGTGTTAAGGATCCATTGTTTAGATCAGTCACAATCAGTTGTACTCTCTCTTTGGAAAAGATGAATAGTCATGAAGCTGCTCTTAATATCTGTTTTAGAATATACTTGCTTTGAAAATCAAATGTGATTATCACATCACTTGCATTTTTTAGCTCTTCCACTAACATCTTTTGTTCCCAAGGCGGAAGTAATCACTATAATTGCCCAGGAATTCCTTGGCATATGCATGAGATTTGCAGTGAGAACTTGTCATGTGCTGACAGAATAATACACTGCTGATTTCTGAGCCATAATGTAATGCATTACCAGGTTTATGTTCTTTGGTATCTCTTAGCAAAAAATTCCTTCAGGAGTTAAGCTTGAAGTAAGTTTTTGTTGCATTTTTTGGTGACTACACTTTTATACCTGCTTTGACCCGAAGTGGAATAAACGATGTTGGGGAAGAAAGCCAGTAATTAAAAGGCTGTTGTTTACAGTTTCAAATTTCTGTAAGTTTTCTGGAGAGTTCATCTGAGAGATTGTACGATTAGAAACCCTTGGTGCTTTCAGTAAAATAGGATAACCACTACAGGTGAACCAATGACCATGATTTGCTTTTCCAGAGCACTCCTGCATGTTGCAGTTGGCACTCTGAGGATTCCCTGACACTTGCTATGCCTCCCACATCACTCTGAGCCTAGAACAAGCGTCAAATGTCTTTCTGGTCAGACAGGTCTTTTAAGCACCAGTGAATGCAAGTGTTAATACTGATCTCGCCCACTCTCTCTGGTCTCTGCAGAGACTGACTGTGCAGCTTCCTCCAGCAGCCACTTCCGCAGGATGCACTCCTTGCCTTTTCTCAGAGCCGTGTATGCTGTGGCTCAGCAAGCTGCTCTCTTTTCCCCTGTTCTTTGTGCACAGGCTGAAAGGATGCACGTTCTCTCTGTTTTATAACCATAAATGTTACCTCGTCATGCCATCACCCATAATAGCAAGAAATGTTTTTGTATTGCCTTAGTTTCATACAGGCAGTCAAAAGAAAACTCATGTAAGGAACTGCTATCATATAAAACACACACTTCTAAATTGTTTGTTTTTGCTGTGTATTGTGAACCTCTTAGATGATCCCCAATGCAGATAAGTAATTAGCAAGTTATGGATATTGTAAGGCATGAGAAAATTTTTAACATTCTCTAGAGTTCTTGCAGGGGGGAGATGTCTACACACCCACACAGGGAAGTAATTTTTTAATGTAATAAAAAGTAGAGGTGAGAAGATGAAAGTAACAGGGCTAGGGTTAACTGCCTCTTTGGCACACTTTCTTGCAATTAAATCAATTGAAGTAATTTATCCAGAGAGGCAGTGGAAGTTCTAATGGTTGTAAAATTTGGAATAGATTGGACTGAACAATGGATTTGTGTATACTAGACTTGAACATGCAAGGGGTACATAATATATTTGGCAAACAGCTCTCTGCCTCAAAAATGAGTTCTCAGAAATAAATTCACAAAAATGAGCCTCACATATGATCCTGCAGCTACAAATAAAAAGTTCCACAAACTTAAAATTGGTTCTATTTCCATTCTTCCTTGTACTTTCCCAAGGGAAAACTTCCACTAGGGAGTTTCCAGAAGGGTTCTTTCTTCAGCTTGGTATATTCAACAGCAGTGCAGTGGATGACAGTGTTTATACTTCGTTTCAGAGGTCTTGTTTTTCCTGAGAATATTAAAAACAGAACAGAGCAGAATGTTTATTTCATGAGCATGAGCTGTTCTGAAGGTGAGACAAAAAGTGTCCTTGACAAACAAAAGCCTTTCTAGTTGATCGTGCTGTTTTTTTTTTAAATCAATCTTTTGCATTCACCTGGATTTGGTCTTTTAAGATGTGCTTTAGAAACATGATACTGTTGGAAATGAGCAACCAGAAAGTCTTGGATGCAGAGCAGATTTGAAGATACACAGCTTTTACTCATTTGTAAAGGTGACTAAACCAAACACATCCCATGCCTTTTGCTGTTGAAGTCTTTTTGGTAGACGATAGGACATTAATCAGTTCCTGCCACTGCAGCTCATTCTTTGCTTATTGCTTCCCGCAGGTACTCAGCGTGCCAATGCCCGAGCTCCAGCTCCTTACAAAAGAGATTTTGAAGCCAAGCTGAGAAACTTTTACAGGAAATTGGAGACTAAAGGATATGGCCAAGGCCCAGGGAAATTGAAGTATGTTGAATCTCATGAAACTGGATTTGTTTCTCAGGCAGCTTGCCTTGCCTTGCACATCTTTGAGCTTCTTCCTATTATAAGGAATGCAGATGTTATGGTTACCCTCGCACTTCTGGAAATATAAAGCCTGTCGTAAAAGACTTAATGCCAGCATGTGATTCATAGCAGAGGATACAGCAAGTTCTGAGCACGTCTTTTTCCATATCAACTCCAACTGTATTTTTATATGAACAATATTACTAATACAGTGACAAAAAGTGCTTTGGGAAAAGGCATGCAGAACAGGAGGCCTCTGAACTCTTCCATTATAGCAGTCACTGTGATATAAATAATAATATTTTCCCGTTTTGTTCTGTTGGAAAAGCTAGATGTGCTTATCTTTTGCACTTTGTTACCAATATTGTTGTAGTCCTCTTCAGTAAAGGGATGGTCTTTTATGAGTCCTTTATGAATCTTTAAAGACTCTTTAAACAGGACTAATAAAATTAAGTATTATTACATTCCAAAGATCACCTTAAAGAACTGCTAATATTTTAAGTTCAGCACTCTGAATGTTGGAGTGCTTAGATGAAGTCTTTTCTATTTCATTTATTTGGTAATCATGCGATTACATACTGTTACATTAAGGATCATCATCATCAAAGATACCTTCATAATTTTGTAAATTGCCAGGTCTTGTGCCAGGTAAAAAGCTTGCATAGTTTAGGCAAATCAAAATCAACTGTAATGAGAAAGTGCACTTCCTCCCAAGCAAATCAACATTCTAATCATCTCCTTAAGCCATGAGGTGCTTTTTTAACTCTTTTTCTTCTTTTGGAATAAGGGGTGCATTTTCCCCAGCTAGTCCCTCCTTATATTTTGCAGGAATTTATGCAGAGCTCACACTTTGTTTATATGAGCTTGTTAAAAAATTTCTGCAACCTAAATAGGGTTTAAGTGGTGTTGCTTAGACAGTCTTAAGAGGCAGGGGTTGGACATGATCTTGCTATAATGTAATTAATCATAAATGCTTAAAGATTAATCATCTATGAAGGTTTTGTCATGAATATATAGGCAAATAGTTGATATAAGAAAATGGTGTTGTCTACCTGTAAGATCTATTACATTTCTTGTACCTTTTTTTTTTCCTGACCTATTTGCCATTACACTGGATTTCTTTAAGCAGAAAAACAGCTTGGCTTTGAACAGAAGTTTTCCCTGGGTTCCCTTCCCAAGCACATGCTGACCTGCTCCTTTTTTTCAAACCAGGGCCCCAGCAGTTTTCTTGCTGCCTGGGTTTTCTTGTTTCACTTGCATGTTCCTGGCTTCCTCCTTGCCTCTTCTGTGTCCTGCAGGATAGCACACTGCAACCACTGACAGCTGCACAAGCAGTAAGGAGAGCAAGGGCTTTGCAAGATGGCATGTGGAGGGGCAGGCTGCCTCTCTGTGTGACAGCAGCTCCCAGCTTGGGTCTGACTGGCTGATCAAACACATGCATAAGGCTGTATTTGAATATAAGGCAAGCCAAGTTTCAGGAAACTAATTAAACATAGTTTTTTGCAAAAGATGAAATGTTTAAGTAAGTAGGATTCTTTCACCTCATTTCAGATCTTTATGATGTTTCCTTACTTTCACAATTTTTCTGTTTAGAGGTACAGTGTGTTTTTATGTGAATGTGGTTTTGGACGAACAATTGCCATTCCTTCTGGACTCCTCATCCCATCACACCTACACTGGGGATAACGTAGGGGTGCTCAGTTCTGGAGTTATCATTCAATGACTTTCACACAGCTTTATCTTTTGCCATTTTAAGAGACTGATTTCTACATAAAGGGTTAGATTCCTCCTTACAGTAAGATTAACTTGGAGGCCCAGCCTTACAAAAGGATTTTAGACTTATTGAAAATGCTCACTTCAGAATCTTTCCCATTGTGGCCTTAATTTAAGGAAGAAATAGGGTAGAAAAACCAAAACTTCTTTGTATAAGACGTATTACTGAAATCTAAAGCTTCAGGGATCTAACAGACAGAAGCTGCCTGATCTGGATCAAATTATCCAGCAAAATGGGTATCAGTGCTCTGATAAGTCACCCTGTTACCTTGTAGTGTAAGTAGATATTTCCAAGTGTGGTTCATGTTCATGAATTGCTGTTTCAAAATTGTTTTGCTCTTCAGATTAATCATCAGGAGAGATCATTTGCTTGAAGATGCCTTTAACCAGATTATGGGTTACTCAAGAAAAGACCTGCAGAGAAATAAACTCTATGTCACATTTGTTGGGGAAGAAGGGTAAGTAGAACAGGGAAGTAAATGTAATCTCAAAAGTGTCTTGCAGCTGTGCTGTTTTATTGAGCTTTTTGTTGTCTAGAGCGAAAAGAGGAAGGATTGCGGTCAGGAAATGCCACATACATAAGCCTAGAACACACAGCTGTTCGGGGTGATTTTTTTTAGGCCTTGTGAAATGTAATGCATCCTGCCTTTGCAGAAGTAATACATGTGGTTATGTGAATTTTCACAATAGCTAGTGCGTGTTTCAGAGTGTTGCTGGGAAAGCAAAGAGAAAAACAAACGGCTTTCTGGTGTTATTCATATTTCTTTTCTGTCAGTGCTGTTATTGTATCTCTAGTGCTTGTTAAAAGACAGCTGCCATTTGTTGGAGGGGGAACGCTTCCAGAATAGGCTAGATGCTTAATCCCTAGCTGCTTTCTACGGCAATGAGAGCTGAAAGCCCTCAGCGCTGCAGGAGGTGCTCATCGTCTTTCTAGGCCAGGGCCTGCATCACAAATAACAGCAATTAGGCTGTTGCCAGTTGTCAAATAAACAGATGTTTCTGATGTTACAGTCACTTCAGAGAATGCTCAGTCTGTGTCTGATGAAGGTCTGATGTCTTATAGATTGTGAGATGTTGCATTACTAGGCGAGATGTGGTTAGATTTTCTTTGCAAGTGTAACTGGAACAATGTACTATTTGCCTATTTGTGTCCCCTTTGTCAAATCTTAAAGCCTTTTGTATTAGGCAGAAATACTTTTATGGATATATTTCATGAATATATTTGTAAAGAAGTTCAAAATTTTATTCATTGATACTGAGGAAACTGCAGCATGCAGCTCTTGGTATGCTGTAGTGTGCATTATGGCCATGCGATGTCTAAGTCTTTAAAACAGCTAAATTGTAGCAGAAACATTTCACGCAAGATTAGATAACTTTGAAAACTCTGAGTACATCCGTTTATTTAAAGTTTACCCTGAACTACTTACTGTTAATAAAGACCCAGTGAAGTCTTAAAATAAAAAATGTTGACAGCTGAGAGCCAAGTGTGGACTTGTTCATATAAATAATATCACTGTGCTGGCTGAGGAAAAACTCAGAACTGGAATGACGAGGCTGGTGCAGGATGAGATTATGCTGTATTGACGGAGCAGGGTGGGGATGCAGGAACGAGGCCTGTCTTACACAGCCCTCACTTTTGCAGCTACAGCCTCGACTCAGATGTAAAAATGAAAGGGAAAATTTGAGAATCATGCATGAGATAGAGATTGATCCAGATAGACTGTCTCCTTTCATCAGACATCAGGCTTTTGCATTTCATCACCTGGTTCAGCAAGATGAAGAGTGACCTGGAAACGGGGGTGACACATACTGCCTCCTTTATATCTAGCTTTACACAAGACTCTCTTCTTAATGGAAAAGAATGAGTTAATTAAGAGTGAAGTCAAATTAAAATGACGTCAATTCTCTATTTACAAATCTGTGTTTTGAATGAAGAAAGAATATGTGCAAACAGCATTGTTTCATCAGAGATGGTGCAAGGATATGTATCACATTGAGCCATTCATTTGGCTAGGCGTAGAAAGACGGGTCAGGGTGGAGGAGAGGAGGAGGAATACTGGAGGCGAATTGTTTCCTATTTGTTTCTCCTTTTCCTTTTTTAAGACGATTCATTGGGAGTTTGTTGTTGCATTGCTTTTCTTCTTGGTAAAGAGGTGTAAGGCTTAAAGTAACGGGAAATGAAATCCTCACAGATTAAAGGTTTTTGAGTAACTTTTGTTAGTGTATATATTAGTAAGTGGGGTAACTCAGATGCAGTTATTGCCATTCATACCATTTTTTTCACAAGTCTTGTAATGTTTGATATTTTCCTTGAACCTTCAGTTTCTACAGTCATGTGACTGTTGTGCTAGTTTAATGTTCTTTGCATTCATACTTCATTTGGTGAAAGAAAAAATTTGGGTGCAAAGAATAGAATTCCTTATTTTTCCAGAAGTTCTACTAACTATTAGCAGAAGCTGGTTTGGGTTTAGAGTGATAAACTGAAGTATTAATGGCGCTTCCCAGGAGACATGAGTCATGTTGCCAACGACATATTACTCTGCTCCTGAATACCCAAATGCCCTACAGTTGCAGCTGCTGTGCGGTTGCATACCTCTTGTGTGAAGTTTTCTCACCCTTGTGCCAAGCCTTTAATTGTGGGATAAATCTGACTGACAGTGCAGGACTCTCATGATTGATTTATTTAACATGACTCACAGTAACTCTGTGTACAAAAGGAGCTGTATGTAATGGCTGATAGTCAGGGCCACGGTTTCTATTCCATCTTCAGTTTTCATAATGAATCTAATTATTCCAGTAGTTTGCGAGAGTCTTCCAGATGACCCTTTTCTTGACCTGGTGTTTGTGCCAAGGTTAAGGTCTAGCAGTTGTCCATGATATCAAACTGTTATTTTTTCCTGCAAATTGAGGATGGAATCTGCCCTTCTTGCCAGGGTAAGAATCTGTGTCAGTACTTTGCTTCTGAAGCTTAGCAGAAGCTAAGTGCTTCCAAATGACTGAAGGGAAAATATTTTTCCTTTAAAAGAAGAAAGAGGCTTTGTCCTCAACTTGATAATGGTACCTAGCACTTTCCTGACAACTTCGTCCTCACAAATCACTTTCATCTGTGTCTGTCTTCTGTAGAAGTTCATGAGTCAAAACATTAGTAGCAGGAGTCCTATGTGAAAGCTGACCTTCTCTGCAATACTTTTGTCTTGTGTGGTCCTAGTACTAAAGCAAGACCTTCATAAAAGTCAAGTATGGAAAATGCACTTCTGTGTCTGTTCGGATTATAGTAATCTCTGCTCCCCACAGGAAAATCTCTAGTTTTTTTACCTCTACCAAAGCACTAATTTTGCACTTAACTCATTTCACTGTGTGACCTACAGCATAATGTCAAAACTCAGTCTTAGTGCTTTGTCAGCAGTGAGTTTGTTTATGATTCAAGAAGAAGGGGTAATTTAGATTCCTTGTTCATTAGTACTGGAATCTTGAAATAGCAAAAAACAAAAACAAAAACAAAAAAACTCAAAGGAAATACACTCTCCAAAAGATATTTAAATGCACTCAACTTTGGAAGACAGACAAGAAAGTTTAGACCAGGAAAGATAAATCACTTAAGTAATCTCGGATTATATTCCTAGGAAAAACAGAAATATTATCCTTCAAACTGTCTTATTGCTGCAAGTCTGCATGGACAAAATATGACCATTTTTCATTTTCATTCTTCATTTGTCAGATGCAGATAGGTCTAATGTTGGCTCTTTTCATGTTTCCTCTCCCTCCCCTCAGACGCTTCTTCCCCCCACCTCCATTTATTTGGTTATATTCCAATGGCAAAAGACCGTTACAGCTGGAGCCAAAGATTTTGCTGTAGAGCATTTTATTCCAGTCCTCCAAGCCATTCAATTTCAGAAGATTCTCAGAAGAACTTCACATCTCTTGGCATTAAGCAATCTGCAGGATAAGAGTTCTGGTTAAAATCTTAGGAAATTTTAATGGAAAATGTAGTGTAAGGAATGTAAATTCAAAGAAGTGTTCCTTTGCACACAATAAACACTTTATAGTAATGTCAAGTTTCTTTTTAAAGGTTGGACTACAGTGGACCTTCAAGAGAGTTTTTTTTCCTGGTGTCTAGAGAGCTCTTCAATCCATACTATGGTTTGTTTGAATATTCAGCCAACGATACCTATACAGTACAAATAAGTCCCATGTCTGCTTTTGTAGACAATCACCATGAGTGGTAAGAATCATTTTTCTGTCTTTGCTTCTCAGATATCTTTTCTGCTGTTCCCACTTGCAGAGAACTCATGTTTACTCAGACATATAGAACGTAATTTGATCTTTTTAACCAGCAGCAAAATAAGTGCATTTCTTCAGAATTTCCTCATTTTGTTTTCTCTTGTGGTGGTTTTAAATGATCTTATTTCTCACAACATCAGCAAAAGTACGAGTTGGAACATGTGTCATGGGATTCTCTCTCAGCACAACTTTCTGTGTTTCTTGTACTTCAGCAGACAGTCGCTTCATGAAAGCAAAATTAACTCCGCGTGCATTAAAAAAGAAAGCGCATGAAATATTGGCTTTTTGGCAGCTAAGACTATTAAGGGAGATTTCAAACAGGTGTTAGTGTATGTAATTTATTTGGGACTTCCTGAAGAGTGTGAAGTCTCCTCAATGGGGGAAAAAAAAAACCAAAACTATACCTATGGGAAGGACATCAATGGAGGTATCCTAACTAAAGGGGGAAAAGAATGATGGTTACATAGCCCTTATGCAAACACTGTACTACATATACACTTCTAAAATAGTTGGCAAGGATTTTTTATTTCGTTTTCACAGTTATTAGCTAGTTTAAATCATGGCATCTCTGAAAGTTTATATAGGTTTTCTGTCAATATTAACAGAGAATTCTGCCCTGTAAGTAGTTAGATTACAGTAATAGTGGAATGACAACAGCTCACCTGCATAGGACAGACATGTACCGGGCTCTTATTTGCTGGAAGCCATTTGTGAAGAGTGAATATCTGAGAGGAATCTCATTAGTTTTAAAAATGAATAGAAAATTAAGTGTTGACTATGTCCAATTAGTTGAACCATCCTTCCTGTTGAACTCTGATACTGCAGCAATAAATGGCACATGCTGTACTAGAAAAGCAGAACGATCTGGCAGAAAGGGGAGAAAAAAAACCCTTTGGTGTTATGGAGCTTTTGCCAGCACTTTGTATTCATCCCTGGTTTCCCACCAAAATGAAGATAGTGAGAAGAAAGAGAGAGGGAAAATACATGTGATTATTTAGATAACTTTGACATAGAGTTGACATAGATTAAAAAAAAAAAAAAAAAAAAGTGAAATGAAAAGCTTCCAGCCACTGTTTGTGAAAATACATACAGAAATCCATAAGCCACTGTACACAGAAAAGAAACACAATGACAATTGTCAGGCTGGGAAAGAGTGGGAAGACCTTCAGCCTCTCAGTAGCAGAAGAACAAGTTAATCCTGGACAGGGTGTGTAAATAAACAACAGCTATCATTTTGGAAGATATTTTGTAAAGAGCATAGTCTGCCAGGGGCAGGTTGGGTTAAGTATGGATTTGACGTTTCTGAGAAGTTGCGACTTAGGCATCTAAGGGATTTTCCACACTCTGCAAACTTGCATTTTTTCTGTGCCCTAGTGAGAATGTAAAAGAAACACGAGGAAAAAAAAAAAAGAGAGAGAAAAAAACAAAAATACCACAATTTAGACATAGCTATCTGATTTTAAAATGCTGTTTGGAAGTATAAGTAAGTCTTGATGACAGAGCAGTGTTCCGACCAAAAGTTGCAGTACAGTGACTGTAACTCTTTCTCTTCTAGGTTCAGGTTTAGTGGTCGAATCCTTGGTCTTGCTCTGATACACCAATATTTGCTAGATGCCTTCTTTACACGGCCCTTTTATAAAGCCCTCCTCCGAATGTGAGTACAATTATTCTGTCTCCTTTTTTGTTTGGTTGCTTGCCCATGGACAATACCGTTTTGTATATGGATAAACTGTGATGTTCTTATCCTCAAATTCTGTCATTTCATTTTAATCTAGCTTTTTTTTTTAAAAGGTTACTTGTTGCTGCTTATGGTGTTAGCCAGTTACCTAATAAATTGGAATGTTCTTCCTATTAATTTCATACTGATCTGTATGGAAACCTAATGATTTGTTTTAGCAATGTTATTAGCTTTCTTCTACAAAACTGTAGATTTGAACTAGTAGAATGAAATGCTGTGGCTTTATTCCAGTTATTAATAGAGATCTTATTCATTTGTCTAGTAATGACTCACAGGATAGGATATGAATCACTTCATAGTTTAGACTGCAAGACCTGCATTCTCTGCTAGCAATCTCCATTTCATGGAGCTTTACTTTGATATACTTCAGGCTTGATTTTCAGAGCTGCTGCTACTCTTCTGCCTGAAACAATGCAAGCTGTGCTTGCTGCTTAGTGTGTCTGGAATTTAAGACCCAATGAACTTAAGGCACTTCATTTTTTGTCCTCAACTTGAAAACTGTTACTGAGAAGCCTGGGAGGATATGTTTCTTCAAAACTTCATACGTTTTAATAGTGAGGAATGATGCATCCATTCCTATTGCATGTATATTTTTGAAGTATCTAGATGCTAACAGTATCATTTTAATAAATGATTTGGACTTGCCCCAGATGGACTTTAATACTAATATTGTGTGACTACCAAGCTAAATTAATTGTTTAACTTGGTGGTTCTCTGAACAGTTAAGTGAAAGACATCACTGCCTTTGTATGCAGTCTAATTCATGCTGTTTCCCATCTCAGCCACAGATCTTTGCTTTCCCCAGAGCTTTTGAGCCATCCAGGCTATCTCTGCAGATGGGGCATTGTGCCACCAATCCATCAACTTTGATGTAGGGACTCTGACTACAGGATGGCACTTCAGCACACTTGAGCATCCAGTAAAAGTACAGGACTTCTTGCCAACTTCATACATGCTCAAGAATAGAAGTGGGCAGGGAACCCCACAGCTGAAAAGCAGCTTACATAGTGATTAGCCTGTGTTCATGGAGGAAGATAGTACCCAGAATTAAGAGTTGCAGAAATTGCTGCTCCAGTATTAAATATTAGAAGCTCACACGTTCAAATCTTGGAGAAGAAGCTGTTAAAGATAGCAAGGGCAGTTGGCTTACAGGTTGGATTTGTAAAAGAAGAACCAGGAGTGGGAAATGTGGCAAAAGGTAAAGAAAAAAAAGGTATTTTTGTGTTAAGTAGGTGATGTGAACTGACTTTTTGCATAGTGAAGAGACAATAGAGGTGGCAGTGTGGTACCATAGGCAAAAATGATAGTAGTTTCTTGCTACCAAAAACTTACAATTTCTTTTCTGATTTGATGCTTTTGTCTCTTTGGTGTATGTATTTTCATAATTCCAAAATATTCTCTATAGGAAACGTGGGACAGACTCACGTTAAGGCTGAAACGCAAGTTTATAATTTTTGGGGCTTTGTACATGAACAAAACCATTTTGAGTTATACAGTAACTGCTATTGTTAGGTAAATAAAGAGAGTTGAAATAGTATTTTCTTTATTCTGTTGAGGATTCTCTTAGCTGACATTACTCTCAGTCTGTTTTGCAGGACTGTTCTGAGTTTGGCTACTGAGCACGCACTACTGCTGTCACCTGCATTTGTGTGTTTTGTTTTTGTTTACGTTAGACTCTGTGACCTGAGTGACCTGGAATATCTTGATGAGGAGTTTCACCAGAGTTTGCAGTGGATGAAAGACAATGATATACATGATATCCTAGATCTCACATTTACTGTAAATGAAGAAGTTTTTGGGCAGGTGTGCAAGATACTTGATTTCTTCTCCTTTCTTCTGTGTATTCTACTGCTAGATAAACATTTACTTGGACAGAAAAATGACCATCATTCCATATTGGTTTGAACTTGTTTTTATAAAGTTCTGGTCGATGAACGCAATGTTGAAATCTCAGGAATAGTTACTATTTGGAACTTGTCAAACGTGTGTTTCTGGCTAAGGAGATTTTCTGGAGACTATCTTAAATATCAACATTTTCTGTTGCTCTGCTGAAGCAATCCAAACACATCACAACACCTTTGTTGCAATATTATTTAGGAGACTTCTAATCTCCTACTACTTTAATCTTTGTATAGATTGTTTTTCTTTTTCTTTCGAGCTTATTCTTCTTATTTTGGACTAAATATATATATTTTTTAAAAAAGATATATTTTATGTTCTCTTATTTCACATATTCTAATTTGCTAAAGTGAGTCTTCACTAGTGCTTTTGTGGAATTACTCGAGTTAAAAGTTTAAATTGCTGTAATTATTTATTTTGTCTTTATAATGCTATGATTGTTTTCTTCTAAGATCACAGAACGGGAATTAAAGCCAGGAGGTGCCAACATCCCAGTCACAGAAAAAAACAAGAAAGAATATATTGAAAGAATGGTAAAATGGAGAATTGAGAGAGGAGTCGTACAACAAACGGAAAGTCTAGTTCGTGGTTTCTATGAGGTAAAAAGATCTCAGCTGAAATTTACGTTTCTTTTTTATTCTCCCAAAATATTTTTCTCCTCAAATACATTTCCCAAACAAGCAGTCCCAAAAAGCAGATGCACATACAATTAGAAGTAGCCTTACAGGTATCTCTGCATGTGTGTCAAAACCAGTGCTAGTCATTGACTTAAATGCTACGGTTATACAGCTTTTTTAAACTGAAAGATACCATTGGTCGTTGTTTGTGTGTTTAGCAGTGAGTGCTAAAGTGACAGGTTGGTTTCTGCTTTGTGGTTCTTAGTGCATGCAATACTCAGCATAACACAGCTGAGTGTATTTCAAGGCATTTCTCTCTTACCTGCCTTATCATGAACAATTAGATTGAATGTATTGAACTTTATTTCTCCTGAAGTAATTCATTATTATTTGCCAATAAATTTCTGCCCCAGACACTGTGGTCTTCCGGGGCGACTGAGTGAAATTGCAGCTTAAGAAATAAAGTCCATATATTTGCCTTTAAAAAGAAAAAAATAATAATTCTATCTATTCATGAGACAAATGTTACGTGATAAATGTCTTAGTAAGAGATGAGCCTTTTTTGTTTCACAGGTGGTTGATGCAAGGCTTGTGTCTGTATTTGATGCAAGAGAACTGGAACTGGTTATAGCTGGAACAGCAGAAATTGACTTGAGTGACTGGAGAAATAATACAGAATATAGAGGAGGTAACATCTGTTTTGATTTGTTCATTGACAGTGTTGGGGGAGTTGGAATTACCCAGCTTCTAAGACACAAATGTATTGTCCCATGAGCTATATCTTCAGTATCTTCAATGTCTCCTGCATTTCTGTGGTTAAATTTGCATTAGGAGAAGTTATTTTGTCCCTTTTAGTTTGCTTCATTGCTTCCCCTTGCAGCTCTCCCCTTACCCTTTTAGTCTGGGCAGCATTACAGAGCACTGTTCTCCACAGAAGATGCTATACTTGCTAGCACACTAGTATGGCACCACCCAGACATTGGAGACAAATGGAAACCGTAGCCATTCTTAGTAGGATATACCTCTTTTCAACTCTTTCTTCTTTCAAGAAAGTTAGAACTGAGAAACAATCCCAGTGACTGCAGTCTGATTGTTAAGAACTGTAAAAAAAGATTGGGAGATTTGGAAACTCCTTCAAGAGAAATGCTGCAGTTTTAAGTATATAAAGAGCAGAGCATTGGAGTATTTCAAGAATTGGCTTTCCTATTAGTGATGAATTAATGAAAGGCATGCGTGCAGAAGAGATTCAATTTTTTTTTTTTCATAGTAAATTCATTCTCTCAGATTCTTAATTATTTCGGGAGGAATTTTCTCTCACCTGCCTTTTGCTGCAGTTGGTATGAAATACTGCACTGTAGTGGCAAGGGCCAAATCAGGAAAGATTTATTAACTGTTCTCTCAACCACTTTTGTAGCATGAAATGGCTAAAGGCTCTTCTTGTTTAAACAGGCTATCATGACAATCACATTGTAATTCGGTGGTTCTGGGCTGCTGTGGAAAGATTCAACAATGAACAACGACTAAGACTTCTGCAGGTAAGAAATCAATTGTTCTAAATAATACAGTTTGCATCACTAAAATTAAGTACTAAACTAGTTCTACCTAGATTTATGATACCCAAAAAAAAGATGATGTTGGCTAATGGGAATAACCTGAATAGCATCAGATACTTAGCTGTACTAATTTTAAGTGACTGAAGCTCACAGTCTGTACTTTTACTTAAATTTACATCTGATCCTTGTGTTACCCATATGAGTAGAGTGAAGGATTTTCGTTATCTGTTTAAGCACTTTGCTTCAGAATTTAGTCCTTTTCTTATAGTATCTAATGCTGTTTGTAACAATATTGATATGCACAGGGCCAAAAAGGCCTAACACAAAGCCATTATCCTGCATGATTACTTTTTTCTTAGTTCCTCCTCATAAAGAATAAAAACAGGGGGGAAAAAAATGACTTAGGTCTAAGCTAAAATAACTTGATTGTAATAGTGTTGTATTCTACAGTACTTTCGTAGGACGATTACCCTTATCCTGGCTTTCAAAGAGAACCCTTTGAAGGAAATTAAACTGGGAAGTTGTCTGTTCTAGAGCCCTATCAGGAAACAACCTGTTTTCCTTTATCCTGCATTTAAAGTAGCATTTATTACTTGTGTCTCAGAAATTTCCTTATTTTGCAAATGCTTTTGCATAAGCATTTGAATTCCAGTGGGTATGCTGATATAAATAAATTCCTAACGTGTACCATCTGTGCATCCAGTGTTCTTGATGCTTTGTTTGTGCTGGCAGTTTGTTACAGGCACTTCCAGCATACCGTATGAAGGATTTGCCTCTCTAAGGGGGAGCAATGGTCCAAGAAGGTTCTGCGTAGAGAAGTGGGGGAAGATCACTGCCCTTCCAAGGTACAACTGTGTGTAGAGATTGCATTAGTGATGTTAATACTAGAGGTACTTTGGAATATTAGTTACTGGGATGACAGATAAATGAACTTTAATTGAACATGCAAATATACTTTGCTTTACATGAAAATGTATGTCCCTGTTGTTCCACTGTCATGCATTTTTCTTTGGATTCAATTTTTTTTTCTCATAAGACGGACAAGGCAATGTAACTGTGGCTGATGTCTATACCTCAATGCTTTTTTTAATGGAAAATTATATTAGAATTATAAAACTTCTAAACTTGATCTTTTTTTTTGATTAAATGTGCAAGTATTTACTTTCTGAATGTGCAAGGTGGTTGTCCAACACATGTAGAGTGTCTCTGATCAATAGCCCTTAGCTGTTTCCTCCAGCTTAATGTCAGAGGCAAGGACATCTCTTGGGTTCGCTCCTGCCTGCAGGACCATTTGAACCATGCTTTTACAGAAACAGAAATGGCACGGTGAGATCCACAGTCACAGCAGGTAGCCTTTAAACAAAGCTGTCTTGCCAGCTTACAGTACAAGATAAGCAAATTCTGGAAATGGGTATTTCAAACCAAACACTAGTATTTTGGGGGGCTTAATAATACTCAGATAAGCCTACTTTATTATGAATGATCGATGAAGTAGTTTTGATTCTATTTAAAAAGAAAAAACTTTTTAAATTATTTCTAACTTCGAAGTCTTATATTTTGTTGTAATTTTAAGTAAGAAAATGTATTATGGGAGCCTATCTGTGCATTCTCTAATACTGAAATCCCTGGTGCTAACAAGCACAGACTGCAGTGTGGAAAAGGTCAGGACATGCCTGAACAGGATGATCAGAGTTTCTTCTGAAAAGGTTATGCAGAGTCCTGATTGTAATAAACTGCGGAATCAAAGTACTTCCTGTAGAGCAACATGAAACAATGTGTTCAGAATATAAACTACCACACTCAGTTCAGCTAGTAAGGGGGAAATGCCAGCTCTTCACATGTAGCAGAAACATAAGCCTGGAGTTTAATTCATGAATCCCTTGTCTAGGAAAACCTTTATTTCTGTCTCTGTGGATAGGTTTTACAATACTTCTACAAATGTGAGAGTTAAAATAACCCAATACTACAAGTTGTTTGTTAAAATAAACAACTATGTGTGACAAACATCTACACTTGTCATGAGCTGGCAATTCCTGGAATTCATACGTAGAACTTTGATCTCATAAAAAATTATCTTCCACGTTTACACTCAAATGGACTAAGCCCTAAGCAGAAAATGGTATTTGCATTAATGAATATCTAGTTCCTGTGTACAGTCTTAGCTTCAGCCTGAGTCTCACCAGCTTCAGAGACTTGCTGTGCAAACACCCCGAGTAAGGCAAGGTAGGAAGGTAAGGCATTGTTAACAGTGACCCTGAAGAGCAAACTTTGGAGAGGTTTCCAAACAAGCCCTGTGTGTAAACACATTGCTGGATCTGCTGAGAATGCTGCCTTAGGACTCTTTGACTCTTGCTGATTCTCGGATAACTAATGCATTTGTGTTCAGGCACCATTGCTCACTTTTAGCAGCATTACATTTTGCAAATTGCCCTTTTGATTTCAGTGGGAGTGCTTGTAAACTCTTGTAATGCTTGGCATGAGGGTAGAAAAAGCTAGGGTTCAGCAGGTCGGAGGATTTTTTTCCATTTCTAAAATAAGTACGACGCAGCACACAGAAATACCTGTCTCCATCTCTTCCTCCTTGTTTTGAGAGACAGAAGGCAACTAATACAATTACCTGAGTATATGGTTGTGGTCTAAGTGGCTGTGAATATAAACACAAAAGTACTCATTTGATGTTCATGTAGCTTACACTATTCTGATTGCTGTGTGATCAGTTCTACTGAATCAAAATAGTGAGATTTGTGTGAGTCACATCAGGCTGCTTAGCTTGTATCACTTTCTTTTACAGTAGTAAGTCAGTAGCATATAAAAGGCCCTGGAAAGTTTCATTATTGTGAGTTTAGCTTAACTATTGCTACCTCTGATATCATTTCTACTCCCTTCTTTCACATTGCTATATGTTACACTATATCAGCAGAGGGACTGTTGTTCTTTCAGTTCACTTGCTGAGAAATTGGTTGTGTTCCAGGCAACTTCCACTGCTGTATGGGAGCTAGTGGTAACACACATGGTGATTCACATGCCAATAGTATATATCTTACTGCCGGACTTTAAGCCTAAGTCACTCTATTTTACTACTGTAATACTGTTCAAATTACTCTGAAATGGAGATTAACTGGAAATGCAGACTTCAGGAACCAAGATATTTTTCACGTCCTCAATTGTGAGTCCAGGAATATGAACACCTAGTGCCCACGTGATTTGAAATGTTGGAGTGGGATGGATGGAAGGCTGTCCAGAGGGGGAAAAAAAAACCACAACAACCTTCCTTCCTGAAGCCTTAAAATGTTTCTTGTGAGGATGAGAAAGGCATATATTCCCTCTGTAGACCAAGATCTTAAGTTTTTGTCTTTTTTAATGACTTGGTTTTCCAAAGTAGGTCATTATGTTTTCAAAATTGCCCTCAAAATTAAGATAAAACTCAATTCTCTTAATAAATGTAAATAATATGCCAAATTACTGTTAAGCCTTTGCTAATTATATACTATGTCTTTTATAACGTGTGGTTTTTACAGCCCACACAGCATGATCCATACTTCTAATGAGTGGTTGCCAGCCCCATGCAGCAGAAGCATGTGGTTAGGCTGCAAATTGCATAAGACTCTTCCACAATGTACTCTGAATCCAAGTGATTACTGAGCCCTTCCTGACACCTTGATCCAGTTGTGCATTTGCTTCAGGGTCTAGATCAGCCTCTTTCTTCTAAGTGGAAATTTCTATTAAAAAGATAAATAAATTACATTTGTTTTTGGAAAAACAAAACAGAAATACAAAGAAAGCTTTCCTCCAACAGCCTAAATGGGGTGGCAGGGTGAAGGGATTTTTACTGGAGTTCAGGCTGAAGAGATGCTCTCCCCACTATGCTGTGTATACTAGCAGCGTCCTTTCAAGCTTTACTGTATTAGGGGGTGCAAAATTCAAATTTTTCTTTATAAGTGATTGCATATTTGATATTTGGAATGTTTATAATGATAGTGTGACCTTGTTTACTCTGTATACATTCCTTCATCCTGGTACATTCACGACACTGTAAAACTGCTGAGTTTCACTTTCCATGAGGGCTTGTAATGGTCTCATGTTTTTAACAGACGAGATTAACTCACTCATATTCCATCCCCATAGCTGGGAGTTGAAAGCCACTTAAAACAGCAACTAGTAAATTTGATCCCATGGAAGGCAGCACTTTCTAGTTTAGAGAAAGCACGTTACAGGTCTGTTGTAGGCATGGATTTCTGGGAATGGCTAGGTTAAATGAGGAGCTGCATTTGCTGCAAAAGGAAAGAGCTAGTTCAGTCCTTCCATTTGTGTTACACTTTTATACTTAATATGGGCCGTGAAGATTTAGGACAGGTCACTGCAGGAAAAGTTTGTTTATTATTGTTTTGCATTGTATTTAAGTAACTGTGAGATGTACTTTGTCACAGAAGAATAAAGTATTTCTAAACAGAGACCTACAAAAATATGAAAAAGATTTTCATCCTCTAAAATCAGTCTAAAGTGAGGCTTTGGTAAAAAGCTTTGAAACGGAAAAGATACCTCCTCCAGCTTGTCTTCCCATCATTTTTTTTTCCTCAAGAATCCATCATGTTAATAGCTCTATTTCACTAGAACAGGCTCGTTCACTATAGTATTTTAGAAAGTGTTATCCTTAGCCTGCCCTGAGGCCGGGCAGCGGTACCCGTTATTCTACGAAGAGAAGGAACGTTTTTCATCTCCCTTTTCATTCCCTGGAAGAGCTCTCAAGATTCTGTTCAAAGCCTCAGAAAGCTGAGGCAAATGGACTTTGGAAAATGAGAAAGAAACCAACCATGTGGTTTTCCCCCTTGGAAAGCAGGATGATGTGTTATAGCTGCTTGCATAGTTCTGTGTAATTACTAGAAGTATTCTAAAGGTCATCGACTTGCAGGGCCAGATACACAGATGGTGTAAATCAGCACAAGCAGTAACTTCCCAGAAACTTGATCCATGCTGAAGAAACGTGCAAGGAAGAGCAACCAATTTGTCCGTCCTTAACTACTATGAGATGGATTCCTTGAATATCTAGCATATTGTTTGATATTTCATCAAATCTAATAACTTATGCGTATTCACCATACTGAGATGGACCATTTATGATTACAGATACAGTATTCAAGTATTGTTCATACAGAAGAAGAATTTCTCATAAGATTCTTTTAAAGCAAAGGTTTCATGACAGGCTACTTGAATTGTACCATCTTACAGCATTCTTCTCTCATGCACATTTAATGGATAAAATTTATCCCATATCTTTTGGGCTGCCGGTATGTTTCTAATTGCCTTCATAAATGCTCCTTATTGGCTCATGTGAATCAGAACAATGTACATTAAACCTCACTACTTGTTCAGTTGGAAAACATAATTTGAGAGAACAAAGTCTTCTGAAAGAACACTATCTGGCCATCTCTACACAAGCACATATCAATCTGTCTATTTTCTTTTGAACTTTTAAAATAATGTACTTCTTTGTCTCCTCTTTTTTTTCCCCTCAGGGCTCACACTTGTTTCAATCGTCTGGACCTTCCCCCTTACCCATCATTCTCTATGCTGTATGAAAAACTGTTGACAGCAGTTGAAGAGACAAGTACTTTTGGACTTGAGTGATACACAAACCACAGTGCCCAGCTCTTTGGACTTTTGTGGATCTGTCTTCTCTTAGAATGAGCGAACGTTTGTATTGGATTTCCTAGAGGGAAATTGTTTCATGATGCAATTCAGATAATGAGGTTCCGAGAAAGAGCTTACGAAGCAGTTAAAGAGCGTTTTGATAGTGGCAGAACCCTCTACAGTGAATCTAGAGTGTACTTGATGTGCAGGGAAAGCCAGGTCTTATGATCCACGCTTTTTCAGGACAGCCAAACTCCGTATGTTTATGTTCTGAGCAAGCAAGAAACATGTGATCCCATGTTGTGGTCAGCCTGGCTACTGCAAAACTGACATGTACCTGAAAACTGGATTTCACCAAAGTTTCTGAATAGAAAATTCGAGTCAAAATGTGAAATCATTCAGGCCCCCACCTAAACAGTAAATCAGTGAAAAATCATACAGCAGACTTTTTTTTTTTTTTTTTTGAGAATATTCGTGAAGGTACATTTCTTTATGCCATGTATTATAACAGCGTATCCAGTACTTGATATACCTAAGACTACGAGTGCCTGCATGGGGTGCACCATAGAGTTCAAGTTCCTGGGACAGAAGTCAGCAACAACAGATGCAACAACAATGGCTTGCATTAAGGAGGTTTGTGAAAATGTGTTTGCCAGTGGTGTGTATGACAAAAGATGAGCTGTTATAATGAACTTAATAACACTGATTTTATGCTTTATACTGCATGGAAACTATTTTAAGAAGAAACTAGCAATTTATCACAGCATATCAGGAAAAAATTCTTAACACAGTGACTTCTGTTTATTTTTATAGGTTCATTATATTATGTTTCTTAGAGTGTAAACAGCAAACAAGCAAACTAAAATGCTACTTCTGTTTTTGTCACTTTCCATGCTTGAACAGAGATTCTGCTAGTGTTTATTCTTTAAGCACTCTCAAGGGAAAAAAATGCCTTTTATTTTTATAAAAGTAAAAAACTCCCAAAAATATTTTGCACTGAATGTACCAAAGTTGAAGGGACATTATGATCTGACTGACAGCAGACTGCATCACTATCAAGTATCTATAAAAACGCTTAGGAACCAGGCTTTCTTCACGGTGCCATGTCTATAGATACCAGGACTGTGCACATAAGTAATAATTTTATAATACTATATGTGATATTGTAATATGCATTTATTTTAAATGCATCTGGGTCATTCTTCACGCATTGGATAACTTAATGCAGTGGAGTTTAATACAGACATTTCATATGCTCCCCACAACTTTTTATTTGTACAGCACCACTAAACACTAGCTCATTTGGAAATCCATGAGTAATCTACTCTAAGGTGAGCCACTGGTCATAATGCCACTGTCCTATGTCAACGAACTCCCACAAGATGTAAACTGTTCCTTGTGTCTTGCATTTTCACTGATAAATAGTTTTCTTATCAAATGTTATTTGAAAGAGTTTTTATAGCATATCAAACACTGCATGGACAGTAATTTCTTTATGCTTAATTTTGCTGAAATACACAAGGCTTGCTTGCATCTATTTTTGGTACTTTCCTCCAGATGGTCTTGTGGAACACTAGTGCAGCTGCGCACTCTTTCTTGTGCAGCTGCTGCGACACAGTGCATCCACAGTTTTTAAATTCCAGGAAGTTGCACTTGGATACCGGATGACAAGAACATGAATCTAGCTTTGCGCTAGCACGCTTGATAGCACTGAAGCACAGCACGCTCTGTCTTGTGGGAAAAGTAGCCTCTGAAGTAAACTTAACATTCTCACTTTGGAGACTCTTGAAAGGGCATCTCAGGGAGGTATCCTGCTTGGTCCTGGGGGAGTGTTTTTCCTACGGAGGTGAATGCCAGCGGAGGTGTCGTCAGCAAGGACTGCCATTCCACCCTCCAAGTCAGGAAGCTAGATGCAGCTAGGCAGCAAAGACTGAGGAAACCCTTCAGGCTTCCTGAGCAAACATTACATGTGCAAAGGAAAACCCAGTTGCAAAATCAGAGTGAAAGCCTTCTTTGATTTCAGGAATAATTGAGCTTCTGCATGACGTCTGGGACTCCGTTACCCAAGTAACATAGGTTTTCTTGCACTACTTCTGACTGGCATGAAATAGCAAAGAAAAGTTCAAACATGTCTCCCTACTTTTAGACATATATTTATCAGTCTTTGCTATAAATTGCATGTCACAGATGCTAATGCACATCTTTTTTCAGAACACAGATGAGCAGTAGGGAAATGGATTTTTCATCAGGTCACTCCAGCATGGCTCATGTTTCATATGATTCATTCACTAAGTAGCTACAACTTTGGAACTCAAAGCAGAATGCAACTTTTGCGTGGTTGAAGGACTGAAGAATTTTGATTTTACAATACTGTGTTATCTGTGGTCTAAAAAGGAGATTTCCCAGGTGGAAACTGTATCTAGAAGTTTTGAACCAGATACTCTTTGGAATTAAAAGTTTAAATATTTGGCACAAAGTAAGTTTATACTAGTCTGCCTTTAAGTTATGCTTTTGTACAAATCAAGAACAATAAATGCATCTTGTCAATTTTTATTTAAATATATTTACTGCACATATTGGGTCTGTATTTATGCATACATAAATAATTGAAATCAGTCACAATGATCCATTATTCTGTAAGGATGTGACAGGATCACTGGTTGGGGCAGCTATGGAAAAAAAAATCTGGAATCTATGTAGCATTAAGACCCAGAGAGACTGAGGAGAAGCTGCTTCGTGCTCCTTTGCTGCCAGCCTTATCTGGAGGACTCTCAAAAATGCCATTTGAAAGCAATGAGGAGTTAGCTGCCCAGATACAGCCATCCATGCTGCCTTGAGCACATAATCAGCTATATGTGATGATATAGACAATGTTATTTCTCTGAAGAGATTAGTAGGGAAGATGTATAGAAAAGGAAGCCTGAGCTCTCTCAGATCCCCACATCTCCTGGCTATGGAGTGGAATATTCACCCTTCAATGTGGGAAGCTATTTCCGTTGAACACATCCCAAGTGAAAGTCAGCTTTCGTGTCCTGCAGATGACTACAGCTGGTGACCACAGCACCTTAGCTTATGCAGCGCTGTGGCAGGCACAAGGGTCCAGAACAGAGAAAGACAAAGAAGCATTTCTGAAAGCACTGTGTCTCCTCAGAGATTTTGCAGACAGTGCTAAGGAGCTTTCCACTTAGGGAGGAAAAAAGCTAGTCTTCAAGAAGTAAACAAAAGATTCCCTTCAGCTACTATGTGATGAGAACTTGTGCTAACTTCCCCGGCAGTATCTCCATCAGACAGGAAGTCTGGTTGGAGAAGCACCCACAGGAGTTGAGGCGAGGTGCCCACGTTTCCTGCTCTGCCAGAAAGCTGAGGCACACATCGCTAGCCAAAAAGCAGCCAGACTTGCCCCCCCGTGTGGTGCCCAGCACCCCAGGGACTGTGTCCACCTCCCTCTGGGGTGCGCCCGTGCCAAGTCTCAGCCCCCAGCAAGCAGAGGTGTGCTTTGTGTGCCTGGTGCTACCCCCAGTCAGCTTAGCCAGGACGCTCCTACATACACCAGGAAGGCTCCTAATCATTGAATTGATGCTGCGTGGTGCCTACCGGAGCAAGCAGTTCCCCATTCAAAATCTGCAAGCCAGAAGTACTCGTTGTAGCGGTGTTGGTGTCGTCATCTGCAGCAGGTAGGAGACTGCCATCTGTTACCTATGTAACACTGTCAGCAAGTTGCTGGGTATCTATTGAAAGTAGTCTTTCAATCCAAAATATAACTAAATTTAACAGAATTCTGCTGACTGGAAATAAACCTTTTCCCTACCCCTAACTGCTGTTTTTCTTTGGTATACATCATATATTTGCCCCCTCC
>WBMW01000797.1:211786-236598 GCA_013396635.1 Penelope pileata
CAAGCGCGCGGGCGGCGGCCGTTGCGGGAGCGGCGGATGTGAGGGGCTCCCGGGGCTCTGCGAGGAGAGGTGAGCGCTCCGCGGTCGGCGGGTCCCGGCCTCGGGTGGAGCAGGGGGCGGTAGGCGAGCTGCGGAGCGCTGCGGGCCCGGCCGCTGCCGGCTCCTCGGGAGCGGTTAAACGAGTGGCTCTGCCCGAGCTAGGGCGGCGTGAGGAGAAAAGCTCTCCTCAGCCGGCAGCCTGCGGGCTCCCGTCAGGTCCCCGCCGCCGGTGCCCGCTCCGTAGCGCTCCCGGTGCGCGGCGTTGCGCTGCTGTTGCTTTTAGTTTGGGAGCGGGCGATGTGCCTGAGTTGCTGCCGTGTTTCGTAGCTCGTGGGGTGTGAAAACAGCCGGGTCTCGTTCTCCCGCGGGCGTTACGTGCCCGCCTGGGGCCTTCTGTCCCCTGTGAATGTGCTTTCTGCTTTCCGGGTGGCGCCGGGCTGCAGGGACGCGCGCTTCCTTACGCCAGAAGCGAAGTTAATTCAGCGTGAGGCAGAAGCTCTCCTTCATCGCGTCCTTAGGAGCGGTGACACGATGAAATTTCCCTTGGTGCGCTCAGCAGCAGCTCTCGGCCGCTCCACCTGCCTGGCGCGGAGCCTCGCGCTGGGGCCCGGCGGTGCCGGGGCAGCTGCAGAGCTGCGCTCGGTGCCGGGGGCGGCGGCTGCGCCCTTGCCCCGCGATCAGCTCCCGGTTTCCTTCACGCTTGTCAGATGCTACCTGAACGCTTCTGAGCTGTGTAGAGGTTTTTTTCTACCCTTTAGCAGAGCTGAAACATATATCATGGTTTATGGCCGAAATAGTTGCAATATGAATAACGGTGCTGCAAGAAATGGTCACTGAACAACGTCTGATGGGTGCTGGAGTGTCTTGGAAACCCTGCTAGTCTGAGTGCTCCCCAAAGGGTTTGGAGAGTACGCTGCTGTTGTCTGAAAACTGAAAGTTTGTATAGTTGTTAGCTGTGCCTGAACTATAATTTGCCTTTTTTTACTATTGCTGGCAAAGACAAACCTACGCTTTAACTTGAAATAAGCCATCAATTAAGGCTGCTGTTATCCTTCAGTAACCTTTTTCTGCTTTGCTTTTACATCGTGCCTGAAGAGATGCTTCAGGCCTGCAAATGGGAGCTCTAAAACTCTATTTTTAAGCTTTTAAATAGCTTGAGTGGTTCTTTTTTTTTTTTTTTTTCCTTTTTTCTTTTTCTTTTGCCCTTTTTTCTCCCTAAATCAGTAGTGGAATTAGTGTGGGTGGTTGTTTCTTCAGAACGTGCCGTTCTTCTGGTCTGTTCTGGTTCTGAATGATCCAAACCTGAAAGAAAGAGCCATTCATCGTGATTTCTGACAATTAAATCTAGTGTTAAAACTTTTAAAAAACGTTGATTTTTGAATTAATTTTCTTAGCATAACTTGATTCTCTAGGTTAGTATTCATTTCCAGTTTTATATTTAGAGTGATTGAACATGCGGTATTCTGGTCGTTTTTAAACAAACTTCAGGCAATTCTATTCTAGGAGACATAAGTCCTAATCTATGTATGTTTCCTTGCATGGTGGTTGTGGGATTTCCAAAACTCGTAATGATGTTCCTTTAACAGGTGTCTGGCAGAAGAGAGAGAGACCTGCTCCTGAGGATGTCCAGGCGGAAGCTGGAGAACAGAAGCCTTTCTGGCTTGTTAGCCATGTCTCTGCAGACACAGATCAGGATGGACAATTTCCACAATTTTTACATGCTTGAGTCCAAAGAGCTGGGAAGGTAAGACTGTTCCTATTTACTTTACTTTTGTCAGATGAATTTCAGCTACAGGATAATTTTGTGCAATGACGGACTTTATTTTTGGCTAAATTTTATGGTCATAGATGAGGAATGAAGTATACTTCTCCCCACCTACCTTCCCTTTTCTCTTCAGTATCAGTATCAGTTTCTCTAGGGACCAGAAAAAGGTGCAGTGAGACCAAAGTTGCTAGCCTTTTCCATGTCAGAGACTTATGGTCTCATAGGAATGTGAATCAAAGATTATGTCCCTTTTCTTCCCTTATTCCTGTCCCATCACACCCCACCTTGCAGGGGTATAACCTCAAGAAGAGATAACGTAGGGTACTACTGCAAGACAAAGAATGAGACTTCTGTGTTGGTGATTCTGGCTGTTTGGTTGAGGGTTTTTGTGAAGTCCAGAAAACAAAGACTTTTTTCACTCCACTTTATGGCTAAGTTTCTGACAACCTGCTGTTCCAGAGTAATTCTATGGTCTGCTTTGCTCGTGTTTGCAATAGTGAAATTTATTTATTTATTTATTTATTTGTTAGGGTCATGCTTCCAAGTCCTGTGAATGGAGGTGGCGTAGGTCCCTTGTGACCTTGTCAGGCATTCCTGTGCTACCCAGTGATCCTTTGTACCTCTACCTGAGACTTTGTAACCTCTTCCACTACATTGCTCTACTGAGTATTCTGGCCTGTTTTCATCTGATACGCTTTTATAAAAGTTTACTTTGTAGCTCTTCACTTTCCTGTATTCTTTGCGCTTCCACAGCCCGAGTTTAGAGTCCCAGGCTGTACAGATCAGTTACATATGCTATGCTCTGGAGCTCCAGTATTCTTCAGTCTGAGTTTTCAGACGATGCATCCCCGTGAGATGATGGCTAGAGCAAACAAAAGCGTGTTTTTTGCATGGATTCCCAAAGTCGGTGTTAAATACTTCCTGAGCACCAAAAAGGAGACATAATAAAATTAGTGCCAAAATGCGAAGAAACAGAAGTAGAGAAGTTATCTTTTCTGACTAGTTCTTTTTTTTAAGCTTTTCTGGCCTCACAGTTTGTGTATATTTGCTTGCAATTTTCACCTTCCTTTTCAGGTTACTTGTAAATGGTTCTTTTGTTCTTTGCTGCTTAAGCTTCCCAAGTCCCACTTCTTCCTCCCACACCCTTATCTTTTAGGTCCTCTGGTATTCAAGGCACTGACTCATGAAGCAGGCAGGTTCTGTTTGGTGGGTTGTAGCAGTTCTGTCCTCACAGCATGGATGGCTTGGCTGCTTTTGAAGTCGCTGAATTTCTGTGGTTTATAACTTGAGATATGGAAATAACTTGAAATTCAGCTGCGCTGTATGCCGCTATGGTTAAGCGTTTGTTTTGCAGGCAATGAGGAGGGGAAACCACTGTGCTTGCTTTAGTGCAAGATTTCACATCTAACTTCAGATCTAACTTTTTTTTTTCATTTCTGGGGAAATTCCACTACTCAAACAATTTTATGAAGAAAACTCGGCTAGACTTGTTTCTTCAAGCTACAGCTTTGCTGTGAAGCTGAGGTGCTGCTTCTTAGGAGAGTTTCCAAGTTTGTGATGCTTTTTTAGTACTCGTTTGGGAGATCACTATTAGCTGCTGTCAAGACTCAGCACATCTTGAGACACTGAGTAATATCACAACTTCATAGCTTCAACCAGAGTATCGACTTCTGTGCAGCTTCTATAAATCGTTATGCTAACAAAAATACAGTTCTGAAGGTGTGTATGTTAGCTTGTCTGCAGGTGCTCCTACAAAAGTAGTTTTATTTTTCAAGTCCTTCCTTTTTTTTTTTTTTTAAAAAAAAAATAATAATAATTAGTGTCTTTGTCCTTAATTATCTTTTCTTTAGAAACCTTGCTGTATACACACGCTGAGCACAGAGGCTGCTGTAGGGATTTGAATGAATAATTTATACACCTGGATATCCTGCCTCTAAGCAAGTTTGCTCCGTTTGCTGGAGCATGGCAGGAATGCGTGGCCATGTGAAGGCAGGAATACAGGGACTGAAGGTGCTGTCAGCTGAAAATAGCTTGAGCGAAGTCAGTGATGAAATAGCTGAGGTCTGTACAGGTTGAAGCAGAGAAGAGAGTCCAGGCTAGGCGAAGCAATCCTAGGTTACCTTCACAACGTCAAGATTAGCAGTCAGAAAATTAAACTATATTGAAGAGGGAGTTCTATGGTAAGTGCAGGGAGGAATTCTTGTTACATACTAGAGATGTAGTATTTACGAAGTATTTGTTTTTAAGATAGTTTGTTTTTTAGTTCCTCCTTAAAAAGCATGTATTGATTTTTTTTTTCCCTTCATAGCTTTAAATATTAATAATTTGTACACTGCAAATATCATGTAAACAAGTGGAAATTCTTACAGCATCAGTTTCTTCTGGGGATATCACTGACCCTTCAAAGCTGTTCTACCCACAGCTACAAGGAGGAAGATGTTCAAAAAGTTTCAGGGAAGATCTTTCTGTTCTCATGAAACTCAACCAGTTCCCCTCCTGTAATTTTAGAGAAACTTCTGTGGTCAATGGCATGGTGTTAAAAATGAGAATGTGAGCGGTGGGGGAGGATCTTCAAACTTCAGTCTGTTATGAAATTCAGCTCAGCAACTTCAAATACCCTGCAATAATAGGCTGCTTTAGCAGTTAGGAAAGCACTTGGCTATTTCAGGCTTGCAAGTAGTTCCTAAAATGAAGAGTGTGCAGGTTGTAAATAACTTTCACCTCCTTAAATTAGTTTTTTTCTTTTGCGCTTTGTACTTGCTTTTCTGAATTTACTGGTTAAAAAATAGAAATCTAATTGATGCTGAAATGATAACAAAGAAACTGTATTGTTGAATTTATTTCTAAGTAAGTGATAGCAGTATGAGTAAAGGTCACCTTTGCATGTTTTATGATACAGTTGAACGTGTACAAACTGTATTTATCACAGTTATTTACCAGCGGAGATCTGTTTGGTTATGAGAGGTGCCTGTTCTTGAAGCCTGGACTTAAAGGGAAAAGAAGCCTCAGACATGCATTTCATTTTAGAGATGTTCTTTTTAGGCATTGTTCGGTTCTGTTTTGTCTTCTTTTGCTTTGTTCTTCGCACCAGCAGAAAGGCAAGCCTGCAGGACAGTGCAGACTTCCCTGCTCAAGAAGCTGGAGTAGCTGAAAAGGTGCAGGGGGTCTAGCTAGTGCCGAGCCCCGCTCTTGGCATGCTCTGCTAACACCAAGCATGCACATGGAACGGTGTTCTTTGTTCCAAGTCAGATGTGTAGGTGTTTTTCTTTGCAGGCGAGTTTATAACTGTTTTCAGAACTTTAAACGGATTTATTTTAGCCCTTCAAGTCTTTTTTTATAATGTTTCTTGTATAATTTGAAAACACTTTGCAAGTATGCAACAAGGCATTTCTGGGAACGGAGAACTTGTGATTATAAAATGTTGTTTTTTTCGGTAGTTTATAACTTGGCTTAAAAACTGCATTTTTTCCCTAATTTTCTAAAAGGTCAGCCTGGTGTTTAACTACAGTATGTGGTTTTCTTTTAAAAACATATCTTTGCCAAAATACATTTTTGTTTCCATACCTAAACAGTTGGCTAGGAAATAAGGCAGCTAACTTTGCCTAACCATAATTGAAAAAGGGAATGCGGAGCAGCGGATGCTTTTCAGTTCGGATGTTCCTAAGCTCAGTGCAGCAATCTGGATTTCTAGCAGTACTGCGTGCTTTGTGAATGGAAGTTCTTTTTTGACTAAAATTTTCTGCACTGAAGAACTTTGCCCCTGACCCTACTGTATAATTATACTTTCTTTTCCCCCATATTTCTCTATTTTTCACAGCTGTTATGTTTTGTTCTACTGTATTCTGTAGGCACTGTGTTTTTTTTTCCTACTGTGTCCTGTAGGTGCTATGCAGAGATCTTGTGTGTGTGTATTTGGGGTTTTGTTTGCTTTTTAAACAATATTGCCAACCTGAGCAGAGCCCTGAGCAGTCTCATGTGATCTCCTTGCTGTCCCTGTGAGAACAGGTCAAACATGACGTTCTCGTGGTGTGTATATATATATTATTTCAGTTTGCCATGCCTTCTAAATTCTAATTGCAATCGAATTACCTTTTCTCTCTGAAGTTCTGACGTTTTCCCTATTATTTTGCAGAGGAAGATGTGGTGTGGTTAGAAAATGCATAGCTAAATCCACAGGCCAAGAATATGCAGCTAAATTTTTAAAGAAAAGGAGAAGAGGTCAAGACTGCAAAGCAGAGATTCTTCATGAAATTGCAGTTCTTGAATTAATGAAATCTAATCCTCGCATAGTTAATCTCCATGAAGTCTACGAAACAGCAAATGAAATCATCTTGGTGTTGGAGTAGTAAGTATGCCTTCTTCTCAAGTCCCACACTGGTAGTTACAGATCTGTCAATGCATTCACTTCTGCATGATTTGTCTGAACACCCCGAATTGCAACAGTATGATGTGTATGTCATGCTAATATTTCATTGTGATTTTTTGAACTGACTTCATTAAGCTCTTGGGGCCTTTTTTGGTATAATTTATTTTCATGTGAATTCAGAAATTGAATCTATTGCTTCAATTTGAGTCTTTGATTTTGTACATGTAGTTTGTGAAATTCATTGCTAATGAGCTACAGAATAGAGCATCAGGCTATGGAACAGAGACACAAAATGCACCAAAGCCTATACTAGTTCTTTACTTAAAATTTGAAGTATAGACTGATAAGATTTTTTTTTTAAATAAAATAAAAAGGAGATTCTTTCTCATCGCTGCATAATTGGTTTCCATAGGTACTTCCACTCTTTATTTCAAACGGATATTTTTTGTGCCTGTAAATGCTGTCTCACTCAGGAATGTGTTTGATTTGAGCACCACCCACCTTTGTTCAATGTTCAGGTCAGGCTACCCTAATATAAAGCCTGATCACAAATTCGAGGGTGTGACACCTGGTGTTTTTCCTTGAAGAATCTCTTATGTCAAGCTGACCAGAGAGAATGTTCTTGAATCCCATAGAATCATAGAATGGCCTGGGTTGGAATGGACTCCAAGGGCCATCAAGTTCCAACCCCCTTGCTGCAGGCAGGGCCGCCAGCCTCCCAGTCTGGTTGTCCAGGGCCCAAAGGCGGGTGGTGTTTTAAAGCATCTTAAATCATACAAAATCATACAAAAAAAAAATTACTCACTGATACCAAGTACTGATTTCAAAGAAGCTGAGTGTGTCCATGCTCTACAAATTTCAGAAACTGCATGGCATTACTTGGTGATTGAAAATCACAGTTCATTTGCGGATTCTGACCTTCTAAAATCAGTCTTTTTCTTGTTTTAAAACTACTTAACTTCTGTAACTGTTTCCTCCAAAATTCGTGTATCTTTTTAGATGCCCTTGTGGCTGCTCATAAGCTCTGCAAACAAGTCTTCTAATGTGGGAATTAGTTTGAGTTTGAATTATTTATCATGTTGGCTGTAAGTTTAAATGTTTAGAATGTAAGAAGCAAAACTGTAGTTGATGAAATGAACTCAGCAAAGCTTTCTGTAAGTATGACTTAAGTTTTGTGTACAAATTCTTTGAAGTAATGATGATCTGCACACGTTGTGGTAGTCTTCTTTTAACTCTCCAAATGTAGCTAGATTTTTTTCCAAAAGAAGAAGGAAGGAAAAAGGAAAGGAAAGAAAAAAACCCTTTTTATTAGAACTAAATGATCCTGAACATGTTATCTAGTGAGAAGACTAAAATAATAATGTAGAAGTAAAGACAAAGTCCAGACGAGTTTTGAAATTGTTATCAAGAACGAGTTCACGTAAAAGTAGTACTGAGTTTCTCACCTCTGTTTCAGCTCAGCTAACTCTGCCTTGCTTATTAGAGCTCTGCAATAAAACAACTTCCTTGTACTACACTGGAGTTAGTCCTAATGGTCTGCTTTATAGTTGTGTGCAGAAGTAAATGTTCCCAGCACTGTTGGGATAAGCAGAGGGCTGATCACGCTTCTAAGTTATGTCTTCCTGTAGCAGAATATATGGATAGTTTGTTTTTCTCATTATTGTCAGAACTTACAAGCTTTACTTTCAAAGAATTGAGTCTCTTGCTTATAAAATAGTTTATAAGAATTTCCCATTTCGCTGGGTTTTTTTTTTTTGTTTGTTTGTTTGTTTCCTTCGCAGCTTAGTCCTTGCTGTTGTCAGATTGTGTTGTTGATGGAGTTTTGGAAGATGGAAGAATCAGTTTATGTGCATATCTTCTAAATTTAAGAGAGAAATGGATGCTAGTTCTTATCGCTCTCTAGAGAGAATAATACTTGTTCAGAAGACTTCAGTATTTCTTCTAAGGTTCAACAATAGTTGTTACTCCTCTCTTCTGGGGGCCAAAGGTAACTGGAGGAATCCAGCTGTCCAGAGAAATACGGCAGCTGTTCTAATTCATTTTATAGCTGTATCAGGCAGCTGTGCAAATTCTGAAATCCATCATGGTTCATTTAAAAAAAACAAGAGAAACCCTGTGAAGTCAGATCAGTTGTCTACCCCATTGCCATTTCCGGGAATGGCTGTAGCAGGTTGTCCCTAGGAAGAGCTCAGGAGCATGTGAGCCTGTGCACTTCTTGCAGTCTGTTTTCCATGTACTGCCCCACCAAGCAGAAGTGTTGTATTGAGGATACATCTCTGCCTGTTCCTTTTAGTATGTGTTTATGGACATACAGTCTGTGAATTATATTATATATATCCTGTTTTTGAGCCTAGAGATATTATCTGCTTCTGTGGTAATAAAGTCCAGGTGTTCATTACCTATTGTGTGCAGAAGGACTTCCTTTTTTTCTGTTTAAAATTAATCAGCTAGCTTCATCAGTTGTCTCCTACTTTTCATATTGAGGAATTTGATAAATAACGGTTTTATTTATCTCTGTCTGACCCTGATGATTTTGTCAGCATCATTCATAGACTTTTCCATAACCTTGTATCCAAACATGAAGAGTCAGTGTCTCTTTGGTTTCATCTTGTAAAACAACTGTCTGCCCTTTTGTGTGCCCTGCTCTGTAGCTCGGAGATACGGAGACCAGAACTGCACGGTGAGGTTTTATACAGCGCATTGTTTTGCTGCTCAGCTTTGTTCTCAGTGGCCTTCCTGATGGTACGAATGTCTGTTGGCTTTTTGGCCTGCTGCTGTGTGTTGGTCCAGTTATTTCACAGAACTGTCAGTTGAGATTTCCTGAGCTATACCTTTCAATCCTAAGTTTGGCATGTAGGATTGCATTAGGTTATTTTTCTGAAGGTATCTTATTTGTGTATGCTTCAGCTCATCTGGTGCTTTTACTTGCTTTCTCAGTTGATGGTTCTCAGCTGAATTCATTTGTTTAATGACTTCCTTGAACTGGGGAACCAAAAACAGGATGCTGTGTTCTAGCTGTGGTCTACAGTGCTGAGCAGTCATTTGCCTCAACCAATAGCTGTTGTTAGAGCCCAAGGTGCTGCTGGCCTTCTTTGCTGTGTTCAGCTTGCTGTCTGTGAGGGCCCCCATCTGCTTTCAGTGAAGCTGTTTAGTTTCTTGCATATCTGGTCCACCCCTCCAAATCATAATGCTGTAACTCGGGTACAAGAATACTGTGGGAGAGTGGTGAAAGCCTTCCTAAATTTGAAATCTCCCTGAGCTACGCTTTGTCACATTGCAGTTAGGTGAGGCCGTGCTGACACCTCACATGGCTTCAGCAGGTTAGCAGCCGTGTTTGTCCAGGCTGTCCGTTGTCTTCAGGCAGTTAGAGCAGACTGAATAATGATTTCAAACCCAGCTTGGAAAGGAACAGCTGACACCGTGGCAACATGTAGAGTGTAACTAAGAGACCACATGCAAGACGATTACACAAAGTCATTTCCACGCTTCCTTTCTGCTTTACTAATGGTAGGGCTCTGTAAGTAAACAACAGCCTTTTTTCAGGAAGACATGCTGAGATGCTAGGTTTGTTGTGTTGGTTTTTTTTTTCTTAAAAAAACCAAATTGTTCATCTCATCTGTTGGAAATGATAGACATCAAGGTGACTGGGCTAAGTCCTTGTATTTCAGAATATCCTATATCTACATGAGATCTTGAAGACATTGCTCACTGACTGACCAGGCAGCTGTGTATTCCATCGTTGGCAGCGTGCTAGGTCTTATTCCTTGTACCTCTCTGTCAGAAAGATCTGATATCTAGTCTTCAGTGGTAGGACCTATGGCTGTGAGTGTGCAGTCTTCTCTCACTCCAGGGATGTTCTTCAGCAACTCAGTCTTTTCATTGCACTGTAGCTTGTGCCTGTGGTGGAAGTTCTGGTCCCCAAATCAGAGAATAGGAATATTGTTTGATTTTTCTCACATCAAATCATTTATGGAATTAACTGAAGAGAATTCAGGTTTAACTTGTGAAGGTTGCTTCTACTAGGAAATGATAGAACTGATCATCCTCAGTGCATCTTCAGGCTCACCCACAAGGTAGCAAGCTTGAGTTTTCTAAAGACTTAGGAGCAATTCAACCACAAAATTGTTTCACCATCTGAACTGCTGTTGTCACCTACGAGGAAAGAAAAAGCAGCTTCAGATATTTTCACCTTTAAGTGTTTACACAACGTGTCTTGGGATGACTGTGCTCAAAAAGAGGAAAAAAAGCAACTATTTTTTTTCAGCCTCTAGGATGAATGTTTAGTAAATAGCTACTGGCAAATGAATATGGCTTAAATTATATAGATACTATGCATAAAGATTTTCTCACTTAAGCTTTCAACTTTAATACATTAATGTTCCTGAATGTGTTTCAGTGCTGCTGGAGGAGAAATCTTTAACTTGTGTGTCCCAGATCTGGATGACAGAATTGGTGAAAGCGATATTATAAGACTTATAAGGCAAATACTTGAAGGACTTTGCTGCTTGCATGAAAAAAATATTGTTCATCTTGATTTGAAGGTGAGGCTGCGTCAGACATTTTTAGTACTTTATATTCAACTTCATATTGTGATAATCAAAATAATTTGTTAAATACATAGCAAAGATGAGAAAATACAGTGTACTAAAGAAAAATTTTTTTTAAATAAAAATCAGTGTCTTAAATATTAGCAATATAAATTGGAATGTCTTTTTTTTTTGCAGCTTGTATTCTGTGAACTGAGGATTTTTTTTTTCTGTTCTAGCCTCAAAATATTTTGCTGAGCAGCATCAATCCTCTTGGTGATGTGAAAATTGTAGATTTTGGGATGTCTCGGAAGATAGAGAATACTAGTGAACTGCGGCAAATCATGGGGACCACCGAGTATCTGGGTATGGAAGAGCTGCTGCGTGCTTTTGAGGAAACAGTTGATGAAATGTGCTTATCAACTTTCCAGTCATTACTGGAGAATGAGACAGGACAAGGCAACATGTTGTTTCAAAGTGTTCCTTCTTTAGAGAAGTTAACAAGTATCTGTGCACAAAACCCCCTGCGTTATATAAACAAGAGCACCTTATTTTCATGCTGTAGTATTTGATCTGTTGCAGACTACAACAGAATTGTTGTACAAGTTAAATCAAGAGTAATTTTAGCAATTCTTGTGATTAGAGTTGAAATACAAAGTCAGCATGCACAAAGTCAGGTCAATTAGGAATGTCATCTTGTATGACTTAATAAAGAGCAAAATATTCTTGAAGTGAAAAGCTGCCTTGAATATTTGGCCCTCTGAGGGGCAGATTTCCTTTTTTTTAAAAAAAAAAATAAAAATAAAAAGAAAAAAAGAAAAAATTGCCTACACTTCTTTTTTTTTCAGGAGCACATGGATCTCTGTGGTGATAGTGTGGTATCTAACATAGGCTAACAGCTGCCGACCCTAAAATTAGCTTGGTCACCTGGCTTTGCAGTGTTAATATGCTGAAGACTTTGTGCATTCCCTGTAAAAAGCTGTGAACTTGAACTAGAGTCTTTTAGGTGCATACATCTGATGTGGAATATCTTGGTACTTGGACAGAGTAGACTGTAAGCCATTTCAGTCTGAACCAAGTAAATTTCAGTGTGTCTAAGCAAACTGGAATAACTTTTTTCACCCTTTGAACAAAAATGAAGCTGGTTATTCAAACAGCATGCTTAGTCTCTTAATAATGGTTAGCAAAAGTCAATAGAAATGTAGTGTATGATTCAAGGTCACTTGAACAATATGCCTATTAAAGTGTCTTTTTTTTTTTTTCTCTTTCTGTAGCTCCAGAAATCTTAAACTATGATCCGATTACCACAGCCACAGACATGTGGTAGGTTGCATGTGTTAATTTTCTTTATTAAGGTAGGCATGGCCATTTAACAATCTGCATGACAGATCCAGGCTCTGGTGCAGTTTTATCTGGCTTCTGAGAACAGTGTTCTGTTGGTGGGCTGAACAAAAGTGGTGGGAGTTGGAAGGGGAAAGAGTGCTCAGAATATAAACAGGAGTTTACAGGAATTTCTGTATATGGGTCTGTACACCTACTGTGGAATGAAGTGACTTGTGAACATCCAGAGTGTGCCTACTTGTTCTAAGGAAATAGCAGCAATCATCTGATAGCATACATTAGTTACTCTGGGATAACGTGTTCCAGGTATTAACTGTTCTAGAATACTCTTCCCTCGCTATTTTTGTATCATTAAATAATCTCATTATGGAAATGTTAAGTAGTAATAAGTTAAATACTTATCTTTAGAGCAATATAGATTTCTACAGAACATCATAAAAATGAGACTAGCATCTTAAACTAATGCACAATTTTAAAAAGTGCAGATTTGTAGTCTATTAATTTAATGAGCCATGTAAGTGGAAAGGCTAGTTTTTGAGATGCTTCCTTAAAAACATAACATGTTAATATGGTCTTGCACATCTAAATAATGGTAATTCAGTCTGAAATGTTGCCATGATGTAATTACTCCATTGAAATTCTCAACACATAATAGTAATTAAATCTGAGTTGTTTTTACTGCTTAATTGGCCTACTCTTGTGGGAGGACACAAAAACTATTGGCACTCTACAGGGAATCTCGAACACAGCAGCTGCATCCTTCCACGCTGTAATGAGCACTAAGGTTTGATGCTCTCATCACCAGACATTTTTTCTATGCATCAAAAAACCATCTAAGTTTTATAATAAATGACTTTGATTCATACTTGTATCTGTTGTCTCAGGAAAAACATCTCAGCAAGAGGATACTGTAACACAAGTCAGCTCCTGATTGTATGTTTGTATAGAAAGGTGGACTAAACCTCAGCCTTTGATACTGCTTCCAGCATTATTGTGAAAGAATGCATGGTTTTTATTTACGTGTAAATTAGAACTTTTTTTTGCAGTTCTCTTTCAGAACTGCCATATCTCCAAGAGCACACTGTGTAAAAGTTATATATTTCCTTTTCATAACAGTCTCAGTGGCAGGAGAAGAAGGACTTATTGAAAGCAAGCAATGTTTAAAAAATAAATAAAATCCCTTCATGCAGAGATATAGATGTATTTCCTTGGGTATGTCTGTGTCTGAATCACCTAGAACTGAGAGATCACATGCTGGTTTTAGCTTTTTGATTGTGACATATGTCAAGAAGTTTGATCTGCAGCAAACAAATATGGGAAGGTCTATTGTTTATTCATTGTGTTCTTACCTCAGGAACATAGGTGTAATATCATACATGCTGCTGACACAAGAATCTCCGTTTGTGGGAGCTGATAATCAAGAAACGTTCCTTAATATATCTCAAGTTAACGTGGATTATTCAGAAGAAACATTTTCATCAGTTTCACAGCCTGCCAAAGACTTTGTTCAAAAACTTCTCATCAAAAATCCAGAGTAAGTAATGAGCTCTTCAGGACAAGAATCTCTTATATCTGTGAGAGCATGGAAAATGTGAATGCTAATTTGGGAGATTAATGTCCTTGATACAATCAGTTAGATATTTCACAATGCACTGGTATTATCAGCTGGGTATTTGAAAGTGTAGGGTTCTGCTTTTTCATAGTGTATTTAAAGGATCTTTGGTTCACTGGCTGGCTATCACTGTAGTCCGGCTTATTTTTGGAGCTCATTTCCTTTCATATTTTGACTTTATATATTTTGTCCAGGGGACAGCTTATTCACAAATCTTATTAAGTGTATTCTGGAAAGTTCAGGTTCTTGTCGACAACTTAACGTATTATTACACAATTTGAAGAGACAAAATGCAATCTTTCTGATGTACACTTGGATGTTTCCTGACATCTTTAACGAAGCTTTCCACTTTAATACTTTTTGTATAAAAACTTAGCTGTCTTGTGACTGAGCGTATATTCTTCAGGAATACGTGGCTATGTATACATACAGTGTTTTTCCATGTTCAGTCTTGTAAAAAATGTTCTCAATGAAAAGCACAGATTTATTTTTCTTTTTCTAATGCATGTTCTCATAATTTAGCATTCTTTGGGAGTTCAGCCACTAATGAAGGCCTTTCAAAGTAGCTGAACTCTGAGAAAATGATCTTTCAGAATGGGAAAATGAATAGGCATTAATTGTCTGTGCTTGCTGTATAGTGTTAAATGGGGACTTTTTTTTAACTGTTATGCTAGCAAATGCATTAAAAAAACTAAAAGGTATATATACTGGAGAACAATGTTTAGTAAAGTCAGCTAGTCATGTTCTGCTAGGTTTTGTGAAGTCTTATTGGTTATGTTGCTGTATACTGTCACTTGTGGTGATAACAATAGTTCCTATCTTCTTCAGAAAGCCTGCAAGCAAGCAGGAGTTGACCAATCTTGTTGAGAAAGTGGTTCTTTGATAGTAAGGGATGATGATGATGGGAGATGATATCCATGAAGTTCCTACCTTGAGGAAATAAGCGCTCCATATAAACTTGTGTGAACACAATCAAGGATGAGCAGTCCTTTCCACTTGCTATCTCACATAGTGTTTGCCAATAGCTGGAACAACTCAGGGTAACCGTGTTATCATGAGGGAAGCAATTACAGAGTGCCTGCCTTGGTAAATGTGGGCCTGCAGGATGTTTGTCATTCTGCTACGGTTACTCCTCTACTTTCTCTTCTGAGCATCTCAGAGTCTTCATTATATGCTTAGTTACTTTTTTCCCATTCTGATTCTTGAAGTCTATACCCTCTGGACTGTTAAGAGGAAAAATCTGTCCTCAGATCGTCAGCTCTATAACGTTAAGAGTTCTCTGACCAAAAAATATTCTTGTGTTCCTGTCTTATTGAGGATGGGTAGTGGGCTCTATTGCATTTCCTGCAAGTTCAGTGGAACTTAACAATGCAAAACATGATGAAAGCTGAAGTAGCAATATACTGGGTTATCCAAAGGAATCCTTTCATAAATCCAAGGTCTGTTGGGAAGTCAATACATTTTGGAAGAGTTTACACCAGTCTGTGGTGAATTGCAACAGTAAAACACTGCGAACTGTCTGATGGAGTTGACACCAACATGCCATTTGGCCCAGAATATTCACTGGCCTATTTACAATGGTCTGTATGAAACATAGAACTTAAAAGCACAAACACATGCATATATACATAAGTAATGCTCAAAACACTCCAAGGGACTAGGAATAGTGGCTGTTCTTTCTTCTGATGAAAAGCTTACCAGTTTTGATGTTCAGCAGCAGGGGAAATTGTCAAGTAAAATCTGGATAGACGTTGCCAACACTTAGCCCTGAAGGATGGTAGGTTCTAATGCACTTTTGAGCAGCAGTGGTGGTGGAAAGCCAGTGATGTTAACTCTGTAGTGTCAATTCTGATGTAGGCTGAGAAATACTAAGGAAACGATTATAGTTTAGTATTTCTGAAATTAACTTAAGCAACTCTTCGTATTTCTCTTTCAAAGGGAAAGACCCACGGCAGAGGCCTGTCTCTCTCATTTCTGGTTGCAGCAAGGGGAGTTCATACTCTTGTGCAGCCCTGAAGAATCTTGCTGCCCTTCTCTGATGCCAGGACATACAACGAAATGCTCAGAAGAGCGGAATGGAAAATCCAATTGTAATGGTAGCAACAAGGAAGACAAAGAAAACATCCCAGAGGACAGCAGTACGCTCTCCAAGCGTTTCCGATTTGATGATTCATTGCAGTATCCCCAAGACTTCATGACAGACTTCGTATGTTAATGTGTAATATAGACTTTTATAAAAATGAATCTAGCATAATCTATTCCAGTGGTGAATACAAGATTGGCTTGCCAATTTGTGCAGTGTTGATATACTGGAAATGCACTTTGATTCTTTTATTCTGGTGCTTCCTTTCCTATCCGTTGCTGGCAATGGTTTAACTCCTGAGAAATTGGAGTTGTGGCACCAATAAAATGAATTTTTTTTTTTTTTGAAGAAGGTAAAATTAAATATTTTTGCACTTTTCAAGTTTTAATTCAAAAATGATGCCAAATTAAAATCTGAAAATGAGTTTATTTAAATGAATTTATTTAAACTCATTTTCCTGAGTTTTTGCCGAAACTCTGAGCTTTGCCGAACAGTGGTTTAATAACACGAAAATTTTTATGACTAGCCTAAAGAAGCTGATCTAAGCAGGGAAACTGAATCTAGCTGTCTTAAAGGACTCATCTGTGACTGTTCTCATAGCTTTAAATGACTGCTAAAATCAGAGCGCTGGGAGTAGGATGGGTCTGTTGGGGCCGTTTGGAAAACTGCTTTCTCTCTGGTATCATGAGTAGTTAAGGAAATGTTTCTGTCTTATAGATCTGGTCCACCTAGGGGTTGTAACTGTGGGTCTTTTTTCCTGTGGTGGATCTGTGTGATGCTTGGACAGAAAACGGGTAGATCGTCAGTCCTTGTGCTAGTGGTCCTTTGCTGCTTACCAGTGAGTTATATTTGAAGAGGATGAGTTTCCCATGCTGTTGTGAATATTTGATATGTTTTCATAAAACCTTTGAAGCAGTGTTGTCTACATGTATTGATCTATTCCTCATCTTAACACAAATCCAAAACAACAAGTTTGCAGAGTTGAAGTGAATAACTGAATAAACTGAAAATAACTATTTCTGCCAGTAAAGCTGCAATTTAAAGCTTTTCATTACGCCCTTTTAATGTAGATGTGCAGAGGATTTTTGTCAATTGTTACTCACATCACTTAGCTTCATGCCTGCTCTGAGAAATGGACTGCAGCGTGTTTAAAGGTGAACTAGCCAATAATTGTTTTAAGCCTTTTAATTTGCTTTGGTTAGTGGGTTTATGTATTACATCCTTTTCAATTCCTGTTTCTAGGCTCTGAGAAACAATGCCTAAGTCAAATTTCAGCTTAGAGCAAATAACCAGTCCTGTCTCAACAGCCTGAAACTAACAGTTTACCATTGAAATACTGACAAGATCAGATCCTAATCGTAACACTGAGGCTGAAAGTCTGCTTGTGTAGAGAATGTATTAAAACTTCTATAAATATTTTGAAAGTAAATGGCACTTCAAAGTACTTCGGGGATTTTCTACTCCTCAGAGCTTACATTTAGTCCTTTGATTTGGATTTGGTTTGTTTTGTACAATAAAATATCACAACCTAATAATCTTTTCAAGTGTGCCTGTAGATCTGACAATAGTTAGGCAGATTGAGGTTTTGGAACATCCTATGATTGACAGGTGAACATAATAATTGGTGAAAGGTTGTCTTTTAGCTTTTTGCACAAAAGGAAGGAAGAATGTTATTTATTATTATTTTTACAAATAGATTTTAGTGCAAGGTTTCACAACAATGCACGGGGAAGATTCAGGAGTTCTGTCTTGTATTTTGGGTGACGTTCACATTGACAAGTGGAAAGTCCAACTGAGGCGTGTTCAGCTTGTCAGAAGTAAAAGTTTTCCAAGACTTAAGTGAAATGAAATAATAGCATGGATGAAGCTCAGATGCCTAAGTATAATGAACTGCACTGACTTTCCTCTGTGTATTCTTATGCAACTTTTTACCATGATGATGATGATATATTTTTATACAATTATAAAATTACTTTGGAGGTAGTTGTTGGATTGCATCTAGGTACTGTGTGCCCTTACCTTTCAAAGTCCTTGGCTTTTTCCAGTTGGAGTATTATTTATCTTTTTCCTCACCAGCATGGAGTCTTAATTTGACCCGGACAAATTAAAGATACAAACTATTCTGCAGTTAACATTCACTTAAGATTAAGAAGAAAACATGAAAAAGCTGCAATGGACAAAGGTAGCAAAATGGTCTATAAAATTGTTGCATTTTAAAATTCCTCAGAATTATCTCTGGCCTGAAATTATAACTAGGACGCTTGTGAAAGTCTCTTTAGCATCTGAAAAATAAAGCTGAAAGCATATGCCAGCACTTTATGAAAAGGTTTTTATCACGTTATCTGATGTTTACATTTCTTACTACTTCTGGAGCTAACTTATCTTTAAATTGAGATAAATGAAAGTTATTCTTATCCAAGGAAGTTAAGTTTTGAAGTTTGTACTTTACATAAATTCAAAATACGCCTTGAATCAGATTTTGTTTGGGTCAGTGCATTGAATTTATTTCAAAAAATATTACTGTGCATACATAGGTTTGGTTGAATGTAAATACATACATTGTAGACAATTCTTAGCCCATCTCGCTTCCTGCCATGTTACTGGAGATTGTCCAGTGGGTGATGAGTAACATATTAAGATGACTGAAGTCATTTCTATGCAGTTCATGACCATTTTATATTAAAAATAATAATAAACTTTCCTTTTTTCAAAACTGTGTTTTCATTTCTTCACAGAATCCATGAAGGGAAGGGACCTCTGGAGGTCAGTCCAGTCCAGCCTCCCTGTTCAAGCAGGGCCACCTAGAGCAGGTTTCCCATGACCATGTCTGGTTGGTTTTTATCTCCAAGAAGGGAGAGGAGGATCTCTTCTCCTGACTTGCTGGCAGTACTTTGTCTAATGCAGCCCAGGATGCCATAAACCTTCTCTGCAGCAAGGGGACCCCACCTTCTCACGTGGTCCCCAGTGTTGGATATTGATGCCTGGGGCTGTCCGTCCCCCAGACGCAGGACTTTGCACTTCACGTTAAATTTCATGTGCTTCCTAACAGCCCGTTTCTCCAGACTCTTGAGCTCCCTGTGGATGGCAGCACAACCCCATCAGTCACTCCTCCCAGTTTTGTGTCATCTGCAAATTAGCTGAGCGTGCATTCTGCCCCATCAACCAGATCAATAATGAAGATGTTCAACAGGACTGCCCCCAGTATTGGCACCACTAGTTACTTGCCTCCAACGAGATTTCATACCACTGACCACCACCCTCTGGGAGCAGCTTTTCAGTTTTCAGTTCAGACAGTTTTCAATCCACTCCAACTTCCTACCCAGCCAGTCCTATATATCAACAGCTTGTACAGGAGGCTCTTATGGGGGACAGTGTCAAAGGCCTTCCTGCAGGCAAGGCAGACAATACCCACTGCTCTCCCCCTCAGCTAACAGGCCAGACATTTCTTTGTAGAAGCTTCTCATGCTGGTTAAGCATGTATTCCCCTTAGTGAAACCGTCCTGACTACTGATGAATCATGAACTTAACTACTAACTTCCTGGAATGTTTTTTGTGCCTGTGTTTTATAGTTTGTTCCTACACATAATGGTCTAGTTGTGTCTTGCAGTATTTATTGAGGTGTTTTTGATATGTTCTAATGGCATGTAAAGCAACTTAAATAAGATGTTTATTACACAAATATAAACCTCTTAGGGCACTAACTGTACATATGTTTAATTTTCAAGTGGAAGGCTGAACTAAAAAAAGCCTTTAGGAAGCTAGTTAAAAGCAGTGGTAACTCGCTGGGGTGTGGATGCTACATTTCCTACAAAGGCACATTTCATTGATGAAATGAAAGCTCTCTCATTGTTAGAAATGCACAACCCAGCTTTCTTTTTAGTGAAAGAAATAGTGCATTCATGTTCTTAGTGTTGCTTGCAGCGTTAAGTTCAGAAATAATCTGAATATTTGTTTCCTGAAGGCTCTTTACAGGAGTACTGCTCCATTTTTCTTTCTTTTTTTAAAAACATCAAAAAAACCCTCTTTTGTACTACTAGTGATTTGAGACAGCTTGAAATTTCTGCCTTTTCAAAAGACTTTCCAAGAAAGGAGATGTTAGAAAAATGCATGGTCCATTTTCTTAACAGGACAGTTGTGACGGTGCATTTGCCAAATAAGGTAAGTTATGCTTGGAAAAATATACTGTAAAGTCAGGGCAAGGTAAAAGCATGCAGTTAGTTGTTTGTTTTTGTTCTTTCAAAGGAACTGGAATCATCCTGTGCCTTAAGAACCTGGCAGCTGACAGACTTGAAGATACTGCTTGGCCATCTCAGCGTTAGAGAAGAGAGGGCAAGACAGAAGACACATCAGTGTATAGAAAGTTTACCAAAGTAACGGTACAATTACAAAGCTGAACTGCCAAGCCACCCACCAGTGCATGAGAATATAACAAAGTTCCTTAGTCAAAAGCAGGTACATGAGTTATGATGCATTTTTTTTAGCTGGTTAGCCCTAATAAATAAGGGTTAGGCTAACACAAAATATTCAGTCAATCCTTTGATGTGACAGTGCTAGCTTTTCTTGCTTTCACAATACAACAGGAAGACAAAGGATGATTTTTGACCCAGTAACATCTGTGACAAAACTGTTGCCCTCCAGTGATGAATGCAATTTACAGCCAGAGTCAGTAAGTCAGCATACCTACACTGACCACAAAGTATTCATGTTTGCATAGCATTATGATAGTCTTGATCGTAAATCAAGACTTAAAAAAAAAAAAAAAAAAAAGGCACTGATAAGTGCCTCTGGGGAAGGAAAGAATAACATTTCCTGAAATTACTTTTAAAGCAATACTCAAATCTGAGAATTTTAAACTTTTGCACACATAGGAGTTATTACATTTGTTAGATTGTACTTTCAAACATTATTTGTTGGCCCTTATCAGGCCAGTACCTACTTAAGTTAAAAATTAAAAGCATTTCCTAATGAGAATGAAAAAACGAAATGTCACGTTCTAGCAGAAAGACTTGTACCCACAGTGTACGCCAAGGTGCACTGAAAGTGCTTCTGCATCCTGTATATGGCGTTTATCATAGTTGAACACCTCAAAGAGCAATACCAAGGATTTCCCTTTTCATGTTCTCCAGCTGCATTACATATTACAGCTAGTACAGCACGCAGCTTGGTTAAATCTCGCTGGAGAACAGGGTATTTCTCATTCCAAAATCAAAGCTTTGGCACTGCTTTAGAAAATGCACTGGAAATTCCAAGCAACACTGATTTTTCTATAACTGGGCATAGCAAAAGTACCCTACTGGTTCTCTGCCTGTTATTTTATCATAGGGGCTTTAAAGTTTAAAACTCCCCATACAGACTCTCATAACGCTGTATGTATAGTTCATAGGTTCTGGCCCTGAATGAGAGGTGACTCACAGGGATTCTCCAGCACGCTGACCCCGCTGCACTGTGACCTTTTATGCGTTACCAGCACGAACACATTCAAAACCCCTCACTTAAATTTCACACAAACTAGCTCACAACACTGCCTGACATCCAATTGAAATCCAGAGCTGATCACAGCAAAATGTACGAAATACTCCAATTATAATGTTTTATTTGGAGTGGTCTGAATATCAGATTCATAACGCAGGGAACATCTGTTTGCTCCAGTGAAACTGAAAGAGATTTTTATTGGTCTATTTATTGCTTGTGTCCCTTAGTTTGCCTGCTTGTGTAGGGCAGAGGGAGGTGTTTAAACAGATCTGTGCAGAGGATGGGCTGGCCTCAAATTGCAGGACATGGCACCTGGAAGACAGGTGTCAGAGCTTAGACATTAAAGTTTATTAAGAACGTTTTTGAAAGCACAGCTGAGCTGCGTATGTTTAGTTGGAGCACACATGTTTTTAGGCAAAGCAGTGAAACAAGCAGCTGAATTCACTCACCTGCTCATTTAGAAGCTAAGAAGGAATGCCTGCTTAAACTGCAGCAACTAGGACGTACTTGTCAAAGCTATCCAAACCCTCCTTGGCTTCCCAAAGTTGGCAGGCCCCAGAGGGCATCTCACACTTCCTACTAGAAGACAATCTCAGCGAATTAAAGTTTAAATCTCAGTGAATAAAAGTTAAATTCAGCTTTCTGTAGCTGCAAATACACTGCAATAGCTTCCAACACCAGAGGTGTACTCCACTCTCTGTTGATTATCAGCTGGCAAATTGCATTGCCTCCACCAGCAGCACCTGTGTGCCGCCCTGCCTCAGCTTAACTTTCAGGTGGTGTCAGCAGGCACAGCTGAGGCCTGTCAGACTGAGTGCTGGGCAGAAAGCAAGCTGTGACCCAGCTGAGTTCTGCCTGCTTCTCCCTAGGTCTGCACTATTGTGTTAGGCTTCCTCAGGACCACAGCTCTGCTGCTGAGACAGTGGGGTCTGTGCTGGAAGAACAGCAAAGCAGCCATAACTACGTGTGTGTGACTGCTACGTGAGGCAAACAATGACTGTTCTGGTCGAAGCCTCTGACCTTCCCACCAAATCCAAAGCTTTGAGAGCATCACGTGTCGGTTGCTCCGAAAGTAATGCATCCTATTTATTTCAGTGGAAACTACAACAAAGAGCACAATAACACTGATAAAGTCTCAACTACAAAACAGTTTTTCAGCTGACACCACTAGTTATGCATTTCTGCCAGTGGTGAACAAGAGCTGCATGCTGTGCTCTTATCACTGCACCAGCAGAGGTGCCCCATTGTTGCTGTCGCCGCTGCTGAAACGCACCACCCCCCTCACTGTGCTCACAGCCACTGTTTGGTGTCCATTGGCATTCAGCAAGTGTCAATGGGTGCCATTTTTTCTGCACGGGGGAATTCAATTCCACACCTTTGCTCCATCTGCACTTCCATGTCAGATGCCATTGGGTGAGACTGCGCCTCTGCTGTCATCTGTTGCACGGCAACAACATATAATGAGATATTGGCAGGAAGGTTTAACCTCCATTGCCATCCCATCAACATTCGACTCTGACATGGTGGGCAGCCCTCACCCCGGTACTGCAAGGTGCCTGCAGCCAACGGTGCCACACCTCGCAGGGAGCAGGCACCGGGGAGCGCTGCATCTTCACGCAGTCCTCAGGACTACACTAACAAAAACGCAGCCAACACACGGAAACCAAACAAGGCCTTTCATACAGACTCCTCGCTCCCAGCGCCGCTCCCTGCAGCTCCCCCCGGCCCCAGCCTCGCGCCCGCCCCGCGCACGTGCGCCAATCAGCCCCGCGCCGCTCGCGGGCGGCCGTTGGGCTGCGCCTCGTGCGGGACCAACCGCCGCGCTCGCGCCCGGTGCTGCCGAGCAACGGCGTCTCCTCAGCACGGCCGCGCTGCTCCTCGCCGCCATGGGCACCCAGCAGGTACGGGGCTGGGCGGCTGCGGTTTTGGCGTGGTTTCGGGTAGCGGGGTCGGATTAAGCTTCCGAAATGACGCGTTTTATACCTGATGTCGAAGCAAACGCTCGCGCGTGGTAAGCGCGGAGCTGCGCGGCGGCCGCGCTGTGGGGACTGCCCCAGGGGAAAGGAGAGCGCGGTGTCTGCGTGAGCTCCTCCGGTCGGTGTGAGCCCCTCGGGTCGGTGTGCGAGAGGCAGCGCCGTCCGGCAGCAGCTCGGAGCCCCCGGAGCTCCCCCAGCAGTGCGGGATGGAGCAGGGGTGTGGGTGGGAGCCGCTCTCCAGTCGCGGACCGCAGAAACCAGCCGCAGCGATCAGCTTGGTGCAAAACGCTTCTTCTTTCCTTATGAATCACGAAGAGATTTTAATCAATTTATTTCCAGAACTGCAGGAAACTTTAACTGCTGAAGATAAGCTCCAGTTGAGACTTTTGACTGTGAATGCAATTTTAAATTGCTGTGCACTGGCCTTCATTAATCTGTATTATTTCTGTGGTGGCTGGGCGGGTTTGTGGTTGGTTCACACAGTCACAAGGAACAGTCAGCTCTCTTAAATCATGCTCTCCTGTTCTGTAAGGCAGTCCTGCTCCTTTATCCTCTGTTGTTTCTGACTCCCTCACTCAGATTTGTTTTCCTCTAGTGAAATGTCTGAGAAATTTTAAGTGAAATCCATCACTTCCTTTGGTGGATTAGAAGTTCACCAATTTTTCTTATTTTGGCCTTTTTCTTCTGAGGGTGTGTGTTGGGTGCTCGCGGCTATCTGAGGCAGCCTCTGCTCTTTGGGCTCCCCTCATGGCTGGCCTGGCTGCCAGCAGTGAGCTCACTGGGTGACCTTGGGAGCGTTCGGGTCTCAGCTGGAATGCAGCGGTGCTGGCAGCTTGGAGTCACAAATGGCGGTGACCAATCCTATGTTTTTCAACAAAGAAAGATTAAACAGATCTGTGTAGCGTTGCATATAAAGATAAGACTAGTCCTAGTCATTTTGGTACTCCTATTATTTGTAAAAAATGCTCAAGTCTCTGTGATTTGTTCCTAACCAGTAATCTAGGGATTAATCTAGTTAGTACTCTTCCAGGAATTCAAAGGCATTTTCTCCTATGCAAAAGATGTTTTTTTCCTGTCCATTCCGCTCAAAGGACACTATATAGTATTCCCCATCTTGCTTTACAATCTGGACTACAGAAAGGACAAGTTCTAAATTTCAGACTCGTCATGTGGAGAATGAAGAGCGTGTCTGTACTTGAGGTTCAGAGGGGGCTGAAGGGACTTGGGCTCAGGTCCAGCTGGAAGAAAGCTGCTGTTGGAGTCCAGCAGATCACGAGATGGCTAGGAGGCTGCAGCCCTGACTGTGGGCAGCAGCTGAGGGAAGTGCTTGTTCCTTGGAGAACAGATGTCCCAGTCTGCCACCACCTCGGTTATAGAGAAGGTGCTGCCAGATCCTTCTTCGTGCTCTGCACCAAGGAGAAAAAGCAGTGATCTCGAGTTGGCAGGGGAAATTCTGGCCACAATGACTTTCAAACACAAAGAGATGATGAAGCAGTGGAGGACGTTGCCCAGGGAGGCAGTGCTTTAGAGATCTCAACTGGACAAGGCCCTGAACAATCTGACTTAACTATTTGTTCAGCTTTGAGCGGGAGACTGGATAATCTGTGGTCATTTTCAGCCTGTTTTTTTTTT
>WBMW01000797.1:236638-317708 GCA_013396635.1 Penelope pileata
TTTTTTTTTGTGATGTTATGACAGTGTGGTTGTGTAAAGCCATATTCAGACCAACCCAAACTGTCCATAGCCTACACTGTGTCCCTTAGGCTTATCAGCTCAGGGAGATGTTTGTTGTTTTGTGTTGTGGCACAGGTTCACTGCCAGGAGATGTATTCATTCCAGTATTGCAAGAGACTAGTAGCTGTTGCAGTGTGATGTGGATCTTTTTGCTGTTGAATATGTTAGATGACAGAGAAAGAAATGGTTTCATGATTTGCCAGTGGAGTTACAACCATTCCAACAAGCAGACAGAAAGCAGACTTGTTGCGTGGATCTTTCTGTGTCAGTTATAACACTGCTTTTCCCCCCATTTATGATGAAGTAAGTTCATCTTTGTCATTACGGACTATCAGACTGGTCAGGCTGGTAGAATTTCGATGATTTATTGTGTTTGAAAAGTCTGGCACATCTGCCCTGCCTAGCTGGAAGACAGACTGGTGAGCGCAGTCTGGTATGCTGAAGGAGATGGGTGGTTATTGTGGTTAAGTCTTCAGTCACCTCTTCTGTGACAGCAGAAAACTAGAATTAAAATGTCTGCTTGGTTTTAGTACTCTTGTGGGCCAGGCATTTTGGTCTCTATTCAAGATGAAGCTAAATGTGTTTAATCTCTTTTGTGTGTGTGTGTGTGGGGGGGGTTTTGCGAAGAGAGGAATGGATTTTTGTTCATTGCAGGAGTAGTGCTGTTGATTTTGAAACAGGACACTTTCTTGTTGCCTGCCTCCCACCCCTTGCAGCTTGGGGTAGTCAAAGAGTTTCTCCCCATCAAGTTCAGGGGAACTGCCCGTAGCCAGAATGAGTTTGCCCCTCTTTCACAAGAGGGACCACGCATTTGCAGGGCGAAGTGGCTTATGAAGAGATTGCTTACAATTCGCATGCGTGTCTGTGCATACTTTATCACTCTGTCAAATTCCTGTATTGTTCCGGAGGTTTCTTTGGAGCCTGGTTTGACTTTTTGACTTGCTTGGAAATTGCTACAGTTGACTGCAAAATTCATGTAAATACGTAAGTGCCTAAAACCTGAGAGAGTCCTATGGCACAGTGACTGTACTGCAACCCAACTTGTTTAAGGGTAGCTCAGGTATGCCACACAGATTGCCTCTGCTTCTATCTTCCCCCTGCTCTACAGCCTTTGCACTAGTAAGGAAGCAGAACAAGGGCAGTTGTAGCACAGATTCTGCGTTACTGCAAGCGCAGCTGTGTGAGGAGAGGCGGTGTGGCAATGCTGGGCATTAGTGTCAGGCTGAGGCAGAGGACAAAGGGAAGAACAGCCAAAGGCTCTCCTGTTAGCCCATTTTAAATAATTGTACAGCTAGACATCTTGTTTGCTTATAGTGAGGCGCTGTGCTGAAACATGCTAGCCAGAATTCTGGGCACAGCCAGAGGGCATGGTGGGACAGACAGCATTAATGTCAGAGGCGAAGGGGTCTGCCCTGGGGGAAGGCAGAGAATGCTGTGCACTCTTTCATGGAAGTTTGTGGCTTAGGAAAAAGGACCGTTTTGTGCTGAGTGATGAACCTGAATGAAAAACCAAGTTGTATATTTGTGTTATCTCTTGGTATCTTTGGATGCTTTAGTATGTATGTCAGCAAAAATGTACCTTAAATGCTTCCCAGCATAAAATTATTTTTTCAGGGCTGTGATTTGTGAAAAGTATTTGTGAAAGTTAAATTTTGCATGGAAACATGCTAAAAAGAATTGGAGAAGTGACATGAAATTGTACATATAAAAATTATTGTACGAGGGCTGCTCTGAAAAGTAATGCCTCCTATGTTATTCTGTTGGCCCACGACGTCAGAGGCAGATGTGGGTGGGATGGCAGCAGAGGCTGAACCTTCCCACCAATATCCCATTCCATGTTGTTGCTGTGTGACAGATGGCAGCAGAGGGGCACTCTGCCCCAATGGTGTCTGATGTGGAAGTGCTGATGACGCAAAGGTGTGGCACTGAATTCCTCCATGGGGAAAAAATGGCACCCGTTGGCATTCCTTGACGCTTGTTGAATGTTGATGGAGACTGAACAGTGGATGTGAGGGGTGGGTGGTGCTTTTCAGCAGTGGTGAAAGACAAGTCATGTTCTGGAAGGCCATGCAATTGTTTACGAGCATCATGTGCAGGCTCTTGTTCATTGCTGGCAAAAATGCATAGCTAATGGTGGTTACTGTGTTGAGTAGTAGTGTTCTGTAGCTGAGAATTTTCTCTATCAAGCAGTGTTGTTGTGCTCTTTGTATCTATTGTAGTTTCCTTGGAAATAGGAGGCATTACTTTCAGAGCGACATATGTTTAAGAGATGAAAATGGACGTATAGCTTGATTACACGTTTAAGTATTCCCAGAAGTCTAATATTAGTAGTAATTAAAATGTCTATGATTTTTCCCAAGGCCGGTTCAAGTGGCAAAGGGAAGTTGGCAAAGAGAACACTGGACTTACTACCACAGCTGTCTCAGGTAGTTTTGTTGGATTTTAGTTCTCATTTTCAATTATGTACACAGCATGGCTGTGTAAAGACTGTTCAGATATATGCTGAAGTGTAATCGTGTATGTTGTCTCTGCACTTTTATCTGTGTTAATCATATTTCAATATTTGGAAATATTTTTCAATATTTTCAAAATGTTGAAAGAGTATTTGAACAAATCTGTAGGTATTTAAAGTATAAAACTACAGAGTACACAAATATTTGCGTACGATTTTAACATGCTCACCCCTTGTGGGCTGCGTATCTTGAAGGCACTATGTAAGTAGTGGCTTATTGTACGGTTCTTCTGCTGCTTTGTTCCTGCTATATATTAGACTATATATTTTTTTGACTTATTATGTTTAAAATATCTTGAAGTGCTAGTAGCACCTACAACAAGTGTAAAACTAAAATACAAAATATTTATTCCAGACAAGGTCTAAGCCACCATGGCAGGAGACTTGTCCTTCATTCCGCCTGACTAGAGAACAGGAAGATGACGACTCGGATGGGTTCACTGTGAAAAATGAGTATCCACCTGGTAAGATGGACAGTAGTTGGTACTGCTGAAGAAAATCTTTCAGAAACATAATCGTATGTGCAATACATTTTGAACTTTAATACTTAATTTCAAAATGTACTTTCTGCAAGGAGAATATATGAAGTCAAGACGCAAAAGGCTCAAGACAAAGGCTTCTAGAGATGATGAAGCTGAACCATCAACTTCTAAATCGCAGAGCAGCAGTCATCTGAAAAAAAGCCAGGAACAGTTCAGAAGTGCTCTTGTTAACATTATATTGTGAGTTTCCTTATCTTTGAAAAATGTGGTTTTTTGTGTTGATAGATGGACCAATTTTATTAATCATTTCAAAAGTTTGAAGATAACAATCAAAAGAAAGTATGTATATGAGTATGAACTATATCATTGACTTTTTAAGCTGAACCTTAGCGGATCGATGACCAACCTGGTTGGATGCTTCAGTGTTCTTTTTGAATCATGTTTTGTCTTCATTGTAAAGCTTTGCCAGCTACTTCTTTTTTGTTTTGCTTATTTATAGCCGACATGTAGGATGACTATATGTTACTAATGCCAGTAAAATGTATCTGAAGAATGTTTGTTTTGTTTCTGTGTCAGGCAGGAAGACCTGGTGGAAGAAGCCCTTGATGAAACCCAGCCTCCAGGAGCAGATTCTTCAGCAATAGAGAAAGATATTGTGGTAGGAAAAGACTATTTCAGGAATATTAAATTTAAAACAGCGCCAGCCATTGGCTGTAAATATTGACAAGATGATTGGTATGATTATGTATACAGTTGATAGAATTATGAAAACAATAAAGCACCTAGTACTGATTAGATTTATTGTTACTAAATAAGCCTATGTGTCAGTGAAACCTCCACTAGCAGTTACTGTCTGTTACTGGGCTTAACCAATGCTTTCTTCTATCCTGCAGAAATACTACTATTACATTCGCCATGGAATTGATACAGCAAATGTAGCCCCACTGGATGAGTTGTGGCTGGATCATGTCTTAGCTTTAATTCCACAGCGTCTGAAAGTACTTGACGAAAGTATACGTTCACTGACAGAAGAAATGAAAGAAGACTATTTACTGAGTGTAAAAAAGGCTATAGGTAGATTTCTAGTATTTTACTCTTGTTTTATCCTAAGCTGCTAATTCTCAGAAGTGTTTGTTTTTGAGTGCTGATCACTGCAGAGAGCCACCGTATCATATAAAATGCTCTACTAGATGTTAAAGGTACATTTTAATATAAAGAATTTGCTGTTTTTCTTACCCTTGTGGTAGTGAAAGCTAATATTAATCAGTATTTTTGATCTTTCAACTCTTTTTAAAAATATTATTTAATTTTGTAATATTTACAATATTGCATATTAATAGTATAACTTTCTACTAAATCTCTTTTCATGTATATCCAAGTAAAACTATTCATATCAATGAATTGTCCATTTGGATGTTCTGTTTATTTCTTTGCTAAGCTTATTTTTGTTTTGGCTTTTTTTTTTTTTTCTTTTCTTTATTCCTTTTTTTTTTTTTACACGTTTTTCAGTTGACTTTGTTTTAAGAGACACCAGAGAAAAAGATGGAGACAAGAAAAAAGATTCTCTTCTACCTCATCGTGCAGAGTAAGAAAATGTATTTATTCAAAAATACTGACTAGACAGCAGTGGTATAGAATAGCATGTGTAAGAAATAATCTCAGGTAGTATTACTCAATGTCAGCTTGTGGACTGCACTAAACAGTACAAGTAAATAAGATAGTTAATTATGTAAATTCAAGCAATGATTATACAGCTTATTTGGACAAACCTTGAAAAAATGCGTCTACTTTGAATAATTCTTTGGAATTAGTTTTGTTTTGCAGTGCTTAACTGATAAGAAGTCCCACGTTTAATCCTGCAGCATTTGAAAACAGGATATAGCAGGGTGAATCCTTGTTTATAAATTGTGTTGTAATCAGTGGAACAATGCCATAGTTTGCAGTGATTTCACTGAAGCCCTACCTTGTTTACAGATGGTTCAATTTTGGCTCAATACATACGGGTTTAAGAATGTAATATTTACAGACTTTTTGTTTCTTGCAGCGGTTAAGCAGTGTGTAGTAAAAACATTAATAGATGCCTGTCTGCCTGGGTTTTCCTGTAATTAGCAACCTCCTTACTCTAGTGCTTGGATGTGTCCTTTGTTTAGAATAAAGGACTATCTCCATTCCATTCACACTTGCTGTAGAAAAAATGTCTGCAGTCTACTGAAAGCAAGTATAGCGCTACTCCAAGGATCATGCATCTGCCCAGTGCAGAACAGCCTAGTATCAGCTTTTCTAGAACATATTTTAATTCTTACTGAGATTTGAAAGTAGAGAGGTTCCTTTTCCATAGCCATAGGCCAGAACTGGTAAGTAAATTTGCCTTGTAGGTGTATGAAGTCTTACAAATACTGCAGAACCAGAACATTTCCACTGATATCAACCAGACTCTGGTTTAGGAGCAGCACTACTGAGTGATTTTAAAAGCAGAAATTTTGTTATAAATAATACTTCTGGCCTATAGTTTGAGGTATTTGCTTTTAAATACCAAATGGCAAGCATTAGAGTATATAGAAGGGTGGCTGTGACAGATATTACTTAAGCAATATGCATGTTGAAAAGAGAGGTAATGTGTAATGAATTTGTTACTATATCCCCCAGATAAGAGGCCATCCTACAATTTCTGACTCTGTCGATCCCTGTCTGCTAGGATCTGTCATTTTGTAGGACATCACAGTTTTCATACAAGCTTATGTCACAAACTTGCATACCAGACCCAAAGTACAAAATTCTCCTACTAAAATAATCAACGGTAAAACAGTTTTATTCCTTGGCATTACTTGGAGTATGAAACAGAGCAGTATTTTCAGCTCTAATTATGAATGGGGCTGTGCAGTCCTTACTGAAAAATTGTTGTGACAAGTGTATAATCTAAGAGGAGTTACAACAAAAATAGTAAAGGTTGCAATGTTTATTTCTTAAATTGCAATACTAAATATTTTAATAGTAAAATTCCCCTGTCTGTAGGAAATGGCAAATGATGATGTTTAAGATTTTAAAGCAAAAAAAAAGCGATGAGCATGTTAAAAAGCCCAACCAAAATAGCTTAATGTTTTTAAAATTTGAAAGCAGAACAGGTAGATTCATGAAAGGGCTCTACATTCATGAGTTTTGACCAATTGAATGAGATATGTAAGGATAGATGGAACATACTGTAGAAAATTGTGTGTTAATTAGTTGACTATAAATATGCGTGATAATTTTATTACATTTTAAATATAAGGGGCCATGAATAGGCTACAGATCTCTTAAGGCTCTTAAGGCTAGTATTTCTTTCCTTCTCTGTCTCTGTTCTTTCTTTCTTTCTTTTTTTTTTAAAATGCTTGGCCAGTATATGAAGACAGTATTTTTAGTATCTGAATAATGAACAGAAAACCAGGTTTATCTTCTCAGCTATCTAAGCTTTCTGGAATGCAAAATAATTATCTTAAAGTAAATGTACAAAATATACAAATATTTTTGTTTTTAGAACAGCTATGTTCATCCTACTGTGTTTCTTGATTTTTGTTTGTTTGTTTGTTTTAGAATGGAAGTAGTCCCCAAACCTTGGAACAAGTCTTTCCTGTCAGCATACAGTTACATAAAAGAAAACTTGCATGCAATAAATCCTTCAATGCTAGCTGTTCTGAACTTATGGGAGACTTCATTTAAGTAAGTATTATCTATATCTCTTAGCTTTTCAGATGCTCACTGATTTCAGAATCTGTGTAAGGAAATAATGGATGGTGATATCTTAAGGTTTCCAAGTTGCCTTAACGAATCTGGGACAACTACAATAGAATCATTATATCATAGAATCCTTAGAGTTGGAAGAGACCTTTAAACCATGTCCAGCTTGCCATCTACCAGTACCCCCACGTCCTTTTCGGCAGGGCTGTGCTCTGTTCTTTCATCCCCCAGCTTGTATTGATAGCAAGGGTTACCACAGCCCAGGTGCAAGACCTTGCGCTTGGATTTGTTGAACCTCATGAGGTTCTCCTGTGCCCACTGCTTAAGCCTGTCTCGGTCTCTCTGGATGGCACACTGTCTCTCAGGCATGTCAGCTACACCACACAGCTTGGTATCATCTGCAACCTTGCTGAGGTTGCATTTGATCTCACTGTCAATGTCATTGATGAAGATATTGAAGAGTATCAGTCCCAGCACTGACCCCGGAGGGACACCACTCGTCACCGATCTCCATCCAGACATTGCGCCATTGACCACCACCCTCTGGGTTCGATCCTGCAGCCAATTCCTCATCCATCAAACAGTCCAACCATCAAATCTTTATCTTTCTTGTTTGGAGAGAAGAATGTTGTAGGAGACTGTGTCAAAGGTTTTGCTAAAGTCCAGATAGATGACATCAGTGGCTCAATGTCTACATCTGAACACAGATAATGGACATTATGGCTTTGTTCAAATCCATTTTCCCAAATATGTTATAGTTGTCCATGTGCCCTCTGACTTTACGCTTTGAAGAGTTTCGGCCAGAATTTCCTGTACAGAGGTCAAACTTTCTCATCTGTACTTACCCCAGAAATCACATGCAACGATTTTCAAAAAATAATGCCACATTTGCCGTCTTATTTCCTCTTGTATCTAGGCAGTTTTAAGCAAAAAACTACAAATGGAAGTTGGATTGTTTAGCTGTTCTGTACTTCGATGAAATGCCATCTGGACCTGGCAATTTGTGACTTTCTATTATTTTCTTTCTGTAGCCTGTTGTACTGACAGTACAATTTGAGCCACCATGACCCTTGTACGGAAAGGCTCCAGAATGTAGCTGCTATAATCTTATGTTCTCTAAGCCCCCCCCTTTTTTTTTGTTTGCCCACCTTCCTTTTTTCCTCCTTATTTTTGTTATCTTGCTGACTGGTAAGTTTCCTGCTTCTGATCTGTTCAAAAAATACTTTAATTTTTGAAATAGTTTTACTAGCTGTTTCTAATTTTGAGGCTTTTTTTTTCTTCTTCTTCTTGGTCAGGAATATTCAAAACAATCTGTCTCTCAAGAAGAGTAAGGTTTCTGTATTGTCATCCACCAATCTGATTAACAAAGGAAAAAGGCACTAGATAGGCTATTATTTTCTGCTTCCCAGAGTAGATCAAACTTCTTGCTAATTTCTGGGCTGTAATGCGTTGCCGGGGGTGGATTTTTTGTTTTTGTTGTATCTGCTAAGGAGCAGACAAAATTCAGTTATTTCTTAATGTAGGTACTGAAAATGGTTTCCAAACTTGGTTTAGATATCTACTTTATTTATTTCTACATTACTTAATAATATTTTTAAAAATCCATAAAATCTTAGGAAAAATTGCTATTTAATACATTCAGAAGTTTTAATGTTTGACTCCATGTGTAGTATGGGATCAAATATATACATAAACTCTGATTCTGAAAATACTTCTTAGTATGCTCAAATGTAGTTACTAACTCAGTTTAATATCGTGAGTACAGACAGTACTGAAGTGCTTAAATTTGGTGGTTCTGAAATAATGGAAGCTGATTTCTGAAAATAAAATCTAAGTGTTTAAAAATATGTTTAACATTACATTTGAAATATGAAATAAAGTTGTATGGAAACAAATAACAAAGTACTGAGAATATGCTTCTAAAATATTTGTGTTACGTTCTGTTCTAGAAATTTTCGTCTACTTGATACAGAAATATTTCACAATAAACAAGAAGCTGAGGAACTCTCATTTTTCCAGATTAAAGTCATCCAGGAAATTGGAAAATCCAAAGCTGTTCTATCTAGGAAGTATGATCCAGTGTATCCATACATTTTAAGTTACAGGGAAATCTTTTTCTTTGGGTGTTTTTGAAATTCTGAACTTTTCATCAAGAAAGAGATGCAGTGTTTTGAAATGTCTTGAGGCCTATGAATGATGAGTTTTTTATAAATATTGAGCTTCTTATTGTAATTGTTGTGGTTTCCTTGCTCTGAATTTTGGTGTGATGTATTTTTGCGTGCTTCTTAAAGGGACGTTACCAATATATGGGGTGTAGTTTGTTGTGAGAAAAGCTTTTATTTTGAAGACTCACTTGTCATCTGATTGCTATTCTTCAAATAGTTTTTGGAGCTATTTTAGATAAATCTGCTTTTTAAGGCTTCCCTGATTTTTTTTTTTTTTTCCCAGTTTGTCAGGCTATTGAAAACAGCTAAATCATTGAATGCTGAAGGGATAAATTGAGAAAATGCAATGTTGCTACCAATGATTTGTGATGTTTTAAAATGTAAATTGTGATGGAACTTTTGATGTAATAAGACTTGCCCCATCCCTACTTCAAACAAAGAAAGTGCCTCTTATTGATAGGAGGAATTCGAATTAACCTAGTATTGGGTTGATAAAGGTACCTCTGTAGAACGTCTGCTAATGAGTTTGGTATTTCAGTTTGCATGTTCTCACTTAGTAATTGCTGAAACCAGAGTCATCTAAAGAATGTTTTATTAGTGGGATCCACTGATAATTAGAGATTATAACTAAGTTTTTAGAAAACAAAGTGTTTGAGTGTCATAATATTTGTATATCTGTCCAGAAATATTTTTAGAAGAAGAAAGGCAGTTTTCTTGGCATTGTGCTCAGTATACTGCAGCTAAGTTATCAAACAAAGCTTCATAACTACTAGGTCTTTTTTGATATTTACGGCCAAGCTGTTTTGTTTGTATGCATCTGCTCTTTCTTTAGCCAATAATGGTTGCTTCCTGCAGTTATCTATTACTGCTTTTTTTTTTAAAACTATTTTAGATTTTAATATAGTATAACAGTTGAAACTACTAGATTCCCAAACATTTAGGGTTTTTTGGTTTTTAATGCTGTGGAAAGTTTTTATTTCAGCATTTGTCTATGTTTGTGTTACTTATTGCCTTTACTTGCCTCATATGTATTTGTTCCTGACCCTGAAAATATCTTTGTGTTCTTAGCTGAAAGCTGCACACTTCTGTGCTTTCTTCCTTCCTATTGCCTTCCAGTGCCAGAGCCAATTTCATTTTGGCTAAGGATGGCTGGGCAGGATTCCTTGTGGAATGCTTTCATGTCTTAAAATCTACTGAGGTTACAAGAATGCATAAGGAACTGTGTAGCCTCTGGGACTTAAGTATGCTGCCTGCGATGCCTTTCTGTTTCTGTTGACCTGAGATATAGGAGACCAAAGCAAGACAGCGAATTTGTCTGTCGTAATATTTTTTTATTTTAAATATGGCTCCATGATAGTAGACAACTTTTTCAGATACATGATTCCTTTGATTTTAAAGATACTACCATACGAGCTGGTTAAGTTATAGTTCCCAGAGTATACTGCAACATCTTTTTAATGCATGCAATATGTGCATGTATAGCAATTAACTTAAAACCACAGGCTTATTAATGCTAATCACTTGAAAAACTTAGAAATATTGTATTCTTTTAAGGTGGCTTCCAGAAGTGCTGAAAATCTTTTACCAAGCTAATAAAAGAAAGCAAGTACCCAGTAATGCCAGCACTGCTAAATTAGAGTCTTTCTTCAATTGTGCTGCCACTTTAATGACATGTCAACTGCAACAGTTACTTTTACATTCAATTCAGGACTTTACAGATTTAATTGTTCAACCTCCGGTAAGTAGTCTTTCCTACTCAGACTAGCAGTATTGCCTATCCATGTACCTACAGCTTGTTTCCTGTTTGTTTTACTTCTGGAAAAAGGAAAAGAAAAGAAAACATAAACTCTAGTGGCAGTTGCCTTCTTGGGGGAAAATGATGAAGTGTTTTAGAGATGTGGAGGGTTTGTTAAGTAAAGTTAAAAATCCCAACTACTTATGTCAAAAAGGAAATGCTGACATTTAAAACCTGGTAACCTGCAGGACCACGCTGCAGTTAGACTTGAAGTAGAAATTCTTTTAATTCTTTAGCCGCATGCATCTTGCACTGTTCTAGTGCTACCTCTCTATAATCTCCACCTGTGGTGAAGGCTTATCTTCTAGTACTATTAGTAGGTGTCTATACATGGGTTGGCAGAATATTTCTTGGGAAAAAAAAAAAAAAGGCAAGAAGAGAGTTTCTCTTTTGCACTCACACAGTGTCTATTGTGGAAGTAAACATTTCTCCTTGAAATTTGGTGTTTTGGAGCGTCCTCAAATATCCACAGAGCTCTGGCTCCCGATAATATTGTTGAAAAAAATATTGTTGAAAAAACAATATATTGTTGAAAAAACAATATATTGTTGAAAAAGAATCTAAGTAAGGAATCATACTGTAGAAGTGAAGTGTATGTTTTTCGTTCCTACTCCTTCCCCGAGTCGCTTTGTATACTTCTGAAGCAAGTGAGATTTTATATTCATGGTACTATTTTCTGTTATTATTAGTAATATATATACTCTAATGTTATGCTTCCTAATGGTGATTCTATGCTACCTAATAGTGATAAAATGCTTCCTTATGTCTCCTCATCAAAATTTAGTATAGTTAAAAAATATCAGAGGTACAGAAAAGTTGAGAGATAACTGATCCAGATTAGAGGTATGATATAAAATCAAATTATGCCACCAAGGACAAAAGCATACAGAACTTTTCATATTGGGTTACACAGGAATATTTACTGCAAAAGAGACTACTCTCTGTACTGCAAATATAACTCAGTGTTTCTCAGATTAGTTTTTGCAGATAAGATTCTTCTTTAGCAAGTAAAATCATATAAACTAGAAGTAACTCTCTTTTAAGGCAAGTAGATTCACAGTGACTACTGCAGATGATGAATGCATGTACTGCTGTACATGAATTCATATATTCCTACATTTGTGAGGGCTACTGCTGTAAAGCTGCTCTGCATCAGTCTTTGCAGACAACTTTACAAAAGTTGTTGGCTAGTGTATAGAGGCAACCTCCTATGTTGACTAAAAAGTAATACTGTCTTTCATCTTAAATATCTGATTTACATGAATTCTATCAGATACATGCTTCATATTTGCACAAGTATTATTATTAGAATTAATAACTGTAATTTGCAATTAAGATCCTGGCAATTCAAACTGCATATTCTGGAGTAATTCCTAATGATCCTTTTGACATGTTCTGTATTACTTAGGTTAACTAATGCTGTAATTTTTTATTTTTTTATTTTTTTATTTTTTTTTCTGTTAGAAATCAGTTCGAGCCTACGAACACCCAGGTTTCATCCTGAGGGCAGTCCTTGAGAATGACAGTACTAAATTTGAACCTGCCTTTAGTGACTATGAGGATACATTACTGAATGTTTATACTGTTATGATTAACGCTGTCAATGATATACCAAGAGTTGAAACCAAATTATTTTCTAAGTTGGTAAGAAATTATAATGCTCATGGTTTTTCTCATTATATTGTTGCTGCATTCAGTTCCTGGGTATTTTAATGAATAGTCCTACTGTCAGAGCTTACAGTAATACAACAATATGCTTTGAGGTTATTTTGTGTATTTTGAAATCATCTCTTTTTCATTAAGTGGCCCAGTTACTGTTCTTTAAGCAAATTAAAAGCCATCAGATATTTTCTTCTCTGAGTTATTTTCTATAATAGCTACTACGAATGTGTTATATACTACAAACAGCACCGGTGCGTTGAAATTTTAAACTCATTTCTGTAGAATTCTGAAAAATGCCTTCTGTTATGACACTGGAAAATATATTGTCATTTTAAATATAGAATCTTTTGAGTAGATTGTCCTTTAAAAAATCTAAAATGTTAATTTTAAAGCAATTTATATTTTACCTTTTTTTTTTTTTTTTGCATTCAGAAAAATAAATTGTTAGGTCAAATTTGAAAGAATCCAGGTAAAGTAAAAAGCATTTGGTGAAAATGCTGTGTCTTTCTGATTGTCATTTGTTTATTTGTTTATCCTATTTATTTACTTTTTTCCAAAGCAAAAAGGTGAATCCTCATCAGCTGTCTTGAAACCTATAATCCTTGATGAGATCTTGGATGAACATAAGAAAATGATCAGAGAAGAAATTATCAAAGAAAGTGCTGCACCAGTGGAACATCTGAAGCTTTACGATAAGTACAGCTCCCTGATAAACAAACAGGCTGAACAAGATACTGATCAATTCCTGACTGAGGAACATAGTTTTGAAGAAATGAAAGAGGAAATTAAAAAGTATCAGAAACTCAGTAAGGAAATAAAATACACTTCTACGAAGGTAAATTATAATTATATTCATAATTTTAATGTTGATTTTGTACTGAGGCATTGTCAGTCAAATTTGATAATCAACTGCGACATAATTTAAGTGAAATAAAATTAATCTTGTCAGAAAAAGAGATTTTCACAAAAGTTAGCATTTCTGGAGTGTATTTATCTTATTTCAGTGAGACCTAAGTTTGTTTTGTTTTGTCTTGTTTTTTTTTGCTACGTAAGTCACTCCGAAACTAATGCCTCCTATTAATTTCTGTGGAAATTATTACAGATACAGTGTGCAATGACACTATTTGATAAAGCAAATTCTCAGCTACAAAAAACTGTTTTTTCAGCATAGTCACCACCATTAGCTATGCATCTTTTCCAGCAGTGAACAAGACCCTACGTGCTGCACTCCTAACAGTCTGCACCAGCGGAGGTGACCCATTGTCACTGTCACCACTGCTGAAATGCACCACCCACCCCTCACTGTGCTCACATCCATTCTTTGGTCTCCATAAATGTTCAACAATTGTCGATGAATGTCAGTGGGAGCCATTTTTTCCCCATGGAGGAATTCAGTGCCACGCTTTCGCTTTATCTGCACTTCCATGTCAGATGACATGGGTCAGACTGCCCCTCTGCTGCCATCTGTCGCACAGCAATAGCATGTAAGGGAATAGTGGTGGGAAGGTTCAACCTCTGCTGCTGTCCCACCAACATCCACCTTTTATGTTGTGGGCAACAGAATAAAACAGGAGGCATTACTTTTGGAGCACACCTTGTAAATATTCTCTGGGGACTTGTGAAGGCAGTCAGAGTATGCTCCTAGACTTGAAGGCACAAAACAAACTGGATCTGGCCACCCCCAGATTAGTTCCAAGCATTTAAAGATGTGAGATGATCCTTAATCACTTCTTTTTATCTCTATAGGGATATTTTGTGGTAAGAATCCTTTGCTCCCCCATTCTGAAAAATAAATTGAAGTTTTAAGTTGTTGGCTCTAAATGGTTTCTCTTCTCACATTCAGTGCAAACTTCTGTTCTGGAGAAACTAGTACTTCCAGGCTTGTCATAAGGGCTCCTGTGTATGGAAGTCAAGCTCACTTGCCCATGAATCAAAGAAATAATTGGATTCTGAGGCTCACTAGGTGGCAGAGCCACCTATCTAAGCCATCTTAGAGCTTAAGATAGTGAATGTATATAGGTAAAAGTTGTTAAACGTTCTGATAACTTACATTTGTATTGCAGTATCTCCGTCTAGGAATGTTTGAACTGCATTGTGATGAATTAATAAATGCTTTGGCAAAGAGAGCAGATAATATTTGTGAAAAAATTATTACAAAATTATTCAGAGATCATCAAGACAGATGTATGAGGTAACTCAAATTGAAAACTTATTTTGAAATGTATTTATTTTTGCTTTCACTGTTGAACTTCATAAAATTTAAAGCACATGTTAATCTAATTTTTGCTGTTACAAATGTTTGTGATTTGTCTAAGGATGGTTAAAACAAAACACATGCAAAATTGTTTATTTTATATATTTTTCAGTCTATGTGATGAATTTGAGAGAATATCAGAAAAAGCCCTTACTACTCCATCTAATACACAAGAACTAATGGAACTTAAGGTACTCTCTTCTTTTTAGTGAGTCCAAGTGAAAAATAGCTACGTGTACTACTTTTCTGTCCATGAGTAGTAGCATATGCAAGTTGCTCGCTTTATGTGTGTGATTCTAGCTGTGTTAGTCACTGGTGCTGTATCGCCAAATAAAAAAGGACAGGTCGTCTTTAGCCATTGGGCTAAATGCCATGGCCTGGCTTTTATACAAGCAGCTAAACTCTTTTCTCTACCAAAACATCATGCTTGCAACTGGACTGCCTATTTGGAACAGTCCTTTGTTTCTGCAGTTGACTGGAGGATTAGCTGAGGGAAGTGGAGCTGTTTAGTTAGGAGAAAAGGAGTTTGAGGGGAGACCTCAGCCCTCTCTACAGCTACCTGAAAGGAGGCTGGAGCAATGAGGGTGTCAGTCTCTTTTCTTGGGTGACAAGTGATAGGGTGCAAGGAAACAGTCTCAAGTTAGTAAGTGGAGAGGATGCTCAGGGAGATGGTGGAGACCCCATCCCTGGAGGTATTTAAGCAATGTGTGGATGTGGCACTTAGGGGCATAGTTTAGCGATGAGACTTGGTACATCAGGCTGGTTGTTGAATTTGATGGTCCTGAAGGCCTTACCCAACACAGAGGACTCTATGATTCTATGGCAGCAAAGAAGTTGGAGCCAGAAGTGCACAGAGTTCTACTGGATTTTGTCAATGTGATTAAATTTATAAAAACAAGACTATTAAGTAGTAGAATCATTATAGAAATCTGAAATATGGAGACTGGCTATGAAAATCTTTTGTACCATTCAGAGGTTCACTGGTTGTCTCACAGCAAGTTGCTTAAGAGTTGTTGAATTTAAAGATGAATTATGCATTTTTGTTTTAAGAAATGTTCCAAATTTGCAGACCTTTTCTGTGATGACAAGTGACAATCAGTCATTTGCTAACTAGCAGATATTTTTAAAAAAATATATGTACTTAATCTGTCCTTCAAGTTAAAGGTGATGTTTTTAAGCGTGAGTAACTGGTTTTCAAAAGAATACTGTGCTATCAAAGGAGAATTTTGAAAATGGATGTTTGGAAATGTTTCCATCGTTATGTGATTTTGTTGCTGGAAAGGATATTTGCCTACTGTCTGTATGCACACTTATAAAACCTGGAAATAGAATTTTCTAACCTGTTTAAAAATCCTACTAACAAAGCATTTCAGTGGGTTTTGAATGCATTTGTTAAAAACAAGCAAACAAAAGAAAAAAAAACAAGGACAACTAATTGACATCAGGAAAGATGAAAACTTAACTGCCCTGATTTCAACAGTGGTTAATGAGATCGTGATCTAGGAATTGCAGCCACTGATTGAACACTGATTGAGACCACGAGCTTACTCCTGTTTTTAGCTGATAATGTAGGTATTACAGAGGAGTTTTGTCACAAAGTTTCATGAGGCAAAGATTTCGAATGTAATGGCTTGGAATAAGTATGCAGTTTTACTTCTATCTCCATCTAGCTAGAATAAGGAGATAAAAAATAATTTCTGCAGCGGACAACATGCCAGTATTATTAAATTTAGATCATGTGTTCTTCAGGCTTCTCAACAGATTGTGTAGTCAAACAGTGAATATTTCTTCATTCCCCTGGTTTAATTTGAAGCAATTGAATTAGATATCGAAGACTCAATATCCATTTGCAATATCCTAAACTAATCAAAGAAACCTCTTGAAACCTCTGATTTAAGGAGCTTAAATATATATTTAGTTCTTGACAAGAAGCCTTCAAAAAGTACTCACTGTTGAGTTGTGTGAAGTAATTTGGGCTTTATATCCAGTGTTGAATTATCATTTAAAATTTAGCAGATACAGGTGTTGCAGTTCGGTAAATGTAAAATCCCATTTTACAAATACCACTTCACTAATTTAAACTCAGCAGTTGCTTTGATGTATTCAGCCTTCAGTTCAGCAAAGCACTTGCATACACATTTAAAACAACGTCTTAGTCTCTTGCTGTTCAGCTAAGTTCTGATGTATGTGCTTGATATTAAATATGTGAAATGTGGATGTGTGTTTAAAAATAATTTGGATGGTTGGCTAAATTTGAATGAGTGGTTTGAATGTTTGCTACAGTAAAGCTGAACATGGAATGTAAGAGTAATAAATTTTCTGAATAAAAAGAAATGCTTAGAAGTTGAAGTCTGTGCTGAGCGTACGGTGCCTTTAGAATACATGCATTCAATACTACACGTTTATGGTGGAGGAATAAAGTCGCAAGTTACCGTGTGTAACATGCAATATTTTAACCACCATTGAACCCCTTCTAACAGTTCTTCCATGTAATTTCTGGAAAGATGTATCAGTCTCTGCTTGGGATATTCTTTTAATAGGCCAGTGTTCTCTAGATCCATAGCAATAAGTATATTCTGATGCATAAAAACTACTGTTTAAAAAAAAAAAAAAAAAGCAGAAGGGTAGATTTACTGGACAGTTTATCCCTACCTAAAAATGTTTTCAATAATTTCACATTGTGCCGTCATATTAAAATTTTCTCTAGCTTCAATTGATATCAAGTTGTTTTTATATATGCTGATGTGCTATTGACCTGTCCAATTTGCTGGCATTTTTACCAATGCAGCTCTTTGAGAGGCTTTCAGAATGCATCATTACAGATTATCATCTAAACCGGCCTGTGTTGCAGTTCTGTTAAGAGTACTACCCAGAATTCTACATGTATCAGCAGAGTTTGCTGCCAACTCTTGAGATCTGAAGGAAGAACATAGTTTTTATTTTCATTACAATGAACAGTAGTACAGTAGCTGTCTTTACATTCTCACTTCTAGGGAAAACCCAATCTTAACTGGGCCATCCAGTACTTCCCTTTCCGAAATGTGTCCTTCGTTCTTTGTAGTTATTTTACTATTTTTGACTTGGTAGCACCCTGTATTTTACCCAAATTTGCAGCACTTAAAACAGGCTGTCTGGGTTGGTTGTCATTAGCACAAAGCTTTGTACCTTTGTGCATACAGCATCAACCATTCTTTTGAGTTTTATTCGATAAAATATCTAGTAAGGCAATTTCTTTGCAAATTTGCTGCTCCAAATAAACAAGTTTTCAGATCCTTTATTTCTAAAAATATTACATTTTCCTAGTAAAAATTAGCTTTTAAATATTAACTATTTACTGATCATTTTGACGTTAAATTATATGAATTATGTCTTTCCTTTTAATTTCTGTTTTCAGGCCTCTGTAAAGAAATTGGAAACAGAAGAGATGCCTGTATTGGAGCAGAAATTAGCAGATACTTTAAGTAGTGTTGCTTACCTGACAGAATGTGTGAACTTTTCACCAGGAGACATTCGAATGAACAAGAACGTTTTTCAGTGGAAAGCACGAATGCCAGAAATCTTTGAAGAGCACAGAAAGATAGCTGAAGAAAAAACAGTACTGTTTCAAGAGGGTCTTAAGGTCTGTAATGACATTTTAAAACCTTCTAGTTACTAATTTTAAATGACACATAGAATGTGAAATGATGGTGGATGGAATAACCTCTATTATATTCTCATATATTCTAAAATGTTTCAAATAGATTTTTTTTTTATATATTCATATTAACTAATCTTTGTCTATTTCCCAGTCATTTATCTTTCACATATCGTAAATTTTGAAACACAAGCCACATTTCATATTTTGTGTTCTGAAAGCTCTTTGGCTACAGGAGTTCCTCTGATGTTTATGAAAGCTGTCTGTATACAAAATAGTAAAATTCCGATAAGACCTGTGTGGCTTGAGCATTCCCTTTGGAGTTGATTGCAGTATGTGAAATTTGTAATAAGTCCAAGAAAAAGTAATAATAATTAGAAGTGTGCATTAATTTATAAGTGTGATTTTGGTGTTAGGGTAATGTCGAGTATGGCTGTTTTGTAACATAAATGCATCTTAATTCAGGTGTGCTTTATTTTTTTTAATGTTCTTTTTCCATGTATTTTTTCTCTGCTGCAGTTTTTTCTCATTATATTTACTAGACTTTTATATTAGTTTGCTACAGTATCTAAGTACTGGGGCCTCTCCACAAGGATTGCTAATTCTTAGGCTGCTGGTGTGTCAGGGTTGCTGTCTATATAGCCATCTGCTTTGACTTTCTTGTTTTCCCTACTCTCATCATCATTTTGTTTTATATTGTACATATTTTGAGATAGTGAGTTTCTATGTTTATGCAGTACATTTAAAGGAGCTAGTAAGTATTTTTATATTACAAATAAAAGCACAGCATAGACTGTGTTATACTGGAACAGGTTATTGCTTTGCATGGTCTGATGCTTGGTTTCAGATACTGACCACTACTGATACTTGATATGAAATGCATGTGGTGAAGTAGTACACATGAGGAAAAATCTGTCCTTGAACTGTGTGGCTTTAAGACAAGAGGCACTTCTGTCTTGCAAAAATGTTTAGCTTCATCTGTCATTTGAATAAGCTTATCTTATTATTGTATTCTAATTTGTGACATACTAGGCATTTGAATTTAACTTTCTATTATTAGCCTACTGACTATGTCCGTCGCAGAAAGCTGAAATTTCTGTGACCCGCTATATCCTATGATATAGCAAAGGAGAAACCAAAGTCACTTGTCATTTAGTTCAATAAGTCACTGAAGCTAACAGTGGGATTCAGGGCAAATTCTATAATTTCAATGGAATAGGTACTAAGAATCTCACATGCAATGCTATTGGATGTCTCGGATTTTCTGCAAGTGTGAAGTGTTCTAATAAACAGAACAGTCATTTCTCCTTTTTACAGAAGGTTAACTTTATTGTGTGTGTGTGTGTGTGTATTTTAATGGTAATATGCTTCAATTAGATACGCTGTGAACACTTTGTGGAGGAACTGAAAAGCTACTCTAAGCAGGTTGAAGAACTTAGCACACTTGGAGATGTTCAAGAAGTCAACAAGTATTTGAAGAAATCTCAAGCATTAAACACAAAGTTGGATCTTGCCGCTGAAAAGGTAAAGATTATAATCTAAACTAGTCCAAAAGTATGAATTGTAAGTTTTAATATTTGTATTATCAGAACGAAGAATTTGCTTAGTAATGCAATTACTGATATGTAGCAAAATAATTCCTAATTCAGCTATGAAATATTTTACATGATTTACAATTTAAACAGCAGACTTGCCGAGCTTAATAACTTGTTGCTGTGTAGTCTTAAGTTAACAAAGCAGTACTTTGTGAAGTGAAAGAGTGGATTAAGTTTGTGTAGGTTTGCATAGGTTCTACATTTATGTTCTGTGAAGTGTAATTTCTAATGCTTATCGTTACTTTCTGTCTGTTATAGCCTCCCTGCTAATGCAAATTATAGAGGAATGTACGGATACTATTTTGAACTTCTGGCTGTACTCCTCTATTGACAAACATAAATGTTGAGCTGTCAGTGTTAAGGATTGCTTTAACTGCAGTCATTGTCAGCAATTACATAATGGACTGGTTTGGTAATGCAAAACTTAGTTTGAAGTTTGTGGAAGACAGTAGAAAACTTCTCTAATACCTGTGCTAAGGACTTGATATCATATATTGCTTGGTTTATATTTCATATGTCAATTATTTCTCAACAGATTGATCAGCTTAATGCAGAAGAAGAGTGCTTTGGATGGCCAGAATCCCAGTACCCTCAGCATAGAACAATCCGGAATGTTCTTGCTCCTTATCTTCGTCTCTATGATTTGGCTGTTGAATTCAACAGAAAACACAAAGGCTGGACAGAGGGATCATTTACAGAAGTGGATCCAGACAAAGTAGAAGGAGATGTAGGAAGCTACTGGCACGGACTGTATAAACTAGAAAAAACCTTCAATAATTCTCCAAATGCATTAGCTATAGCGCAACAGGTTAGATCAAAAGTAGAGGAATTCAAATGCCACATTCCTCTCATTCAAGTGATCTGCAATCCTGGTTTGCAAGAAAGGCACTGGGAAGAAATGTCAAAAATTGCTGGTTTACCTCTGTCTCCTTCTGAGGACTCAAATCTTTTGTCTTACATCAATTTGCACCTTGAACCATTCCTAGAAAAATTTGAGAACATCAGTGAAACAGCTAGCAAAGAGTATTCGCTTGAGAAAGCTTTAACAAAAATGATTTCTGAATGGGATCAAATGGAGTTTGGTCTTCTTCCCTACAGAGAAACAGGAACCCATATTTTGTCATCTGTAGATGAGATTCAGTTGTTACTGGATGATCACATTGTCAAAACTCAGACTATGAGAGGCTCTCAATTTGTTAAGCCTTATGAAAAGAGAATAAAGTAAGTTGGTTTTTTTTCTACAGTACAAAGTTACTAAGTGCTGTTACTGAATAAGAAATGATATATTCTGGTTAATCTAAAGAATAGGGCTTTCAGATGTTTTTGTTGGTCCTCCGTAAGCAGTGAATTAATCGCATCTTAAAGGGCTAAGTCTTTTATCCATGTCAAAAAATAAAGCATTATTTACTTTTAGGCATGATTTTTACTTTAATTAACTGCATGAGAAGTGATATAATGCTCTAGAGAGCCTGCAAAACATTTTTAAAGTGTTCTGGTACTGAAGATACCAGATATATTGTAACATTTGTTTTGTTTAACCACGTGATACGTATTTGAGTTATAGAAGGAACCATTGTGAACTAAGAAAATCTAGATTAACCTTTCTACATAAATTTTAAAGCTACTGAATCTTTTAGCTGTTCATCAAAAACGTTAATTAAAAATGTTAGCCTTTTTTAATGAAGATGCAGAAAAATGAAATGACAATTTCTGGGGAAGCAGTGAAAGATATTTTTTACTTAAATGCAGAAAATTAAAGTTCAAAACCTAGCTTTACAAGTTAAAAATTCTATACTTTCATCTTTGAGCACAATGTTTGATCTGATTTTGTCTCTTTCCTCAGTAAATCCTTTACTTGCTTCATAAATCCCTGAAGCATAACCATATTGTGGGGGAATAATATCTTTCATCTAATGTTTGGCCAATAATTATCTAGCTGTATAAGTACCTCCAAGCTGTCCTTAGCATGCAAAAAAGCAATTTCAGATTTCAGCACTTAATAAATACATATGTATACTTATGTGTATACGTGTACATTCCAATAAGTGTTAATAGTCTTATTCCTACTGAACTATGATATATAGTATACTACATAGCTCCTTACTAATGTAAAATGGTAGTTTCTACCTTTTATGTTTAGCAAAAGAGTAAACACATTATGATAGTTTCATTGAGTTTTGGTGGTTTTTTTGTTTGTTTTTTGTTTTTGGCAACTGGTGTCTTTTGTAACAGTATCCCAGTAATGCTGTAACTTCAGTCTTTGAGATCTAGGTAATTACCCAATGGCTGCTTTCTCAGTAGCCCAACCAAGCACGTAGAACTCTGTATTCTTGCCAGAGAGGTTTCCAAATTCCTTGTTTTCATTTTTATGTATTTTTGGTATAAACAATTTAACTGCCTTTTTTTCCTCTTGAGAAGTTGCATTTTTCTCTGCCTTTTGGTAAAAGGAAAATCGCTATAAATGATGTATTAATGCTAATAACTAAAAGATGAAAGAGAGTACCTGTAAGAAAAGCTGTTGGTTAGAATCTATAGCCAGTAAATGAGTGAGTAAAGAAGTGTGTTTTCACATGGACAATTTTACAGAATTCTGTGCAGGCAGTGCATTCTCCTGTTGAGAAAATTATTGTCATTGTTCTTTTATACGCTACATATTTTAACAGCATGCACTTTTTATATTTCCATCTGCACTGCCAGTGATATAAGAATTGCAGAATGATGCACTATAAAAAGAAAAAGATGTACGTACCTTTAAACAGCTTTATGTAACCACAAATAGCTTTTGTTTTTTTGTCTATGAATTAGAAATACCAATGAGATTAGAAAACTGATAATACCGTGTCTGTGATATAATGAAAATTATCAAATGATGGTGTTAATGATTTTAAATGATGCAGAAAAACTGAGGAGACTCAGAAAAATGATAGATTAAATGACTGAAGACTGAATGGCTATTGAATTATAAAACGTACATCGATCTGCAATAACATTGAAGGAATCTTTATCAACAAATGCGTTCAAAGTCCACATTTGGAATTTGAAGTAGGAAATAAAATGTGATGCTTTAAGTGGCTTAAATTAACCCTTGGACTATTTATTACTTTAATTATTTTAATTAAGACCAAATTTTTTCTTAGGACAATGTCTGCATGTTTATGGCTTAATAGTTTATGTTACTTTTACAGCTTTCTGTTGCCATCTCAGGTTGTGTAATCTAGCAAACAATTAGTAGACATAGTAATCTGGGCTTTCGTGTCTGCCAACAACCAGATTACATTCTCAGTTTCTGTGAATCGAAGTGAATTTGTCCAGATGCTACTACATGCTAAAGTGCGTGCTATATTTATTTACTGATACTGTTAGTCTTCTTATTAGATTAGTCTAGTCTATGAAATCTTTCAATCAACATTACAGAAAAACAGTTTAAACACACAGATGATCCAATTGCAGAAATGAGTGTGGACTTTGTTAGGCAGAAAACCAGGCTAAGTGAATATGATATTCCTTCAAATTCTTAAAACTTACGCCTGTTTCATTTGCTGCTAAATGTGCAACTTGCCAAAAAGATCTTAGCAGTGTGAGAGAAATGTTCTGGAAGCATCAATTCATGCATTTGATCTGATACTGTTTTACAGGGAATGGGAGGGAAAGCTGCTGTTGTTACAGGAGATCCTGGATGAATGGCTGAAGGTTCAAGCTACTTGGCTTTATTTGGAGCCAATTTTCAGTTCTCCTGACATCATGGCTCAGATGCCTGAGGAAGGCAGACAATTCAACACTGTGTTTAAAACATGGAAAGAATTAATGAAATCAGTTTTTCAAGTAAGTGTCACTGTCTTAAGAATGTGGAGTGAATCTGTAGTATGTACTAGAAAATTGCTTCTGATAGCACAGTAATCTGCTTTTTACTTCAGTATATCCCCCTTTTTAAGATTCTTTTAAAAATGATTTTGTAGAATAGTTTCACATAGAATCATAGAAGCATTAATTGGGAGAGGCCACTGGAGTTCAACTAGTCTAACTTTTGCTCAAGGCAGAACTTTTGCCAGCATTAGGTCAGCCGCAGTTTTGTTTAGCTAAGTTTTGGAAACCTCCAAAGACAGGGATTCTTTGGAGATTACCTCCAGAGACTTTGGTGCTGGGCTTCCTGATGTCTAAGCTGAACATCCAAAACAAATATTTGTACTCATTTCTCCTTGTTGCCCAACTGTCACGACTGGGAAAAGATTGGGTCCATTGTTTTTTCGGTTGATTGGTTGCTTGCTGTCTTGCTGCTTTTTGTTTTGTTTCATTTTTTGATTGCACTTCAAATAGTTCCTGACTGCAGTTAAATTTTACCTTAATTTCCTCTTAAAAAAGGTGAAAAAGTCCAGTAAAGGTCATCCTGGTGCTGTACTAGCATTGGCAGGATCTGCATTGATGAATCAGTGAAATTTTACACTTCCTGTCATCTCCCTCCCAGTGTTCCCCCTTCTCTCCCTCCCTGCCTTTTTCTCCCCTCCCTTTTCTCTCTCACTGCTCATGTGCACTCTCTCTCGCCTCAGCTCTGTCCCTTGCGCTCTTTCTCTTTCTCTCTTCTTCCAATTTAGAAAAAAAATCAGAAACTTGTCAAGCTAATGTGAAGTCAGTAGTATTAATTCTGGGGAAGAATCAGGTAAAAATTAAAAAAAAAAAAAAAAAGGGGGGGGGGGGGAGACAAGATTTTCAGAATTGTGTTGAGTGTTGTATTTCTAAATGTGTTTGCTGAATGATCTGTTTTAAGAAAATCTTCTATTTTGGATATTCAGTATTAATCAATTGTGATTTATTTTTGAATGCAGTATCTCTTACCACTGGCAGAAAACAGAATCATCTTCTGTTTGTACAGAAGAATATGAATACCAGAAGAGTAGCTGAATGATCCAAAGCTTACTTTCACTAAACAAATAGGCCTTGTCTTCCAGAAGATGGCACTCTCTTTCCACAAATGCTATGTTTCTGTTTTATCACTTGTAAGAATGTTCTTCCCAAGTCAATATGAATGATCTTTCTTAAACAATAATACTAACTTTAGCCTGTTTTTTTTTTTTTTGCATTTATATGCCATTGTATTTTAGAATTGTGAGAAAAATCAAAATACTTTATTTCCGTAGTTTTTCATCACCAACGTGAATAATCATTTATTATTCATTCAATTGAAATATCTAATTTAAGCAAAGCACATTACTGAGGAATAGAGGACTTATTTTTCACTTTTTTTCTTGTTTTTAATTTAAGGGAAAACCCCTAAAAACTAGGACACAGAAGCATTTCTATTTTTCTGAAGAAGAAAGGAAAAAAAATCCAATAAAAATATCCAAGGCTGCAATCTGCATTATGTTAAAAATGATATTTGGAAACTAGAGTTAGTGGTGTCCTTTAGGAGAGTGTTGAAGCTGTTTTCATGTGCTTGTTTTGCAGTTTTCCTGATGCTGTTTTCTTGCTCAAATCAATAAAAGAACTGACGCTGATGTTTCAAATGACTGAGAATAAGGGCATTCCCTTTTATTCCTCCATGCCTTAGCAGAACTGTAAATAGGAAGTCTATGTTGAGAAACAAAATGCTTCTTTCCCTCACTTATCTTTTTCTCATATGAAAGAATAACCAAGCAGAAAGAATCCATTTACAGCACTGGCAACATGGCTTTGATTTGCTCGACCAGTTGGGCTTACACGATTTGCTGATCATAAACATGCTAAGAAAGGGAGCAAAACCTCTCTCTGTTGCCCTGGTTATGCATTACAAAGTGTTTTATAAAACAGAAGACTAACTGTATTTGTATGCTGACAGCTTAATTATCCGTGTATAGATGAAAAGTATAAGTAATTATTTAATTTACTTTGTTCTGTTTTGATATGATGCAAGAGGGAAGTAACAGAAGGTAAATGTATTTCATGTGCAGAGGAACACTGATTGTTGTGTTAGAGAAGGACAACACATGAGGATTAATTAGATAAACATGCAGTTACTTTTTGTTTTTTTCTTTGTTTTCAGTAGGTTATATGTTTATCATGAGCAGGGAATTGAACCAAACATAAATGCAAATTGCAAACAATTTCCAAATGTTATGAGTTTTTGAACTGAAGCAGAACTTGGTGTTTATTATTGAATGCTCCAAACTGAACCTGAACAGCAGTCAGGTTACTAGAGCAAATCTGCATTGTCACCCTATGAGGGATTTGTTTCTCTTGGATACGTTTTGGGATTTGCACAGCAGTCTATCTTATCTCTCCTCATCTGTCCCTTGCAACATGACCAATGCTCCTATCCTGTGATACTGTGTAGTTCTGCAAACCCTATCAGGGACTTTTTTGAATGAAACATTCTGTATTTGTAAAGTACTCTTAGAAAACCAGTCCTAGAGGAAATATTCTGGCTACATCTTTGATTTCTACTGTCCGTTACTGCAGTGTTCTTTGTTGCTGCTGTCAGGAGTTCTTACAAGTCTTTGATAGATTGATTAATCTGACATTCTTCCTACTAATCTCATTGGTGTTTCTCGCAGTTTAGGTTTTTTTTTTTTTTTTTCTGTTTTCCCCCACCCTTTAATCCTGGATATGTGTTGTATGCAGTGCAGTCATAGGTGCAGACTCACTGGACAGAGCAGAGGGGACCTAAACACTGACTAGAATTTCTAGTTAGCTCTGTTTCCTTCTCTTCTGTGGCTGTTCCGGCCTCATTCAAATTCCAGGGAAACACAGTCTGATTTAGGTGGTAAAGAAGAAGCCATGGTGTTGTTTCCAGACTTTTGAAAATGAAATAGGATATTGGGACTAATCACTCCCTTTTTCCCTTTCTGGATTATGTAGAACTTTACGTATTGCACCATGAGTGAGTTTGAATCAATTCATGGTTAACAAGTCAGTTAATGTACCAATATGGGCCTGAACAGAACAGAAGTGGAATAAATTCAGTCATGCATGAACCCAAGCCCACACAGGAACTGAGTAGAAGCATTTGCTTGGTTTGACTTCCTCAGTCATAAGTCTGCATTTCTTTTCAAATGTGTCTCTCATTTTGCTACAAAAACTCCATACTTGGTGAGCAGACTAAAAAATCTGGTGACAATGAGGCTATAAATAAGTCATAAAGCATATTATATGCTAGAATTTGAGGTACAGACAACTGTATTTCTTTCAAGCTTATTAGCTTGAAAACCTTTAAGTCTTTTGCAACCCCCCTTTTTTGGGTATATTTATTAATTGAGATAACTTTCAACTAATAATTTTTTAAGCATTTATGTTATTTCCATTTGAGAGGCTAATTTGAAAAGCAGTAGCTAAGATATATATTTTGTTACCTACATGGTGTATAAATATAAGAAACTCAATGTTTATCAAGTAGTGTATCTTAATGTGTGTTATTCAGGTGCTATTGTAAATAGAAATAAAAATATAATTTATTATACTTTTAAAGATACTATAACTTTTCATATTAGCAAAAATCTTTAAATATGTATTTAGCTAGTAAACGTATTAGGATCAGAGAATGTCTTTTTCAGAGCATATGACTAGTTCATGTTTGTACTGAAGTCTTATAGACAGTGTCAGTGTTGCCTACGTGCAATTTTGCCATCTCAAGTTGTGATCTTGCATATTTATTTATGTATTTTAAATGGAGAGATCAGTTTTATGCATTGAAAATTGATAGATGATTGCCACTTAAAATGTGTAACAGTATTGTTACCATAAAAGTACACTTTTAAAAATTCATCAAAATCTTTTCTTGTTCATTTTGCTTAATTATATAATTATTTTGCATAGGCTGGTGTAAATTTATGTTGCTCCAACAAAATGACAGGAATCACTCTGATGGATTGATCCTGATTGACAATGGTTTGAGTAAAGAAAAAAATATTAATTTTACTCAAGACTTTTCCTGCAGTGCTGTGTGAGTAGGTGTATTAGTGTTTTTATCTGGAATAATTTCTTTTTCAGGACAAACATGTGCTGACAGTAGTAACCATAGACAAGATGTTGGAAAAACTGAAGAGGTGCAATGAATCTCTGGAGATAATTCTCAAGGGACTTAATGAATACCTGGAGAAGAAGCGCCTGTTTTTTCCCAGATTCTTTTTCTTATCTAATGACGAACTCCTTGAGATTCTTTCAGAAACTAAAGATCCTACCCGGTACCGTAATATTTAGTAGATGCCTTTGTGACTCATGGTGCAGGCAGACAGGCTTGTCATATTGTTTCACTGAGCCTAGAATTTTTTTTTCTTTTCCCACTGGCAACTGTGGTAATTAAGAATGTACTTGATTAGACTGTATGATAGGCACATGTAGGTAATTAAATTTGTCTTTGTTTTCTAAACTAGTAAGCTGTCTGTACACTGATTTTCAGAATAATCAAAAGTCCAAGTAATAATTCATGGTGAAATCAGCATGCCTGTTTTTTCCCCAGTGGGAAATTGAACATCGTATGGGATCTATACACTGCTGACTTGAGTTTTTCCTTTTTAGATGCAGTCCTAGTGAAAGTATCTCAGAAATTTTTTTTAGTGTTTTAACACTCTCTGAGATTTCTAATCTCCAGCCTCATTCAGGGTTACACTACAAAAATCCTTTTGGTACTGAATAGAATTCACTTTATAAAGACTGCTTCAGAAACAATCTTCTTAAGCAAGATAGCCTTCACCACAAGCAGAACTGCAGTTTGATTCCCAGTTTGCAGAACTGGTAGTGTTTAGTGCAAGGCCATGTGAGAATAAGAATGAAAATAATAAATAGCCATCGCAGTCACAGAGAAATATTCATACAGTACAATGAATAGGGTTGCTTTACTCTGAAATTGCTTAATGTTTACTCTAGTTTGCTGGGAAGATATAAATAATGGGGTTTTATGTACTCTGGGTTGATTAGCTGTTTGAGAAAGGATGACCCTTTATCCATACTAGTTTATATGTTACCGGAAACATAAGTAATATTTTACATCTTTAATTAATCCTTAGAAAACTGTGGTATGCATCTTGTAGGGGTGATACAAAAGAATTATTGTTAAGGATGAAAATTTTTATTAATAAAATGATCTTTTAAGTAAATTCTTCAAAAATATTTTTAAAAAAAATGGTTACTTTTGTAAGATTGACAAGGAAATAATGTCAGAAGCTGTTTAATACTAGTTTTGTTTTCTAGAGTACAGCCTCACCTGAAAAAGTGTTTTGAAGGAATTGCAAGAGTGGAGTTTACAGATGTGCTAGATATTACACACATGAAAAGTAGCGAAGGAGAGACTGTGGAACTCACACAGACCATTTCAACCTCTGAAGCTAGAGGTCAAGTTGAAATTTGGCTCGTTGAACTGGAGATAGCCATGCTGAAATCTGTCCACAAGGTAACAAGTCCTAATGTTTCTTAATTTCATTCTCTGAAGAATGACAAAAGTAGTCAGTAAGGTGATTGATAGATATGTAGCTGGTTAAAGAGAAAAAATACTTAACTGCAGAAATTGTGTTGTGTGTTGGATCCAACACAAAACCAGCTATATTTAAGACACAGGAAAATGGCTCCTAGAACGCAAGTAAGCAGCCTCAAGTTGTGCCAGAGGAGATTTAGATTGGATATCAGGAACAATCTTTTCATGGAAAGAGTGATTAGGCATTGAAACAGGCTGTCCAGGGCCATGATGGAGTCTCCATCTCTGGAGGCATTTGAGAAATCTATGTCTGTGGCACTTTGGGACGTGGTTTAGTGGTAGATTGGTAGTTAGATAGATGGTTGAACTTGATGATCTTAAATGTCTTTTCCAACTTAAATGATGCTATGATATTTTGTCCTGGTGTTGGAGTGTTGGGAGACTTAAGTGATAAAGTCTGTGGAAACTCATGCGTAAAGATAAGCAAATATCCAGTAGTCTGTTGAATTGAGGCATTTAAGCGTAGTATTTTCTGGAGGCAGAAAGCCATCTTGATTACATGTCACCTCAATTGCAATATGATTTGTCCTTTATCAGTGATTGTAGCTACTACTTTCAAGTATCAAGATATTTAAGTGTATTTGCATTTGATATTTCCGATCCTGATTTCCAAGTGAGGATATTTAAACATTTCTTGGTCTTATGTCATTAGCCTTGATTTCTTCAGCGAACATTCATGTACACTGGAATCACTATTTATTGTTTGCACACAACATGAACATTAAAACAAAGAATTCAGTCCTTTAAGGCTATACCTGGGCTGGACCAAGCTCTGAGCAACCTGATCTAGCTGTAGATGTCCCTGTACATTGCAGGGGTGTTGGACTAGATGACCTTTAAAGGTCCCTTCCAACTCTAAGGATTCTATGATTCTATACCATTTTTTAAATAAAAAAAGAATTTTGGTGTCAATTTCTGGATTTATAATTCTCTAAATTTCTAAAAAATGAAAAACACATGTGCCAAGTATTTTTTCTTTTGCCACACTTGGTTCTACACCTGTTGTGATATTAAAGGACAAGATTAAACTGAAAGAATAGATTTTTCTTTTCAATATGCCTCGTAACATTCCTTTTAATTCTGACTACCTTAATTAAGATGCCTAACTCTTCTTTTCAGATTGAATTATTCTTGTCTTCACAGTATCTCATCATCATATAATCTATTTAGCTATCTCTGTCATTTTCTTGTGTGAGGTTATTAAATGAACGTACCCTGACAGTGTTATACAGTATGACAGTTTAATTATATTAATGGCATATCAGTACATAAAAAAAAGTGAATAACCTCATCTATTTGATGCATATCAGACATGGGCATACTGAGCTGCATAAATAAGAAATGGTTAAGTATCATTTGTCTGCATTCACCCTTGACTAGAGAGCTTTTATAATGGTCTGAAACACGTAGTATTTACGTAGCTGTAGTGTCAATACAGATACATTTTTCCGTCATGGGTTATTCATGCTCTTCTGTGTACAAGTTGTTGTAAGCAATGAGGCTTGGAAGTGCAAAACAAATGGCAGATTTTCATCCAGGTAGTTTTACACTGGCTTTTTGAAGAGACATCTAAATTTATTGAAGCTTTTGCCTATAATAAGACCTTATTCTTGCTTAGGTTTTGTTAGAGGTGGGGAAAAAAAAAAAAAAGAGAAATATTTTTCCAAGTTTTGTTTTCATTGGGATTATCCTTGAGTGGGATAAGAACCAGATTAATCATTCTGTTATTGGAAAATATACTCAAAGTCTAAGTTCGTGAGTATATAAGTTTAAATAATATGAACTGCAAAGTTAAAAGCTCTGAATTTTTAGCAGAATCAATGGATTTTAAGAAGTGCTTTCAGTTTGGGATGTTAGTTCTAACTAAATTGTTTTTGGCATTATTTTCTACAAGGGCTGCTCTGAAAGTAATGCCTCCTATGTTATTCTGTTGGCCCATGACGTCAGAAGCAGATGTTGATGGTATGGAAGTAGAGGTTGAACCTTCCCACCAGTATTCCGTTCCATGTTGTTGCTGTGTGACAGATGGCAGCAGAGGGGCACTCTGACCCAGTGGTGTCTGACATGGAAGTGCAGATGAAGCAAAGGTGTAGAATTGAACTTTCCCATGCAGAAAAAATGGCACCCATTGACATTTGACACTTGCTGAATGTTGATGGAGACTGAACAGTGGCTGTGAGCACAGTGAGGGCTGGTGGTGCATTTCAGCAGTGGTGACAGTGACAGTGGTCACCTCTGCTGGTGCAGACCATTAAGAGTGTGGCATGCAGGCTCTTGTTCATTGCTGGCAGAAAAGCACAGCTAACAGTGCTGACTGTGTTGAAAAATGGTGTTTTGTAGCTGAGAATTTGCTCTGTCAAATGCTGTTGTTGTGCTCTTTGTATCTGTTGTATTTTCCATGGAAATATTTAAGAGGTATTACTTTTGGAGAGACCAACGTAGTTTCATTGTAGATAGAGCTGGAAGATTGTACGTTTCTGATGGCATGAGTCATATTGGAAAGTGTTGTGAAATTAGTTTTCAGAATTTGTGTGATCAGTTGGTTCATATTACATTTTAATTTTTTCTTAAGCTTTGAGAGATTTGCTTGCAGGACATCAGTGTCATAAAGTTGAGGCTGATATATTTTTGATCCTTAGTACTGCAGCCTAATCTAAATTAGTTCTAAAGCTACACATTACTTATTTTCACATGTGGCTATAACATACTTCTTTCCTGTCTAGGTCATTGGGGAAGCAATTGAAGCTTATCCAAAAGCTACACGTATTGATTGGGTACGAGAGTGGCCTGGCCAAACAGTTCTTTGTGTATCCCAAACTTTCTGGACAATGCAGGTAGAGATATCTATTAGAAACGGCCAAAAGGTAAGAATATGTTATATTTAAATTAAGTCAAATTGATATAATCAAAGGTCTGATTTACCACTGCATTATAATCTTTTTGAACGAATAACTGCTTGATGTAATAATTAGTCTTTTGAATATCTACTTCAAATACCTGAACTGTGATTCTTGAAAACTTTGAAGTTATTTTCTTTTGAATGTAGGCATGCTTCAGCACAATGTCAGAGTACATTCTGTGTAGCTTAACATGTACATTACGTGTATATTACATATTTCTGTGAAAACAGCCCAGTGCTGTATTTTAGTGCTATTAAATAGCATAGATTCTCTGTCTCTGCTTCAGAAGTTCAATTTAGTTTCATTAATGTTTACTGCTTTTTATAAAGATGGGCTATGACTAGCAAAGGTACGTAGCATCCTTACTCCTGTCTAGTAGAGAACATATTATCTATTAGCTAGCTAGCGGGAAGAAAGGTATCTAAGGCATCGAATTAAGATTCTGGATATGTGTTTTCTAGAAACTTTCTTCCCTTTTACTGCTAAGGCATAGAGGTGTTTTTCTATTCTTATAACATTCCTTAAGCATAGAAAATGTATTGTATACATATAAGCTTTAAAAAAGGTGTGTCATTTTCATGTGAAATTTATGAAAGCTAATTCCTATGTTCCAGGAAGAATAAAGTGTTATGCTGTTTTGTTTCCAGATATGTGTCATTGATGTCTCACATATTGTTCTAACAGTAGAAAACAAAAAGACATGAGTCTGTTGAATTATATCTGTGAATGATAGTGTACTATTGTAATAGTGAGAAGGAATATTTTAATATAGAGAAATAAGAGTAATATAAGAAAAAAGACCTCATGCCTTAAACTAGAACTGCAATTTCCTAACTTGAAAAAATTTTCCCAGGCACTGGAGGAATTTCTGGAACAGAATAATAATCAGATTGAGGACATTGTCACCTTGGTGCGAGGACAGCTGTCTAAGCAGAATCGAGTGACCCTAGGAGCACTTGTTGTGCTTGACGTTCATGCTAGGGATGTTCTTGCATCTCTAGTAAGCAAGAAAATCAAAGATGAGACTGACTTTGAATGGTTAAGTCAGCTTAGATACTACTGGGAGGTAAGTGATACCTCTCAATCCTATTAGAAGGTAATTTCTGTTCATAGCTTTTCAATTTCTGCTTGCTTGCTGACACAGAGAATAGTTACACTAATATGGGATTTCTGCTGATAAGAACGTACCTCTATCTGATAATTCTGTGGATTGCTAACTAAAATGGCCAATAGCTGAACACAAACAGTTTTAATTAAAATTACTTCTCATCGCTGCTGAGTCTCAGAGCATTTGCTGAATCTGCAGGAGATGTTACTGACAGAAGTTGTTCACTCAAAGACTATTTATTTATGTAGATTCTGCAGAGTAAAGAAGGTTTTAGGAATGACAACTGAAGATTTTATCTGACATATTGTCAATATTATTTTATGATTATGTTACTTTTCTTGGAAAATCAGGACAAGATTTCCCATATTACAGAAGTCATTACATCTACAATTAAAATATATGTATTGCCATATTAGAGTCATCAGATTGACTATAAATAAATTCAGCTGTTAAAGCTGAATTTATAGTTGGAGCTCCTGGAGCATGTCTAGTGAAAGGATACTGAAATATTTAAAGGTCTGGAGCATCTCTGTTATGAGGGAAGGCTGAGGGAGCTGGGCCTGTCCAGCCTGGAGAAGACTCAGGGGAGATCTGATCAATGTATGTAAGTATCTGAAAGGATGTCAAAAGGATGGGGCCACTCCCTTCTCAGTGGTGCCCAGTGATAAGACGAGAGGCAATGGGCACAGACTGAAATATGGGCAGTTCTGATTGAAAATGAAGAACTGTACTGTGAGGGTGACTGAGCTACTGAGCTCTGGAACAGGTTGCCCGGAGAGGTTGTGGAGTCTCCTTCCCTGGAGATATTTAAAAGCTGTCCGGACACAGTCCTGGTTATTGTGCTCTAGGGGACCATACTTGAGAACGGAGGTAGAACTAGAATGACAGACCAGAGGTCCCTTCCAACCTCAGCTGTTCTGTGATTCTGTGATACGGTTACTTCTGTTTATGTTTTAGAAAGACCTTTATCTTTCTAGGTAGCTGAATAAGACAATTTTACTCAGAAACATGTTCTAGTAGGATATTTTTTTAGATAAAAGTTAGTGGAAAAGTGGTCTTTTTTGGATGTTTACTTTAGTATCTATTAAGTGGGAATATTTTTATTTAATTGGGTCACAGTGAAGTTGTCTTAGAGCAATCAGTAGCCTGCTAGTTTTAAGAGTGTTGTACCTGTGTACGAATTTGAGGAACAGTGGGGTTTTGGGTTTTTTTGGTAATTATTTCATCCATAAAATCAATGCATTTTTTCTTAGGAAGGGCATCTTCAAACAAGGATGATCAATGCTGGACTGCAGTATGGATATGAGTATCTTGGCAATACCCCTAGGCTGGTTATTACTCCACTTACAGATAGATGCTACAGGTAAAAACACTTGTTACTAAACATGCTGTGCTAGCAAGAGTCTATTTAGTTGAGATGTTTTCCTAGAATAGGTGACTCGAGGATTGTATTTTTGATGTTCTAGTAGGCTTAATTAGAATAGGATACACTTCTTTTAGTTGATTAGAATTGGCCCTGTATGAATATTTTAATTTAAATTTGTGATAGAATTAATCTTTTTTGACATTGAAGTTAGTGGTAAATTACAGGAGGAATTAAATTTTGAAAGTTGATAGTAAGCTATGTTCTTTTTGGAACTTTTACTAAACTTAATACATCACTATGTATTTGTAGACTAATGCTGCCAGGAGCAAGCAAACAATCAGAGGAAAGTACAGGCATGAAACAAATTTTTCAGTTTCTAGTAAAAGCTGGAGCAGCTAGAAAAATAGCATAAAATTGGTACAATTTTTTTTTTATTCTTTTTTTTTCTATTATTTTATTTTCAGAACCCTATTTGGTGCACTACACCTGCATCTTGGAGGTGCCCCTGAAGGTCCTGCTGGAACTGGAAAAACAGAAACTACAAAAGATTTAGCAAAAGCTGTAGCTAAGCAGTGTGTGGTTTTCAATTGTTCCGATGGATTGGATTACCTTGCATTAGGAAAATTTTTTAAGGTTTGAATAAGTCTTGACAGTCATATTCTCAATTACATTAAAGCCCTTTATTTACTTTGGCATTTGAAGTGGTCTTAAGAGCTATTGTAAATGTAACCTTTTCCACTTTTGGGCCACTGTATAATGCCAGTATAGTGCAGATAGGTCTGTCTTCACCTAAGAATCCACCTGAGACATCAAAATGCTTTTTCAGTGGTTCAAAAACAAAATATACCATAATGATTTTGTTTTATATAGAGAACATAGATACCATTTAAATAAGTACATTTTTAATAGTTGATTGCAAATTTAGGGGGCTTGGGATTTAATTTATATTTAATTTTATTTCTATAGTAGCCTGAGTAGACAACTCTGTATTATGAAAATCTATTCTGAATGGCATCTGTGCCTTTCCAAACAGTGTCCCGTTTTGGACTGGAATGATACAAAAATAGAGCAATTAACAATTATGCTTTCCTCCCTGACATTATTCTTCCCTTTTATGTTAGGTGGCATTGGAACCACATTATGTGACTTCAAAATTCAACATGACAGAAATTCAAACAAATAAGGGAAATTAAAAGTTGTTCTCTTAAAATGTTTAAAGCAAAAATCTGTGTATTAAATGGGAATTTTAGAATAGCCATTAACAAAACACACCATGCTGTCTGTCTATACACTACATAACACAGCAGAGACAGTAACATTTAGGGAGCATATTTCAAAAAAGACCTATAAATTAAGCAGAACTGTATGAAATGAGACTTGCTCTTTAGTTGCACTCTGGGTAACATGTCATGCCATAATATGTTGTAAAAGGATGGTCATTTTTGTTCATACTGTAAACAAAATGGTTGATTTTAGCTGTGCAGAATTCCTTATGTTGCCTGTTGTCATTCTGAACCCTGTCAAGCATAGACATAATGAGTGTGAGTAGGTTTTTGGATGCTTACTTAGAGGTGAATTTTTCCCACTTGTCCAGTTGCAAAATACTGACAGTAAAGGTAAAATATGCAAAAAAATATGTATTTGATAGGCACTTTGCATATGACAGAAGAATTGGAATTTCAGTTTACAATGTACCAGATTTTTTTTTTTTTTTTCTCAAGCAAACTTACTTTTCACATTTCTAGAATTCTTTTTGGAGCAAATGCTGTCGAGAGTGAGTTTGATTAGACCTTAGTGCCCTAGATCATGGATATAAGTTCTGTCTTTGCAGATTACATTTTTTCTCATCACAAAAATGTTTTGATCAGCATTGGTATGTTCAAAGTAAGTAGTCACCAATCAATTAATCTTATGTCTGTCTCTTCTAGGGTTTGTTATCTTGTGGAGCGTGGGCTTGCTTTGATGAATTCAACCGAATTGATTTGGAAGTGCTCTCTGTGGTTGCTCAACAGATTTTTACTATCCAAAGAGGTAAACTGTTATTTTTAATCATAACTTTGTTGTACTTATGACAAAGAATAAACATGCAACAAACAATGTCTAGGAATGACATTAGTTTTTATTTCTCCACAGGCATTAATTCTGGATCTGAGATACTAGTATTTGAAGGAACGGAACTGAAACTTAACCCTACATGTGCTGTCTTCATTACCATGAATCCTGGTTATGCTGGGCGTTCAGAGCTTCCTGACAATCTTAAGGTATTGTAACACTTACCATTTTGTTCCTTTTAATAGTTAATACTGAAAGTATTGAAAAAGAAATATTTTTTTCTCAAATATAGAAATTATTAGGACTATTCAGTATCAATTACCTTTGGGTCTTCTAAACAGTGTTTTATTATGCTAGTGTAAAAATGGTCTCAGAAGAAGAAATTATTAAAGAAAATTAGATGAAAAATAGAAATAAGCTAAATTTTAAAATGTCAGGAAATCGTTGCTTGATTCAAGATCTATTGATCTGTCAGGATTTAAAAAAAAAAAATTTTAGAAAAGCTTCATGTTTCTTGGCTAAGCACCTGAAAGTTCAGAAATAAAAAGGAATGCTTTATAGTGTACGAACAGTTAATAATATCTTCATACTGAATAAAAAATTGATTTTTGATTGACTAATTTCTTTTTACTTCTGACAAAAGATTTAGCTTGATCTGATGTGACTTGTAGTTTTTTTAACGTAAGAATTGTCTGTCCTGTTTAAGTTCATTATTGAGTGAGTGTTACAACAGTGCTACATCCTTTCTTAGTCCTTAAATACAGTTGTCATTTGTCCATAGAAGAAAAGAAATTTCAGCACATATCTTGATAAATTAATAAAGATTGAGATAGTGTACAGCCTTTGCGAATATTTCTCAGAACTGTTTGGGAAGTTTATTCACACATAGTATGAATACAAGGTTCAAAAATGTTAATTGTATAGATGAGAAAGGATAATTTGGAAAACTTGTTTTTAAAATATGAAAAGCAGCAAAAATTTTGTCTGTTTGAAAATATTCTGGTACTTGTTTGGTTAAATTGTAAAACTGAAGCACTGGCTGCAGCTAAACAATGCTAGAGAATGGAGTCTGAAAGCAGCACCTTATTTATGGTAGTTGTATTGCACTTCCCTATTCCTTCTAAAACTTGTGGCATTTTATGTGGTTTTTTTCATTATAATGATGGTAGATGTCTGTCATTTTATTAATGAAGTAATGAAAACATCTAGTGTTTTATGCAATTGTAGAAAAAGTTTATATATAATAATGCGTAATTTATTTGGATGTGATTTTTTTCATTTATATTTTTAATAGGCTCTTTTTAGAACTGTCGCTATGATGGTTCCTGATTATGCCATGATTGCAGAGATAGTTCTGTATTCTTGTGGTTTTGTTACTGCACGACCTCTGTCTGTAAAAATTGTAGCTACATACCGTCTGTGTTCAGAGCAGTTGTCATCTCAGCACCATTATGACTATGGAATGAGAGCTGTGAAGTCAGTACTTACTGCTGCTGGTAACCTAAAGGTAAATTGTTTCATGAATTTTCTTTGTTACTCAGTAACTTACTCTATAGTGTGGCTCTTTCATAACAGAAGGTACACAATTCTATGTATTCCAAGTAGGTGTTTAGCATTTCACTCAGTGATACATATTAAAATGAAAAAGGTGTGTTTTGGGGCACAAGAATCTAGTTCAATGCAAATTCAGTGAATGGTATCTGGCATGTCGGCCACTGCCTTGTTTTGCTTTTCCTAACACATTTAGATGTTTTTGCCATAGTATGTGAACACCTTCCAATAACTCACTGGCTTGTCTCTGCCAGATGTGACTTCAGTCTCTCCACTCTTTAAGAAAAACTGTTTAGGATGCAGTATTTTGTTTTGGCATGCATTGTGAATGAATGGCAACGAAGATGTCTTTTTATTAACTCAATCGTTTTTTATCTAGGTTGAATAATATAATTCTTTCCTACTTCATTTTTTTTAACCTATAACCCTCCTATTATCAACCCTGTACCTCCTCCCCCACCCCAAACAAAACAAAAGAAACAACAACCAAACAACCAAACCAAAACAAAAAAAAGTGAATAATCTATATCGTGGCAAAAAGATGTGCATATCCTTCTGGGAGACATATCTCTATGCAAGCTTTTAGACTTTCCACTTTGAAGGCTAAAGGTTTACCTCAAAAAAGGGAAAATTGTCTTTTTTAGGAAGAAAAGAAACACTTCTATAAAGCAAGAAATCAATGGTTTAGGAAAAGAATCTATTTTAAAATATATAATAATACCCATAACTAGGCATACACTAAAGTGAAATTGGCCTGACTTTGGAAAGCTACTGTAAGCACCTTGATATCAAAGTATAGACATACATCCAGATCATACCTTATTGTTAGTGGACCTGAACCTGCCAAAATAATTACACACATGCACAGCAGGAACCGTTCTGTAAAACAGGCATGCTTGGCATCTGCTTTCTGAAACTATAAAAATAACTAATGCTATTTAATATCTTTTTTTAGCTGAAATATCCATTGGAAGATGAAGAAATTTTGCTGCTTAGATCCATTACAGACGTCAACCTGCCTAAATTCTTGTCTCATGATTTACCACTTTTTGAGGTAAAAAAAAAAAAAAAATACAGATTTTCAGTAATGATTTAAAAAACTTGTTAAAAATACTAACGTTGTATAACAGGTTTATCAGAGAAATAGTCTCAGTCTAGACTTCAGTCAAGCCTGTAATTATTTTAAAACAGTCTTGACTTGTTCCTTCATAGCAAATACATTGAGCATTTAGGTCTGCTCTTTGAAAGTGATGACATATTCTGAAATCTTGAATACAGGATATATAAAAACAGTACCTTATAAGTATTCTTGGGAAATAGGTAAATAATAGAATATAAATAATAGAAAATTTGGATTCTCATTTAAAGCATTTATAAAACAGTAAATAGATTGAGTGGCCCATGTTGTCTTTTGTTCTGAGTTGATCTCAGTATGCAAGTGAGCTGGAGAAAATGATCTGTAATTTGCTCCCCTGATTTGCAGAATGCATTAACACAGTCAATCTGTGTCATAATGTGTGCCATTGGGATTGGACTTCAAACCTTTTACTGCTGGATAGGTGTATTAAATGTACCTCTGACTGATCCATACATGCCCAACACAAATATGAGCTGTCAACTTCATTAGGAAAACTTTGCTATCTTCTTCGGTAGTTGTGAGCTTTCTATGTCTGTTAGAAAAAGAAGAAAGGGTCTGGGCTGGTGTATATAGATACTTGGAAACTGAGAACATTTTCCTTCACCTTTTTAAACATCAGTGGGAAGATGTTGAATAGAAAATTGTTTTTTCATGTACAGCCATTGGAATTTGTGTGCTATTAAATACAACAGCAAAAAATACTGCAATTTTTTTTGGATAATAATGGGTATATTTTATCAGTCAGGTTAGTTGCAATTATGTTTTCAGTATGCAATACTTGTTTTTGCATCATTTTTAATTAAATGAAATGAAAATTTCTCTAAGACATCCCTGAAAGCAATATAAAAGTACTTTCCTTTAGGAATTTTATGGAAAAAAAGTTAGAAATCAGAAGCACAGAAAGGGTAACTGGTTTGCTCAAAGTTATGACAAAGTAATGAATTTGCAACTGAACATATGTCTCCGGACACTGTTACTCTGTTCTAGGTAAAGCTGTGACTAAGGTATAAAAATTTTTCTGAGAACAAGTCATGAGCACAAAGGGAGACTGAATATTTTCGTGTTTTAAAATAGGGAAGTTTAGAGATCTTGTCTAGGAAAATGGAAGCATCTTTGCTAATTGTTTCTCTAAATTTCTGTCTTTAATAATAAGAACAGCAATGTTAATTTAGCATACAGAAATTAAGTACATTTATGTAATACTGTAGTAATGCTATATACTTTTCACTTTCATAGACTGACAAATATGTATTGTTTTACAGGTGAAATAGTGTTGCTCTTATTAATACTTTTTGTTGGCATATCCCAAAAGTAGGACAAATTTTAAAAGATGAAACTAAGAAGCATGACATTAAATTGTAAACAGCAAAAGAAAGCTAAGGAGTGTAACAGTCATAAATAGAGCTAAAGTAGCTGATTCTGTCATTACAAAATAGATGCCTGTTACAAGGAAAAGCATTGACAAAAGAGCATGTTGCCATAATTAGTTATTCTTGGAAACTGAGAATAACTGATGTGGCGGTTTTAAGGATCAGCAGTAGATTAGGCCTAGAGTAGTTGGAATTAGTAATAGCCTAATTCTGTTAGATCTGGAATAAGGTAGCTTTGTTTGAAATTCTCATAAGCTACAGAAAAAATTATAAGAAAATTTAAGTTCGTTATTAGTAATCTAACTTTACATTTTAAATATGGTTTTCATTTCCATTGTGAGAAATATCAATTTCTTCCCTCAATTTTTATATCATGGAGAAACACTCGTGTTCTCCCTCATTCATTTTCTTTTTGCTGATTTTGCCTTCATTGTTCAGGTCTCCAGTGTGGTCAGACGCGCTTGACTTAAGATACGCAGTAACTCTTCTGTGTTTCTGTATAAAGCATGCGAATTGTACATGCTTTCTGTGTACTGTTTTACTCAAAGTTCTACTTCACTTTGTTTGAAATTTTTTAAAGTTAGTCCAGATTTTTGTGTCTGATTTTTCACACTTAAAAATACATTTTCCTTTAATTCCTTTAATTTCCTGTAGTATGTTGCATCGAGCTTATTGGTCCCTTTTAATGGATCCAATATATATTTATAACATTGATCCTACTTTGTTGTGAAGAAGGAGACACTTCTTACCCAGCAGTAAAACTTACACTGGTACTAACTAGTTTCTTTTCTTATGGTGTTCCTCCATTTCCCCATAGTTATGTCATCCATTTCTTAACAAGAAAGTAATGAATATTATATATATATATATGTAATTTATTATATAATATATATATATTTACTTTTATTATTTTAGTTATGAAATCGAGTAGGCATAGAAAGACCATACTCTAGCATAAATATGTAAATCTTTAATTCTTTAACAGAGAATGTGGAGAAAAACACACAAGATAAATGACTGACTAATGGAAATTTTGCATTAAATGCGTTTCAGACAACTCAACTTGAACACAGCTTGATATTTCTACTTGGGAAACATGATTATTTTCACAAGAAAAGCCCTCTTTTTGTCACAGTCAATTAGAAAGTGTGCCCCTAATAGCACAGAAATATATATTTTAATATACTTTAATAATACATATATTTTAAGGTTGGAATGTGTTATGGTCATTAACATCTTAACAGTGGAAGGTAACAGTGGTAAATGAAAACCAAAGCACATAGTAGAAGAAAATCAAGGTACCCAGTAAAAGAAAAGATGTCAAAATAGTGCAGTTATAAATTCACCAGTAATTCTTACCACTGTCATTTGTAAATAATATGCTTAATATATTTTATTTTGAATTGTCATTAAGTAATCTTTGCTTTCAGAGTTGAAACTGCGGGTTTGTCCGAGTGAAATGATAATCCAGAGATTATTCTTTGTCATTTGTTCTATCTTTTCTAATATTATTCTAATATTTTGTATCTTGTTTTGTTGTAAGCAAAAATGCAAAAAAGTTGCATTCTAATTTATTTTTCTGTTAATTAGTTTTCAGTTATTGAGAAAGAAAGGTAAGAGCTTTTTCCACTTTCTAAATGCAAGTTTTATAAAGTAGATTGATAAAAGCTAGTCAGGAGAGAATGTCCTTAGGTAATTAATCCTTACATAATTAAGCCTTTTCTATATTCACAGGTAAACATGAGCAAGATTCACAAAATAAATATCAATAATAAAGTTAATTACAAAGTCAAAGTTTTGGCTCAGACAAGGGTGATGTGACATTCATAATTATTTTAATCAAAACATTAGTTTGCCTCGTTTTTAAGGACAAAGGATTGATTGCATGAGTTGCATACCAAATGGCTGTGAAAATAAGTGTACTTTGCAATTAATTGTTTGAATAGGGTATTACCTCTGATTTGTTTCCTGGTGTGAAGCTGCCAAAACCAGACTACCATCACCTACTGGAAGCCATCAAATCAAACTGTGATGCTATGAATTTGCAAATGACTGATGCATTTACTATGAAGATCCTGCAGATATATGAGATGATGATTGTGCGTCACGGCTTTATGATAGTAGGAGAGCCTTTTGGTGGAAAAACTTGTGCATATCGAGTTTTGGCAGGAGCACTGGCCGACATGTGTGAAAAGGTATCTAAAGACATTTTAGAAATATTTCTGGTGAAAACTATTTTCAAAGAAACTTTATAAAAATATTTTAGTACTTATACTGAATACAGAATTTATCCTAGGTATCTCTAGGGAAGTATAAGGAAAAACTGAACAGAATTTGATTGAGACACTGTACTTTGAAACTTACATAAGATAGAGTGACCCAATTTTGGACATACATATTTCATACGTTTCTACACATGGAACTTTCTCTGAATTCTTTCATCATATCGGACAGGGAATTAATTAGCTACTTAAAATTTTAGGATATACTGTCCCTTGTGAAAGCTTTGTACCAGCTTTCCAATTTATTCACGAGAACTATTAAAAGCTGTTTTGAAAAAGATTATTCTGCTTAGAACTACAGCAAACAAATTGATCTTCATCAGCAAAGGCTTGAACGTTTTCTGATAAAAATGTAATCAATCCAAATAAACCCAGAAACTACATATTCCCAATTTATACCAGAGTGCTTGCGCTGTGGTTGAAACAGAAGAGGGAGTGTTTGATCCTTCTTTTGATAAAATTCACCCTTTTTCTTCCTCTCCCTTTGATATAAGCATTGCAATTCTTGGCGCTGGTCATACAGTCAGGATCACATTTGAGCCCTAGGATATGCAGTTATCTATTATCTCCATTTGCTCTTTCTCTCATGTTGAAATATCTTTTCTCAGTAAGGTATCTTTCGCAGCCACCACCTGCTGGTAGCATACAGTGGAATGATAAGGAAGAGAAACTTTCTAGAAAGTACATCAGTGGAGTCTAGCAGCAGTATTTGTTTCTCACTAAATGATTTAGTTCTTTTATTTCCTTCTAGGCATTTTAATCATTTCAGTTTTTCATTGCATCATATCCTGGAAAATGTCACACTATGCTATCAGATAACAGTACAAAGTGAATGTAAAAATTTAAGCGAAACCCTTTTTTTTTCTGCTATGCCCAGCAGTCTTGGTATGTTTCTCAGTGAGGGATAGTTACAACCATGCAAAAACCTACAATAGGCCTCAAATACTTCGTATTTACAAATGTAAAGTATTTGTGAATATGTAGTGGGCTTGGTCATGCAGCTAACCCCAGGGTCATTGAGTCAATCGAGGAAAACACTGAAGTGCAGGCATTCCAAAAGTGATGTTAGATAAGAGGGATCTTTAGAAGTATAGCTAGAAGAAAGATTTCCTCTTAAGCTAGTTGTTCTCATTATGTTTCAAACAACCAATTACTGTCTTCAAGGAGAAATGATTTAAGTGGGATCAAGTGTCGGAGTTGGTTCTGAAATCACCACATGAAAAGTTAAGGCTTATGATTTCTCAGCGGAAGTTAGGAATCCGAACATCTCTGTCAGATTGTCTATTCTCTTGTTGCTTCCTTGTGATGTATTCTGGTAGAAGCTGGTAAAAATAGCTTATCTTAATAGTTGACTTTTAATAACTTTTCCAATAGTTTTATTAACTTTTCCAATAGTTAACTTTTAATTTCATTCCTGTAGTGGATGAACAGTGATTTTCACCCAACTGATGTGTGCAATATTAAATGCCATATTTAATTGCAAGAGTCTGTTGAAGTTAATAAAAAACTTGTATGGTTTAAGTAAAAACAAAACACAACAAAAAAAATTAAAAAACCTCTTCGTAATGGTGTTTTAATGTCAATCTCTGAAATTTAACAAAGCAGTTGTACTTATTCCTTTGTTAAGCATGGGAAAAATGAGATGAAGAGACATAAGGCTTGGCCTACTGTCATTCCTGCAAGTGTAAGAATAGATCTTGGGTCTTGTTTGACTGCCTAATGTCCTATTCGCTAACATTTAAATTAAAAAAAATCCATTTTTATATATCAAGCCACTGTTCAGTATTACAATTATACTTACATCTGCATGTGATAAAGTTGGGATAGTTATCTTCATACACTTGTAAACCATCTTTGAAATGTAATATTCATGATGTATGTCCTTCTTTAACCTTATGAAAGTTTTATGGAGATTTAAAAATGTGTATCCGTAGAATTCAAAATAAAATATATGATATGACAAATGGTGTATTTGATGTTAACAGATTTAATTACTTCTGTGGCTTTAGGGACTGATGGAAGAAAACAAAGTTCAGATCACTGTTTTAAATCCCAAATCCATAACAATGGGTCAGCTCTATGGACAATTTGATCCAGTTTCACATGAATGGTCAGATGGCATCCTAGCAGTGAGCTTCAGAGCATTTGCTTCTTCTCAAGTAAGTGCTAACAGGCTTAAAACGTTGTGGGAAATGACCTTTTGATGCATATGTTTAAGAGTTTATTTCCATGTTGTATGCATAGCCATTGTAGGATTCATAAGCTTAATCGTTTGAATGCAGAGACTGCAGTTTGGTTTGATTCTACTTTGCCGCATGCACGGAACTATTTGGGTGCTGATAAATCAAGATCTGTGTTTCAGAAACCCTTATGTAAAAGCAGATTTTATTGTTGTTTTTCTTTGTATATATTAGAGATAAATGAATATTTAATCTTTTTACCATATTGTACTTCCTTTTTTTGTCTGATTTGGATGCAAATCTGCAATATTTACGTATATGGTAGTTTTGATGTTAATTTTGGATGAAACTGCTTCCTGAGTGTACCTTTATGTCTAAACTTCCATTAAAGTCCATTGAAACATTTTGACTAAGTATAATAAAAGATATACGTACACAACAGACACTTCAGTTTTTCTTAGGGATTTGTAGCATCTGGCACTTAACCCCTATGAACTTCAGTAAAGTAATAGCGTTTAAAGTTAACCACAGTGTGAAGTGCACTGTCTCTAACAGCATTTGCAGAACTGCAGAAGTGATTTGTATTTTGTTGCATAAGAAATATGATGAATACCTATGGCTATCTGGTAAAACACCATATTCCTTAAGTTACACCTATTGACTTGCACAGCGAGCGTGGAGTAGGCATTACTGATGGTTTGTGTTGTATGAATAGTGTCACTTTGTCATTAGGCAAAGGACTTGAATACGCTTCAGTTTAATTGAAGCAATGTACTGCTTTGCAAGTATAACTGAAAGTATCAAGTAAAAAGTATCAACCTTCTGTAGCTAACTACAGTATGTGCTTCAAAGTAATACAACTAAATTGTGAATGTAGATTGTACGCATAATTTCAGAAATTCTGAATACAATTCTGTACTCAGAATATTTTTTTCTGTAGAAAACAATTTTAGTTCTAAAACATTTATTTTACAGTGAACATAATAAAATAAAATACAAATATCTGTTCTTTTTTTTTCCTGTTAACCAGACCCCAGACAGGAAATGGCTGATTTTTGATGGACCAGTGGATGCAGTATGGATTGAGAATATGAATACTGTGCTTGATGATAATAAAAAGTTGTGCCTTATGAGTGGAGAGATCATCACAATGTCACAGCAAATGAGTCTTATTTTTGAGCCAATGGATTTAGAAGTTGCTTCTCCTGCTACTGTAAGTACCTGTATTTCAAATACTGATTACAGTTATCTTTCATTATGGAGGATAAAGGGAAGATTTAAAAATTTTTATAGGTTTGTATTTATTTGATATTTGTTTAAAGACATTGTAGATAGGTTTCCTTCTTCAAATTTTTCATAATCTCACAATGTGATGTGAGAAATGTTGTGTGTTCCTCCAAAGACCCTGTAACTGTTTGGAACCTGGTCCTTGCAAATGCCCGATGTGAAAAATAATATTAATGTGCAAAACTTTAATCTTGCAGACAAGTTCTGATAAAAACAATGGTCACTACGTTTATGGTACTTGTCTATCTCTATTACACCTATTTTTTTCTGATGGCATTTTGTGGAATGTGAAAGTTTCCCCTTGAGTATGAGAAGGTGTTCAGGTAATAATATAAACAGAACAAAATATCTGCAGAGGATATATAGGATACTGGGAAGGAGAGTTCTTAACTGAAACTGATATAAAACTTATTTTTAAATAAAGTGCTGGGCACTCTAGTGGTCAGTTTATTGTCTTTTTGACCTTCATGTTGGGAACTAATTCTATTTAAGAAGAAAATCTCTTTGACGTTACATCTCTTTTTGGCTCAAGGATAAAGATAGGTTTGATCTTGATAATCTGTTGCAGGGCTAACAGAACCAAATTGTACACTTAATGCTATCTTATAATAATCCTAATTGTTAATGTCACTTTCTTTCAGATAGGAAAAAAACTTTGGAGTTCACCTGAGATAACGTACCTGTTTCTTTATGTTTAGGTTTCAAGGTGTGGTATGGTCTATATGGAACCCAATGTGTTAGGCTGGAGACCATTAATGATTTCTTGGCTAAATACAATGCATTCAGGAATCAACTCTACTCATAAAGAATTTATAGTAGGCCTGTTTGATAGAATGGTTCCACTCTGTCTTGAGTTTATTAGGAAACACACAAAGGTAAGGTAAAGAGCTTTTCTGAGAAACTAAGCATATTATTTTCACTTCCAAGTGCTAGAGGAATAAATCATTTTAATGGGACCCTACTAATTTAGTTTTTATATCTGCTGCTAAGGTGAAGGCTTGTGAGCAAGGTGTTTGTAGGATTAACTTGCTTCTGAATGCATCTTACGCACAAGAACAGAAAAACAACAAAGCAACAAAAAAAACCAGCCACACAGCAGTCTCATTTCAGTGAGTAAAACATACCTGCAATCAAGAGTATTTCTTCCTTCTTTTCAGGAACTATCTCCTACTTCAGATACAAACTTAATTCGATCACTAATGAATCTGATGGACTGCATGATGGATGAATTTGCTGATGAAACCAGAATTAAAGCTATGAATGACCATTACGTTTTTTCTTGGCTTGAGGTAGGCAGTATGTTTAACATTAAAAAAAAAAAAAAAAAAAAAGTTTCAAATTTGGATTTAGTGGAATGGACTTCAGAAGCAATAATACCTATGTTCAGCCATTATAATACATATTTTGTAATGTCCATTTAGGAAAATACTATTTCCTGTGTAATGCTTACTTTATAATTGACATGTTGGTGAGTCTTCCATGTTTGATTTTTTGATATAAATTTAATGAATTTCATACAATCAGCCAAAGAAAATTTTATGATTGTCCAGTTTTTGTTACCTCAATTTATTACTAGTTACTTCAATGCTATCTAAGGGTTACAGTTCAAGGTAAGCCCTGTTGACAAACGTATAACTGTATGGGGTAGTCCATGGGTGTTCAACGTATTGGCTTGCCTGGGCTGCCTTGAGGGATGAGAAATTGTCTTGGGCTGCATATAAAATTAATGTATATAAGTAACAAAACTTTATTTTTTTTTTATTTTTTATTAAAACATTAAAAAAGAGAGCAAGAAAAACATAAATCTAGTGGGATATTTGACCTTGTTTTTGTGAAACTAATGCCTTGTTTGATGGAAGTGGTTGAAATTCTTAATGAGTTCTCAAGGTGTTTGTCAGAGATTTTTGATAAAGTTTTACTCTTCCAGTGCTTCATCCCTGAAAATAATTGTTCACAAATGTATGTACTGCCAAAAAGCGATGATGTGAATAAGGTGTGATTGTGAAGCAAGGGATATTTTTCTCTGGTAAGATAGGTCTTATAAAAGTCTATAAAAGTTTGAGTTCAATATCTGATTGCAGCTCAAAATGTTCCATTTGAAAATTTGCAGGTAATGTATTTATGTTGACTGAAAATGGAGTTGCAAATGTACCAAAAAACTGATGTATTTTCTGGAAATCTTGAAACCTGTTTTCAAATTCCTTTATCAGAATGGAAAGCAAGGCTGCGAAATTTTTACTGTTAATAAAACTGTGTTTAGCCAACGTATCAAAATGCATAGCATTATTTGCTATAAGTTGAATTAGCACTGCAATGCACCTTCCCCTTGTTCTGGCTTCAAGATAGCACACTGATGTTTTCGTTGTTGCTGAGTGATGAGTGCAGGCCTGGATCTGGGCTGGGCCACTCGACAGGGAAGAACTGCCACCATGACAGTGCGGTGGCAGGGGACAGGCAGTACAAGTTGTGCTGGGCCGCTTGTGTCCCATGGGGCATGAGTTGGACATGCCTGGGGTAGTCCTCTGAAGAACAGAAGTATAATCTCAATTGTTTTGGAATAAAAACCAGTCTATGCTTGAATTTTGCCAAAATAAGAACTTTGCACTGAGTAGGTCAGGGATTTTGCTGCACAACAAAGGGGATCAGATACTGATAGCCAACATAAGCGGTGTTTGTTCTATTTACCATAAATGGTGTTCTCTTCTACCAGAAGCATTGTACCAAGCTTTCTACGTAAAATCAAGTTGGTCAAGTATGATCCTATTGTGATCTGTGGCAAAAATTTATTTGGCTTAGTGAATAACAGCTTTGTAATTTACAGGAATTGAATTTATGTTTCTTTTATTCTCCAACTGTAGGGTATTTTTTTATTTTCACTGATATGGTCTGTAGGAGCTACCTGTAAGGAAGATGATCGACTGAAATTTGACAAAGTTGTGCGAGAAATGCTTAACGGACCGATTAGTAAGGAGACAAGAGAGCAATATAAATTGTTGAGTAGTATTGATCAACATGCTTCAAAGGCATTCATAGTCCCATTTCCAACAGAAGGAACAATTTATGACTATCGGTTTGTCAAAAAGGTGAGGACTACAAAATTAGATGTGGCATCTCAAGGATTACATTTTCAAATAATCTTTTATGCATACGAGAAGGTGTGTATTGTTATTGTAATTTTTTTGGTTTTGTTCTGCTTCATGCTTCCTTTGTCACTGAATAGGTAGGATGTCCTTCTTTACAAGCCTCTGTAAGGTCCAGTGTTCTGGCTGGGACTTTCAGTACCAAGGCCTGTCTTTTCAGCTACCATAATGATTGCCTATTGTAGCAGAAGTAGTTAGCAGAAAATCTACTTCTTTGCATTTTCTCATCTGTCTCTTTTCCCTGGGATTAAGATGTGAATCTATGATACGCCTCTCCCACAGAAGAAAACTACACACGCTTGATCCAGTACACTCCAGAAACTCCAAAATAAAGATACCCTTTTGAGTTTGCCAGCCCTGCAAATTTCTGTTGCTGTACAGTGAGAATTACAATGAGAAATGTCTAGATTTCAGCTTCTGCATGATTCCTGCATATTGCTAGTAGGGTCATCTAAAGGAGAATGCTTGGCTGTGGAGCTTCAGTGCTAAAATTGATTTGTCCACATACTCCATTGTTTGGAAGTATTTATAATGAGTAAGGAGTCTGTGAAAATGATGACTGTACTTTTTAAATTTTTGTGATTCAATTTATGCAGTAATTTCCAATTTTATGTACATACTTATGTAATGTATTATATATAACTACATGTATTTTTCAATTACCTAAATATCTACACAATATGTGTATATATATAAAAGGTAAGATAAACTTATCTTTCAGTAATTCATGCATTCAATAATTCAGTAATTGCATGCTTGAGGCACAGGCACTGTGTTTCTATTTAAGTAGTCTGTATTGACAGCACTACGTTGCATAAAGTTAAATAAATATATATTTAATATATATTTAATAAATATGCATAAATATATATATTTAACTTGAACCCATGAAATTATTTTTTAATCCTTTTTAAAAGTAGCTGATAACCCTATCTGTTAGTTCATAGAACTTTGGTTTTTCTATTTGCATTGGTTTTATGCTGTTTTTTCTATCTATAATAAATATTTGACTTTCATATAAATTAAAATAGGAAACAGGAATTTGGGAACCCTGGGTGGAAACACTCAAATCAGCTCCTCCTATACCTGAAGATGTGATGTTTAGTGAAATAATTGTACCAACTCTGGATACAGCTCGATATATGGCATTGATGGAACTGTTGACAGTGCATCAAAAACCTTCTATTTTTGTGGGGCCAACAGGAACTGGAAAAAGTACCTATATTACTGTAAGTACCTTTAAAACTGACTTTAGAGATTGTTGAAAGGGGTTAGGAGTAAATTAATGACATTGTGTATAAAAGAAAAATGTGACATTAATTTTTGCATATTATGAAATGAAATTAGGGGCAACAAACAACAACAACAAAAAAAGTTATGTAGCAAAAGGTGTGGTATTTTTTTCTTGTTTTATCTTTATTTTTCTTCACATTTCCTGACTGGACTATTAAGGAGCGCTGAAAAAAGCTACTAACACCACGTAAACAGGACTCTTCAATTTGATTCCTGTACTGATTTACTTTGCATTGTGATTATGTGCCACATATACTTGGTGTGGTCCACAGAGACACTGATGTACAAAAGACCATTCGCTAAGGCATCCAGTCAAAACAACAAAAAAGAAATACTTACGTGTTTGAGTTAGAAGCAGCAAAAGTGTGTGCCACTGTGATTGTGGAAATGTTTAGGAAATAATAACCTTCTACATTCAGATTCTACTACAGCAATTCCATGGATTGGCAAACAGAGAACAAGAATTATGTCACTGAAGGAAATCTGACAGCAAAAAACTAAAAGCAGTATTACTAAAGACTTCTTTATAGAAATAGACTATAGTGGGAGGAGGAACTGACTAGTTAAGATCAGTCAATAATCAGTTGGCTGTATCTGATTATTACAATAAAAAACACGTGCACGTTTAAAAAAATCAAAACAATTGTTTGCCCTTGTTATAGAATGCCAGGTATTCTTTATCTGTGTTGTCCTTGAGAGAAAAAACGGAAAAGAAACATGAATAATGCTGATAATCTAATTTAACTGTAGCTTTTGGCGGTACACAATTTCTGCTATTTCTGAAACAAAACCTTTTTGGCAAAATGCTAATACTTGCTCTGGTTTCAGGGTTTTAAAGCTTGATAATCTGACTTTTGAAAGGAGAAAAAGGATATGTTTTTTTTTCAAAATACGGTCAGTTATTTCAATGTGAGCCTGTCATTTTCTGTGAAGTAGCAATGTGACCGATTGTTTAATATTTAAAGTATGTCATACATTGCTATCTCAAATCAAACATCTTATCTAGGCAGTAATATTATATTGCATATTTCTGTATGTGATACATAGTATATTAAAAAGACATAGTTGTGAAACAGAGTTCAGAAGCCAAACAAATTCTTCCTTACAGAATAATTTATCTCTTGTGTGTTCATTATGATAAACCCTTGAACTGCATAATCATACGCTTTTTTGCCCCTTGGGATCCCAGTGTTACTACTATGGGTGTTAGTGTATCTACATGTAAACAAACATTGTTTTATGTAGACCCTCTACTCCACTTACATGACTTTGAAAGCTTGCAGTGCGTTCAGCAAAGCAGCTATTTTGGGGGATGGACTGTGTCCCTGTCAGTGACGTAAGAGAAGTACTCTAACAATAGATAAGTCACCTAAATCAAACTATTAACAGGAAGTTCTTGTGCTTCTCTTTTATTGGAAGGCTTATTAGAATTCATGGGTTGTGATTTGCAGAAGTGCTCTTCAGATAACAAAAACCTGATTTTTTAGGAAGCTAGATATCTAATTAGATAATGTTTTGCCCATTACCTTTCCATGTTTTCGTATTGTTGCGTGACATACAAAAGCTTGTAAATAAGCAATAATAATTTTGTCTTTGAATATGATGAACAGAAAACAAACCATTTACAGATGATTTTTAAGTTATCAGTATGCATTTTTTTATTGAAAGAGGCAACACGTATTAATTCTGATTTTGCTTAATGTTAATTAAAAAGCATGATGGTAAGTAATGAAAGGCACTTAAGGTAAATAATGACTTAATACATCCAAATGCAGTATATTTCTTATAGCTCATGAAATTATAATCAAAGGGAAGTATTATCTTCTAAAAAACATTGTAACTTTAGGTATTTCTTTTGTCTATAGGGATAAGCCATTGTAAAATTAAAAGCATTTCAAAATGACTGAGTTGTTGTTTCAGGATAGAGTAGTTGCTTTTTTTTTTTTTGGTCTTCAGTCACTAAATGGTAGTTTGTTCTTTTTAATTTTGTCATGTGGTTATTAAAACAACAGTATGGGTGATGTAGCAAAGAATTCTAATGGACGACGTAAAAAAGTTTAGATAACAATCTTCAGACAGATCAGACAGATGCTGTAGGTATCCTGATGCTGTCAATCTTTCTGTTAGACTATTAAAGCCTGATAGGTAATGGAACTGTACCAATACAATGGTCCTGCTGTTGAGCTTCACTTAGGAAATTTCCAAGTCAGTGTTTTTCATGGGATCCCCCCCTAGATCCACAGGAAAGTATGCTTCATTTTTGAAGAAAAAAATGTGTAACTCACTGGAGAGATGGCAAAGCCATTACTGCATTTTTAGCTGAGATTCTCTAAGTAATTCATAAGAGAGAAGGAATAAGTAAGCCATTCTTCTAACTGGCACAAAAATGGTTTTATTTGTTCTTTCTCCCTCCATTGTGTCTTTTTGCAGAGTTTTGTTTTTGTTGATTCACACAATCAGCACAAAGCCTGTGTATAATCAATGTTTTACAAGGAGAGCAAGACTTGAAAGTTATATGAGCAGATAAAATAAGTTCAGTTTCATGGTTTTGAAACTGTTATTTTTCCTTCCTTTTGTATCAGTAAATTAACTGTAGTAAATGAAGTTACTAAGGATTATGTAACCTATGTAGATTGCTCTGGAAGTAAGGCCTCCTATTTATTTCCACAGAAAGTACAACAGATAGGAAGAGCACAATAGCACTGTTTGATAGAGCACGCTCTCTCCTACAAAACATGTCTTTTCAGCAGAGTGACCACCATTAGCTATGTGTTTTTGCTAGCAATGAACAAGAGCCATGCTCGTAAAAATCTGCACAGTCATCTGGAATGTGGCTTGTCTTCCACATTGCTGTCACCACTACTGAAATGCACCACCCACCACCTCACTGTGCTCACGGCCACTGTTTGGTCTCTGTAAATTTTCAGCAAGCGTCGATGAATGTCAATGGGTGCCATTTATTCCCCATGGTGGAATCAGTTCCACACCTTTGCTTTGTACACACTTCCATGTCAGACGCCATTTGGTCAGAGTGCCCCTCTGCTACCATCTGTCACACAGTAACAACGTGGAATGGAATATTGGTGGTGGGAAGGTTCAGCATCTACTGCCATCCCACCAACATCTGCCTCTGATGTTCTGGGCCAACATAATAACATAGGAGGCATTACTTTCAGAGCAGCCCCGTACTTTCATTTTTAAGTTACTTTTCTGAAATAATTAAAAAAAAAAAAAACTGAAGATGAAGACTGGAACAAGATCTGCTCATAAAAGACTGTTCCTGAAATACAGATGACAGAAATGTAGCAAAACATAAAGCATGGGATCCTGGTGTGCATTAAAAAGAACATGGCCAGCAGGTCAAGGGAGGTGATCCCTCCCCCTCTACTCTGCCCTGGTCAGGCCTCAGCTGCAGTACTGTATCCAGTTCTGGGCTCCCCACTATAAAGAAGACAGGGACCGTGGAAAGAGTCCAGTGGAGGGCCACAAAGATGATAAAGGGCGTGGAGCATCTCCCTTATGAGGAGAGGCTCGGTAATCTGGGTCTGTTCAGCCTTGAGAAAAGAAGGCTGAGAGGGGATCTTATCAACGTCTACAAATATCTAAAGTGCAGGAGGCAAATGGACATGGCCAATCTCTTTTCAGTGGTCTGTGGGGACAGGACAAGGGGAAACGGCCACAAACTGGAGCATAGGGAGTTCCACACCAATATGCCAAAGGACTTCATGGTGAGGGTGATGGAACACTGGAACAGGCTGCCCAGGGAGGTGGTGGAGTCTCCTTCCCTGGAGATGTTCAAGACCTGTCTGGATGCCTACCTGTGCAACCTGCTCTAAGGAACCTGCTTTGGCAGGGGGATTGGACTCGATCTCTAGAGGCCCTTCCAACACCTACAATTCTGTGATTCTGTGATTTCTTTATAATGAAGAACATGGTGAATTTCTACTGCTCAGTTCACTTCTGGAGTAGTAGTTAAGAATCATAAAATCGCTGTGGTATTTCTTGAGAGTTCAGAATTGATAAAAAGAGTGAAATAAATGTGGTCATTGAATTACATTGCTCTAGAATTTTTGTACATTGTCGTAGAGATTAAATGTTCTTTCCGTTAGAAAGGTTATGTAGTCTGAAAACTCCAACGTTTGTTGATAGAGATTAGGCTAGTCACTAGAGACATTAATTTATATGCAGTAATGCTCTGTAGCATTGTCTGAAAGGATAACTTCCAGCTGTGTGGTTTTACTTATGTGTGTGGGTAAGAAAGGAGTCCCATTCAGTCTTACTTGAAATGGTGACTTTGATCCAGATTTCCCCTAGAGGTTAAGTTGAAACTAATAAAAATGAGACTTTGGAAGATAGCTGGCATTATAAAATAATATCAGTCTCAATGGTAAAACTTATCTTTACATTTTCTTCCTATGCCCTTCAAAGGAAATATTCCTGGAAACTCTTCAAAACTAGGCATAAGTATTTTGACCTGTGGTTACTTTTGCAAATTTGGATGTGGATTAGTACAGGCAATACAAATAAACTCTAAATAGTATGAAGTGTTGTATTTGTGCAAAATACTAACATGCTGAATTTTTATAATATACTAGGTAGATTCTCTTTTGAGAATATCTGAAAATGTCTATATTGTGAGGTAGAATTTTTTCTCTGGCAAATTGAGTTTATTATTTTGAATTATTCAAGAATATTGGTTTATCTGATTAAATATGATAACTGAAGTATTACTTTATCATTTTAAATTAAATAAAAATGGTTCAAAATGCTTGTTTGATGGCTATTTGCTAAATTGCTTTAAAATTTATCTACAAATGTAGTTTTTCTCCTCAATTCTTCCAGAATTTTCTTTTAAATAATTTGAATAAAGAAGTCTACAAGCCACTGCTCATTAACTTTTCAGCACAAACTACAGCAGCTCAGACTCAGAATATTATAATGTCAAAGCTGGATAAAAGGAGAAAAGGAATTTTTGGACCTCCTCTTGGGAAAAGAATGGTAATTGATAAATTTCTGTTTGCACATAAGAGTTCTGTACAGGTAAGGTGCTGCTGGCAGCATAGATTTTGAGTGTTGTGGTTTCTGAGTTTTGTATAAATCTAAAAGTGGGAACACAGACAGCTTGTTACTTGTTCTGGGCCTGGATTTTTTGTGTTGTGGAGACACTACAGAAGCTTCTTCACCGTTTCGTTATTACCCATTTTTGCTCATCTGCATGGGCATCCATGAAGGGGGACATGAGTGGAGCTCTGAAGGCAAATGAAAAGGATATAGAAACCCAGATGGATTTTCTCTGATTCTCCATTCTTGTTGATCCTTTGGATAAATGGTCAATAATGCTCTTCAAAGCCATCTCAGTATGTTGCCTGTATTACAACTGTAAATAAGATACAAGGCCCATGATTTAACCTGTTTTCCTTTCAACCAAATTTCTTCCCTGTATTGATTAAAGAAAGTGGGATAAAAGGCATAAATATGTTTCTAGAATTTGCATTAGTTGCATTAAACTAACTGTTTGAAGATGTTTCCTGATCAGCGGTGGCCTGTTCCTTAGGAATAGCAGTGCCAAGAAAGACATAATGCTCAATAGACCTGAAAGCAGAACCATAGCCGTGATGAAGTTTGAGATTTTCAGGGGTCTTCTTGACACTTGAATTATTAACAAGAAGAGGCATATAAATAGTACTTATGGCTTAAATAGCAAGTATTATTTTGCCATCTTTCATTACATATTCAGATATAAGAAGAGAAATACAGATTTTCTCTCTTCTATAGGTACGTTTTGGCATGTCTTTAGAATTGGCGTGACTACTTCTAAAGTTTGTTTTAATTTAGCTCAGTAGGAACTCCACTAAAAACTTGGGGATGCTTTTCAAAAAAATGTGCTTGTATATTCTTTCAATGCAGCAAAATAAATAAATGCAATATCCCTTGTTTCCCTTTTTCAGGTAATATTTGTAGATGATGTTAACATGCCAGCCCGAGAGGTCTACGGTGCTCAACCTCCTGTTGAATTACTACGGCAGTGGTTAGATCACTGGAATTGGTATGACCTTAAAGACTGCTCAATGATTAAACTTATAGATATTCAGATTGTGTGTGCAATGGGACCACCAGGTAAGATATGCATGCTATATGTTTTTTCCCATTTCTTTGGTTTCCAACGGCTGAATACGTATTGTTTTAGTTTGAGTCTTTATGGCTAGGGATAGGACTCAGGGAACCCTTCCCTTATAAGAAGCACAAACAGCAGTCACAGTAAAGTGCTTGAGGAGCAGCAAAGAGACTACAAAACCTGCCAGGAAGAAATATTTCTTTGCAGGAAGACAAGAATGTATCTGAACAGTACTTTTGAAATTCTTTTGGCCTAAAGAAACCTTCTTCAAAACTTTTAAAAATAGCACTAAGTGGAGGTCCGTAGCAAATAAACCTTACTTTACTTGGCAAAAAAATAAAGTAAATCATACAATGTCAGGAGGTCGTATTTCTCATAGCCTGTGTACATGTTGACTATATATAGATAGCAATCAGTATTGATTTACTCTATAATTTTTGAGCTATTTAGTTGAAAATTATTTTTGCGTACTTTATCAGTTCAGATGAAGATTACTGTTTCTCTGATACTATTTTGTTTGCTTTTAAAGCATCTGTACAATCAATTTCCTTCACTACAGCAGGAATCGTGTAACAGCACTTCATTCCTAAAGAACCAACACTACTTCTTGCAATCAGTTATTAATTTAAAGGCAGTGTTCATCCACAGTTCAAAGCACTTTCTCTAACCATCAGTCTGTGGAACTAAGCAGAGGGAAACTGTGAAGGAAAGGCATAACTTAACTGCACATCTTACTTTGTTGTTTTTTTTTTTTTTTTTGGCCAAATCTTAGAGGCACTTTTTCTGTAAAGCCTCCGTTCATCCCTGTTCCAGGGAACAGGGGATGCATTCAAAATCAACAACATAGGTATGGAGCTGATGATAAAAGCTTCCTTCTGCAACAGAAATGTGGTTAAAATAATTTCAGACTTACCTATCTATAACTTGAGCATTTCAATCTTTATTTTACAAACTATTTTTTACAGGGAAACACCACGTACTGTCTTGTTGCTTTCAGTAAGTTTATGACGGTGTGGTACTTTTCAGTGTGTCACTGCTAGTTGAATGAAAAATGAGTATTAGGAAAAAGTTGCTAGGCTTTTACTGTTTTTCTCTATTTTTTTTCTGTTATTTATAATAGTAATGCTTTCTAATATTTAGGTGGTGGTCGAAACCCAGTAACACCACGATTCTTGCGGCACTTCAATCAAATTACCATTAATGAGTTTGATGATGAATCCATGTACACAATCTTTTCTAGAATCTTAGACTGGCATCTGACTATATGGTAAGGGACCTCTCAGTATTAAAAAAAATCAAAATCATTAATTAAATTATGTTACTAGGAAATCTAAAAGATATGTTTGTAGGACCTTTCTCTTGTAAAGAAATGACCATTTTTGTATCCTATGCCTTCTGTAGTATTCATTACTCCACAAAATTAGGGCTTATGCTAAAATAGTCTAGTGGGGAAGTTCTTGTTCTGAAGTTTCCAACAAAGTTTTAGATTAGCTGAGGCTAATTCAGTTAGTTAAGTTATTTCTGCAATACAGTATTCTTTGCTGTATAAATAATAATAGAATTTGATTTTTCAATATTCAAAGAACAGAACCAGAATCTGTTCTTAAATTTCCTGTGGTTTGAGAAGGCTTATTCTTTCTTTGGTCTTTCAAGACTGCATGATTTTTAATAGTATTATTCAAAATTTTCGTATTTTTATCGATTCAATTTCCATTATTATATCCATTCTGACAGCTAAGTCTCAGAAGATTGTAATATCCTTTTTCTAGACCAGGTTTGTGCTTTGACAGTTTCTGATCCTTTGAAGGAGAGAGATAGAAGGCAGAAAGGGCTGTTTGACCAACTTTCCTGTTGCTGTTGTTAGTCGTAAAAATGTAGGGAGGGAAAAAGGTGTATAATTGCCTTTGTCTGACATAGGCAATTTTTTCAGCATATTCCATGGTTACTAGATTTGATTCACACACAGGGTTAATCTTTTAATCCAGTAAGAGAGCAAAGATTTGTAAAACTGCCCATGAGGAAATTAATTGCAGAATTTTAAAACTGGCATGGTCTCAGAAGTAAATCAAAGTGTGCATATATTATCTTATTAATTCACATGCTAGTATGATAGAATTGTGAGAGCCGCTCTGTTCTTACCACCTTTTATAACTTATCAGTTATAGCTTTCCATCAGAATTTGTAGAATTGATCCCGCGAATTATTAATGGAACCATGCGTATGTATAAAGAAGCTATGAAGAATCTTCTTCCTACTCCAGCCAAATCGCACTATTTGTTCAATCTCCGTGATTTTTCACGTGTTATTCAAGGTGTTTGCCTATCAAGGCCTGAAACAGCAGAATCTACAGGAGTGATAAAACGTCTCTGGGTTCATGAGGTAAATCACCTGATATTAAGAAATTATATTTGTTATATGTGAGAAAAAGATGCAGATTTAACTATTAATTTTTTTTAATATCATTTCCTATAGCTGTAAGTTGGTATCACATTCATGAGACAGGATTTTGTATAGTATATGGACAGAGGAAATCAGACTTACGAATCATATTCTGTAGACAAGTTGACTATTGATTCCTTCACTTTCATGTGATTATGTGGTCTCTGATCACTGCTTTGAATGCCTATGCAGTCCTTTCCATTTCTTCTCTCCTTCTCCCCCAAAAAACCAAATTAATGGTGAAAAAAACAGAAAGTAGTCCTAGTCTCTGGATATTTGAGTGATCTAAAGTTTGCTCCCTACGTTATTATTATTATTTTTTTTCCTTCTGGTCTTCCTTTAGAAGAAACTCCCAGTCTTCCTGTCTGCAGCAAATGCTTCTTGTGATTCAATAGGATAGACATCCTAGAGGAGCAAAAGTGAAACATTCCTTTTAAAAACTAGAGAAAAATGCTTCAAATAAGCGATATCTGCTTTGTTGTGGCTTAATCTTCCTCCTCCTCTCTCCCCCCTAAATTAAAGAAAAGCAGGTCATTTTTAATTGTTGCTTTTTAAATATTTGGCACTACTTTATAGAATCAAATCAAGATGAAGTAACCATGGAAGAGATCTTTGGTAATCATCCCTTCTACCATCCTCTCTCAAAGCAGGATCACATAAAGAAAGAAACAATAGTAATTTTTGAAGAAGCTTTTCTAGAAATGTCTTTATTCTAGGCAATCCATTCATGTACCTCACTATCTTTTTAATTAAAGAGATTTTTTAATATCCAACTGCAGTCTTTCCTTAAATACAAACTCAATATGTGTCCTATCTTACTGTAACAGAAAAATCTGCCCTCCTCTCTGCAGCAGACTTTTATGCGTTTATATGATATGTTAATAGTATTTGTTATAACATAGTATTTGTATCTTTTTTCATACAGATTTTCACTTTAATTCCAAGATAATATTATTGGGCTCAACAGTTCAAGTTGATTCTAAATATCTATTTCATTTTTTTCTATGTAATGAAGTTTAAGATGGTTTATATTTGGAAGCCTTTTTTTCTGATTTGTATTTGGTTTATCGTTATAAAAAGAAATATAAATTCAAGAGCAAAAGCAGCTACTAAAATGTAACTTTTTATCATACAGGTCCTTAGAGTGTATTATGATCGCTTGGTGGATAATCCTGATCGGGCTTGGCTGGTTGGTTTTATCCAAGAGGTAGTGAATAAAGACTTACATGAAGACTTTAATGAACTTTTCCAGCATCTGGACTCCAATAATGATGGCAGAGTGGAAGAAGATGACTTACGTAGTTTAATGTTTTGTGATTTTCATGACCCTAAAAGAGATGACACTAAATACAGAGAGATCACTGATGTGGATCAGCTGAGATTCGTTGTAGAGAGTCACCTTGAAGAGTTTAATAACTTGAGCAAAAAGCCAATGCAGCTAGTTTTGTTCCAGTTTGCTATAGAACATATTTGTAGAATTTCCCGTATTCTGAAACAGCCTCGCAGTCATGCTCTCCTTGTTGGTGTTGGAGGTAGTGGTCGACAATCTCTTACTCGATTAGCAGCCCACATGGCTGAGTACAACCTTTTTCAGGTTGAAATAACTAAAAGTTATAGTGTCAATGAGTGGCACAAAGACTTAAAAGTCATACTAAGAAAATCTACGGAAGCAGAAATGCAGGCAGCTTTCTTGTTCACAGATACACAGATAAAAAAAGAGTCATTCTTAGAAGATGTTAACAACTTACTAAATGCAGGTGAAGTGCCAAACCTCTTTGCAATGGATGAGAAACAAGAAATTTGTGAACAAATGCGTCAAATAGATCGCCAGCGGGACAGAGCAAAACAAACTGATGGCAGTCCGATAGCTCTTTTTAACATGTTTGTTGATCGATGCCGAGATCAGCTTCATATAGTACTGGCAATGAGTCCCATTGGAGATGCTTTCCGTAATCGCCTTCGTAAATTTCCAGCTCTTGTCAACTGCTGCACACTAGACTGGTTTCAGGTAAAAACAAAAATATTGTCGGGCTTGCTTTTCTAATGGAAGTGCAATAGAAACATGACTTCAACTGTTTTTGTAGCAAGTAATTCTCTTTGATTAAGTTAGTAGTGAAAAATACCTTGGGCTTTCTTAATGTCATGCTTTAAATTGTTTATACAAATAGAATCATCCGGACTATAATAAAGGCCAGTATAGGCAGAATGCAAAATCATGAAGAAAATAAATGTCTGATTGTAGTATAAGTGTAGAACTGGATGAGCTAGTAGCTAGATAGATACTGCTGTAGATATTATAGATTTTAAAATGAATTTTTTTTTAGTGTTGCAAGGACTGTCAGAATCTGTGTTCCAAAAAAAATTTGAAACTGAAATCCCTGTCAAAAATACATCTTTTTGATGCGGAATACCAGTTTTTCCCCACTACTCTGCAGTAAGACTGTATTCCATCTGCATGTCGCGTGCAAAAGATCCTAGACACAATATAAGAATAGGAAATTCCATGAAGTTTTCTAAGGTCCTACTGTATCTTTAAATCTTCTTTTGAAGAGGAAGAATAGTCTTACACCCCTATGGACATATTGAAAATGCAAAATTTTCCTTTTAGTAACAATGTTTCCTCTAGATGAGATAAGACAGTGGGCTTGAACTGTATCACAGAATTGTCGGAGTTGGAAGGGACCTCTAGAGATCACCGAGTCCAATCCCCCTGCCAAAGCAGGTTCTCTAGTGCAGGTTGCACAGGTAGGCGTCCAGATGGGTCTTGAATATCTCCAGGGAAGGAGACTCTACCACCTCCCTGGGCAGCCTGTTCCAGTGCTCCGTCACCCGCACCATGAAGCAGTTCTTTGGCATATTGGTGCGGAATTCCCTATGTTCCAGTTTGTGGCCATTTCCCCTCGTCCTGTCCCCACGGACCACTGAAAAGAGTCTGTCCTCATCCCTTTGTCTCCTGCACTTCAGGTATTTGTAGACATTGATAAGATCCCCTCTCAGCCTTCTTTTCTCAAGGCTGAACAGATCCAGATTACCGAGCCTCTCCTCATAAAGTAGATGCTCCAGGCCCTTCATCATCTTTGTGGTCCTCTGCTGGACTCTTGAGTTCTTTCTAATTTTGTTATTGTCCAGTTCTATGATAATGATGCAGGCCATTTCTCTGCCTCATCTATGACATCAGGTAAAGATACTCTTTTTTGTAAAATGTTTTGAGATTTATGAATGTGAAGTACTGAATAAGAGAGGTGTTTATTCATTTTTTATAGACGTGGCCTGAAGATGCATTAGAAGCTGTTGCCTCTCGCTTCTTGGAAGATGTCGAAATGTCAGAAGAAACTCGGAGTGGGTGTATTGATATGTGTAAAAGCTTTCATACATCTACCATTGCTTTATCTGACTTATACCATGTGGAGCTTCAAAGGCACAACTATGTTACACCAACTTCATACTTGGAATTGATCTCTACTTTTAAAGCTCTACTTGAAAAGAAGCGCACGTAAGGATTTATAATGTGACCTTTTCTAACCCAAGTTCACAAAAAACATTATTTTCTATAGCTAATCTGAACAAAAGAAATTACTCATTTCTAGTAAATTAAAATAGTAGTAAAACTGAAGTAATTAGTACAGCCTGCTTCCTCTGAGTTTCTTCAGAGGATGTAAGAAAGATATCTGGGAAACCAGCTTCTGAAGTGCTAGCTGCCATTGGCTTGCTAGTGGGCTACAGCTGTGCTGTGCCTTGCAGAAAGAATTTTTGTATGTGCACATCTGTTCTATTCTCTTAGCTGGTGAGAGGAAGTTCCTTTGCTTTCCTTTTGTTCCCACTGATAGGCCACTGCCATAACAACTAAGACCTTAATTTGACCAACAGGCTGTGTGAAACACTGTGCAGCAAGAAATTCCAGGAGGAAAGCAATGCACATTCACTTTCTGCTGCTAAAATTGTTTTCTCAATTACATTAATCCTGTTTCAATCTCACCTCAAATAATAATCTCTTATTTTCTTGTCTCTTAACTACGGTGTCATCTTCATTTTGTAGCTCCTGATGCCTTTGTGGGCAGGAGCTTAATAATCACTTATTTATCTTTAAGTAGTAATGTATCTATCTATATTCCAATGGCTTAGTATACATGCTAGAACACTTAAAGACAATGACTCAAGTTGCCCCTGCTATTGTTGAGGAAATAAAACGAGCATGACAGAGTATTTGATTACTCAGCGTATTGAGAAATTTGGGGAATGAGTCCCAGTGAATGCAGCAGTCAAGTGCTGATACAATATCTTGATACTAAAATGCTGTTTATTTTCAGTAAGGTGGTGGAAATGAAAAGAAGATACGAAGTTGGCTTGGAGAAACTGAACTCTGCTGCGTCTCAAGTAGCCTTGATGCAGACTGAGCTGGAAGCTTTCCAGCCTCAGTTACGGGAAGCTAGCAAGCAGGTTGATGAGATGATGGTGGTAATTCAAAAAGAATCCTTGGAAGTAGCCAAAACTGAAACAATTGTGAAAGCTGATGAAGCAGTGGCAAATGAGCAGGCTATGGCTGCCAAAGCCATCAAAGATGAATGTGATGCTGACTTAGCTGAAGCCATGCCTTATTTAGAAGCTGCTCTGGCTGCCCTTAACACTCTTACTGCGCAGGTACGTTCAACAAACAGTACAAACAAAACAATTGTAGGTGTTATTTTGTATTCATATCTAAGTTTTATAGCAATGCACATATGAAGACATTGAAATTTAGAACTGGAAGGGTCCTCTGGAAGTTGTCTTCTTCCACTTGTAATCTGTTCCACTTCATTACACATTTATCTTTAATAAGATAAAAAGATTTTGCTGATGTTTACCTTTAATCTTTTACAACTTTTTTTTTTCTGTCCTATCGTCTGTGGACTTGCTTCTTTTTCCTTTATGTGGTTATAGACTGTACTTATTGATTTCCCCACTTTCAGTTTTCCTTTGCTGTAAGCCAGGTAATAGCTGTTCTTTTCATCTTTTCTCATAAGTCAAATTAACTTTTTGGGCTATTCTTTCTAGACCTCCATGCATTTGCTTCATATGCATTGCCCAAAGTTGAATGAAGTGTTTCAGCTGTGGTTTTACCAAATGTTGTGTAGAGTAGAGGAGGTAAACTGACATGTTTAATTTGTGATTCATGCTAACAGATGCTTCATTTCCTGAGGATCACAATTACATAACCATTGCTTTTCCTTTACTTCCCCTTTTTTCTTCTTCTTCTTCTTTTTCCCAACTTATTCCACTATGCTTTTCCATTTCTCCAAATCATCAAGATATTTTTTAATTCCTCTTCTCTCCTCCAATGTATTTGTATTTACTCTCAATTTTCTATTGGTTGTAAATTTAATAAGCTTGTTCTCTTTTCTGCCATTCATTTCATTAATGAAAATACTATATTTCTGGAGCTGGGATAGACACTTCTGCAATTTTGGTGAACTCTTTGCTTCTTCTGACAGTGTCATTAATTGTGTTAGTCATCACAGCTAACCTAGAGACAAAGAACATTAACATTTTGATTTTAATATATCTTATTGATATCTCCCTCTTTTCACTGAGTATCTAACCAGCAATTCTCTAGCTTTTCTTAGAATTACTCCAGTTTAGAAGTTTTCTTATACTTTGTTGCTTTTAGTTGCAACTTAGTTTGTATTTAGTTAAAATAGTCTCTTACTCTGCTTAAAACCCTAGTCTATACTTAGTTAATTTGTATTAGTCCTTAATTTTGTTTCCTGGAATGGCTAACTTTGATTGTTCTCTTAGACTTCCTTTCCTGGAGATCCTATCAAGCAGTTGTCTGACTACTTTATTGAAATTCTTTGGGGTTATTTATCTACTGTCCTTTCCCTCTCTTGAGCACTTGCATGGTTACAGTTGTTTTTAAGACAAAGCTTGAAGTCCATCAACTGTAGTTCACAGTTGCAAGGAAATTATTTTCTTTGTATTTTCATCCTGTCTTATCATTTCTCTGTATTTTTGTGGCATGAATAAAGATTCTTCATTCTATCTAAAGATAGAAACGTATTGAGGTATGCATTCTCTGAGAAAGGCTCTTAGAAAGAATACTCGAATTTCCATGCAGTTATTCTTAAAGAAGTGCTCTTACACAAATCTTTAGTTCATTAATCTCATGTTTAATTAGTTGTGCACATATGTGTAGAAGTATTTAGTTCTTTTATATTATTTTTCTATATTTGCATTTTAAACTTTGGTTATTCATATTCTGTTATTTCATATAATGTCAGTACTTCTGCTATGCTTTGAAGAGCTGGGGTGGTTTCATTTCAGCACTAGCAGATAAACAATGATCTGGTTTTTGGAAAAGATGGCTTTGGACGGAAGCATGATCCTTCCCTTCTGAGGTCCATAACTGTCATTAGAACTGAACAGAAATGATGTCTAATGCATTGAAATGATACCTCAAGCCTTCCGGGACATGGAAGTTTCAAAAGACTGTCAAAAACAATGCTAAACCACCTCCATCATTCAGGGCAGGAACAGAGCTATCAACAGCTCTGATGTTTTTCTTTCTTCATTCAGTTCATTCTGAGAGTTTAATAACTGACCAGAATACTAATTGATTTAATTCTGTACTTGGAGAGCATAGATGTTTAATTCTGGGTGAAGACAGTTATTACCTCATGTTATCTTAAATCTACTAATCCACTGCTGAAGTGATTCTGTAAGCTTGGAAATACTGTGGTACAGTCTGAACTGAAGGTTAGAGTTGGAACATCTGAACTTCATAACTGAAATGCAGTGCCCACTGCTGATTTAGGAGTGGAAAAAATACAAATAAAAACGAGTTACAGATGAGATTTTTTTCATACGCTAAACTGATTGTTGACTAGATTTCAGGTCTTTTTGTTTAGAAGTCAATGCTAGTTTAAGCTGCATAGCATCTTAAAGTGAAAAATGGAGTGGTAAAAAAATGAAATAAATTTTTTTTCAAAATGATAGTCCCTATATGTATATGGGCTATGCAAGTTTTTGGTATTAACTTAAGATCATATTTCAAATTATCAAGTATGAGATTAGTAAAGGTACATAGAAAAGTATTATATTGACAGAAAACTGCTTATTATTTCTACTGTAATTGAAGAATTAATTCAAACCTATGTTTAGAGTTCTAATGGTTGGACTTCTTTGTTTTGTTTTGTTTGTTTGTATGTTTGTTTTTAAGGATATTACAGTGGTTAAGTCCATGAAGAGTCCTCCTGCTGGCGTCAAGCTTGTAATGGAAGCTATATGCATCCTTAAAGGCATTAAGGCAGATAGAATTCCAGATCCATCAGGTTCTGGAAAAAAAATTGAGGATTTCTGGGGTCCGGCTAAGAGACTTCTGGGTGACATAAGATTTCTTCAGTCTCTTCATGAATATGACAAAGATAATATTCCTCCAGCTTACATGGCTGTCATAAGAAAACAATATCTTACAAATCCTGAGTTTGTACCAGAAAAGGTTCGAAATGCTTCCACGGCAGCAGAGGGTCTATGCAAATGGGTCATAGCCATGGAGGTTTATGATAAGTATGTATAAAGAAATATTTCAAGTAAATTTAATTAAAGAAATGAGTTGATTTTAACACCAAAAGAAATTTGAAATTAATTCTTACTAGTGGAAAAATTGTGCAAATAAGCAGTAATAAACATTCATTCATTCATTCATACAAGATTCTTGATGTTAAGGTGTAAAGCCTGATTTTCAGTTTTAGACTTTTATGAGAAGGCATGGGAGCAATACTCTATTCAGTTAGCAAATATAGTCAACCTTTTAGAGTGTAGCATAGTGATCAGAGGTTTTATTGAAATGCCTTTGGAAGTTTCTGACTGTCATATAAAGCCCAAAGGATATTTTTTATTGCACATTGTATTTGATGCACTGAAAAAATGTACTTAGTTTTGATAATGTTTCCTAGTTTGAAATTCTTGGAACCTACATTTAACAGTAAACCACCACTGGGTGACTAAGGTCAAGTTGCAATTTGAAATTTGAGTAATGGTAATTAGCGCGTGCCTTAATGGAAGAGAACGTTAGTTTCTCGACTAAAAGGTTAGTAAATGCATACTTGGTAGAGTTTTGAATTTGATAACAACTTTAAATGTTACGGTCACCTATTTTCACAGAGAAAATTAACTAAAAATGTGGACTTTAAAGGGGCTATGCAACTTAGCAGTAAGAGAAGGGGATTCATTAATTATGAGGTTAATACTTGTGAAATACTCTTTCAGTTGAGCTAGGGACATTCTGGCATGTTGTCTTGCTTCTTTTTTTGGAAAGATAAACAGTATGTTTTTAATTATATGTTGCTTCCAGCATTCTCCTAATAGAAGTATCAGTGGAAAAGACTGAAATCCTCAAAACTGGAAAATAAATCCTAGGATATGATAAGCTATTAACTTTTTTTTCCCCTGGTGTGTGTGCACAGTTAGCAATTTGCATGTGTACAGTGTATATGTAACTTAATATGATTATTTGTGTGTTTCTAATGGCATAAGTCTGTAATGGTTTCTAAATTGTGATCAGATGGGACACAGTTTGGCAGGCTAACCATTTTCACTTTAAAGTATTAGTTGTTATTACAGAAAATTTTGTAGAAATTGCTTAGGTCAGTCGGTATCAGCACAGAAATAAATATCTCTGGAGTGAAGGTGTATCTTTCAGATGTTTAATTTATTCTTTGGCTTTGTTTAGAGTGGCAAAAAATGTTGCACCCAAAAAGCTAAAGTTGAATGAAGCTGAAGCAGAATTAAAGATTGCTATGGATGGTCTAAGAGAGAAACAAGCAGCCCTGAAAGAAGTTCAGGATAAATTGGCTGTACTTCAGCAGACACTGGAATCCAAGAATCAGGAGAAGGCTGACTTGGAAAGTCAGGTATATGATGCAAAAAATGAACAGTTGTCCCATTGATATTCAAAAAAGTTTGAAATTTTCTTCTTTATCAAATGGTATTTTTCCTTTTGACTGCCAAAATGTCTTACTTTTAGATTACCGTCTTTTTATTTCAATGTAATGGTCTTGAAGTTTTGAGTGGACAAAGCATGAGGAATGAGTGCTTTTAAGTAATGAATAATGTAGATATTATGGATTTACTGACACCACTCTCCTGCATCCTCACTCATACCTGCTTTCTTGTGAGGTGGTAAATTTTCAATGATTTCAATGAGTTTGATTCATTGTTAACTTGCAAGTCAGTACATTTAAAATTTTATTTACACCTTCTGTGCCAAAGCAATTTTGAGAATGTTCCTGCCTGCTAAATAGCCATGATGTGTGCAGAGACAGACAATGCTTAGAAGACAATATTTTTATTTTATGATTTTAAGATTTGTAACACAACACCATAATGTTTGTCACAAGAATAATATCAGAATTTGAAATGGAACCTGAAGTCTTGTCTGTAGTTTAACTCAGCTCTTTGTGTGTTTCTTATGTATCCTGATACGATGGGGTTCGGAAGAAGGAAGGAGTAAACTAACTGCATGAGCAGTTTGTTACTCATGTAGTGGAATTGACTGCTGTGGTTAGCAGAAGAGAGGGGACTGTAACAGCAACAAGAGTTGGCAACGTTTTCCTCTTGTCCTTTGGCTAAAATGTGTCCATACTAGATAGTAAAGAACTCGAACAAAGCTGGTAAACAGGTGCTTACCTGTTAAATCAAATTTTTGTTAGATACTGAACAAACATGGGAAGTTGACTTAGATAAAATCCTACAACAGAAATGCAGGTTACATGTTCATAAGGATGTTTTTCTCACAGGAAAGAACACACCTACTTGCATGAGACAGTGATCTCTCTGAAGTGTTTTTGTTTCTCTAATGACACGTAAATAATTTCCTTGACTTAATATTTTCCATGTCACATGTGGAGCTATTAGGAATTGCGTGTTTTATCCCAGTTGTCTTTCTAAATTTAGATGAAATTGTAGCTGAAATTTCATGGACTTTACTGTGCTGGTACTGAGATTGTTTTTGTTCTTTAAACATTTCCATGTTTTCTTTCTATTTCATGAAATTGTGTAAGAAAATACCTTCAAGAGAATTACTTTTGAATGCTTTTAGTATCTGTAAAATGTCTTTAAAGTGATCGTGTAATACAAGCAGCTGTTTTTATTTCTAAGGTTGACTTATGCTCCAAAAAGCTACAGCGGGCAGAACAATTGATTGGAGGCCTTGGCGGTGAGAAAACTCGGTGGAGTGAGACTGCTTCGGAGCTGGCAAGGCAGTACATCAACTTGACTGGAGATATACTTATTTCATCAGGAATTGTAGCTTACCTGGGAGCATTTACATCCAGCTACAGAAAAGTAATACGCACATTAATCTTGTTTGTGCATTTTGTAATAATCTAATTCGTTTTTACTCTAATATGAAGTTTTTATTTTCAAATTATATTAATACGAATTTGTAGAACTGAAACTGTCATTGGATTTTGAGTTTTGTTTATAAGAATCTTATGGGAAATTCTTCATTCACGCTTGTATTCATACTTCTGCTGTGCAGAGCATAGAGTCCTTTGATTGCTTTTCTTCTCTAAAATAATTGCCGGTAACTATACCTCATGGCTCTGGTTAGTCCTAATCCATTCAATGTCTAAGTTCTTCTTACCTGCACAAAAGACAGATTTATCTTCTGTTTCTGTAATTCTGTGTAAAAAGTAGCTCAGCTAGATAGCAGATTTCTGCTATTTAACATGGTAGTTGATTTTAAATGTCTCAATCTTTGGATGTCAAAATTAGCTTGACTTGCAATTTTTCTAAACACCAAAACCTGCCACTGAGTTTAGCTGGAGAAATTGATGCCTCTGTTAAAAATCAGGTTCAGGTTGTCATAAATTGCTAAAAATGTAGGACACAAAAAAAAAAAAAAAACACATGCATCTCATTTGAACATTAGATGTGGATATAATCCTTACTTGTGCTTTCCCTTATTTTTCATCAAAGTTCTTCTTTTGTCCGTTTTTCTCTAGGAAATTTTGTACTGTTCTTTCAAACTATTTTTTTTCATGATGTAAATATTTTGATACTACTATTTTAAATCTTTATGAGTATTTATAGTGTAAATAAATAGCAGTTTTTATGAATCCCAATTACATAATTTTGAGAGTATTCTCTTTTATGCTTATAATCTGCTTTTTAAGTAACTCATACCCTGTGTCTGGGGAGACGGGAGTATTTTTGGTGAGATATTATAAAGCGTTCTGAACTGTATTCCTGGCAAGTGTAAATACTAGTGTAGATGATATTCATAAAAAACATGTAGAAACATCTCTGACTTATAAATATGAACTAATATTTCATGTATAGAAGCCACATGCAAAGACATTTTTAGAGACACTTCTGGACACCCTGTACAGAAGTATGAGTTTCTTTCCATTTGGAGATACAGTGATCTTGTATGTAGCAAGTAGTACAGGAAATGCAATGAAAAATACATTCTTAATACTTTTGGAAATTTTGTGAATAGAGAGAATGTTAGTTAATATTTGCTTTTTTCTTATCTAGATGCAAACTGAAGAGTGGACATTACTATGTAAAACAAAAAACATCCCTTGTTCTGATGACTTTTCCTTAACAAATACCTTGGGAGAACCAGTGAAAATCAGAGCTTGGAATATTGCTGGATTACCCTCTGACATGTTTTCTATTGATAATGGCATCGTTATCTCGTAAGTTTTTTTTAAAAAAATCTTAATATGAATAATTGTTATTAAATACCTTCCTACAACATGCTTTTCTGTTAGCTAGCTGTATAGACAGTCTTCTGCTGTATAGCTGATTTAACAAACCTAAGTTATATAATATAAAAAAAGACTACAATATTTCAATTTATAAGAAATAATAATAATGCCCTTTAACTTTATAATGTAAAGTTTTAAAATCTGTGATTTTGCTCTCCTCAATTTTGACTCCTATGGATTGCTATAATGATACCAAAAGCAATGGTATTTCACAAACGTGCTGCATATTGGATTACTCTTTAGTTTAAGACATCCTAAAATGCTTCTCTTGTGCTTTTGACATTCACTAGGTAAGCTTGAGGACAGGGGAAAAAAAAATACACTAACCTTCCAGTTAATATACATGTCAAGTATTTATGATAGTGAAGCTTTGTAGTTGATCAAATCTTTACACTGGGTTGAGTAACAGGGAAGGTATTCACAGGAGAAATACAAAGTGATAAACGTATTCTGAAGCTTGGCTTTATCATTATTTTACAGTCACGAGCATCGCAAGAAGTGAAATAATAGAATTTTGAGTTATATTCTTGTAATATAATCAGTAGATATGGAAGTAATCACCCTTCGAAAACTAAAGCTCTTTTAATTTTTAATAAATTTGCTGTCTGTTACAACTAAGAAGTGGTTCTGCAGAGCTACTGAAGATTATTTTGTGAATCTTTCTATGAAGGCAACAGACTTTTTCCCTCAGATGGTACTGGAGATCTCAACTACTTGTCTGCAAACAGTTTCCCAGTTTATTTTGCCAACTGGTACAAGATTTTAATATGCAGGCTTGTTCTGACTAAACAAAGAACCTCTCAGTTCTGTCCAGTATGCTTGCCAATACATTGACTTTCAGCTCCTAGCTTTTCTTATTAGGGCAGCTAAAGCTGAGCTGACCTTGTTTTGATTGGTGTTCTGTTTGTGATTGCTAACCATTTACTTCATTTCACATCTTCTGGTTCTGTCTTTTCTGTATAAAGAATAGAACATTCTTATAACCAGGTTAATGGCTGTCAAGCCTGTTAGCATGTACCTTATGTCTGTGTATCTTTTCTACAGTATGGTGTTGCATGAACTCGCTTTAAAATCTTTAATTTTTGTTTATGTGAAAATTCTTCTCATTGTTTGAAGAGGCTAATATGTATAACACTGGTGACTCGTACTTCTTTTACTGCAGAGTGAATGTTTTCATATTTAACTAATACTGTATATTATAGGGCTAATGTTTGGAAACGTAGATGTGTAGTTAATAATTCAGTTTGGTAATTAGGCAGGTGCTGTAAATACTACACAAAAGAGATGTAAGACAAAAATAAGTCACAAGGTAAAGAACCTCAACATAGTTTTGCTTGACCTTAAAATTAGAATTGATTGTACTTCCAGAAGCAAAACTTCTTACTGAAGTTTGCAGATTCATGCCAGGATTATGAATGTTGTATGAAACTTTTGTAAGCGTTTACTGTATTAATAATTCAATCACTCAGGCTAAAAAGTTGACAAATGTTAATGAATTCAACACTTCCACAGTACATCCTATCACATCACTTTTATAAAGCTTTGATCAAAATTCTCTTTGAACTTATGAAAGGATGATTAACATTTTAAAACTAAATAATGATAGCTCTTAATTTTGAAATATGAGATAGAATGTAACTCAGGTTGAAAATACATGTTATGTTTGTGATTGTGTGTATGTTTATGCCTACATTTTATTTTAGGACCTCAAGAACCATATAAAATGCAACTCAAGCTTTTTATAACAATACACACACATTTATTTAAAAGAAGCAGAAATACAGAGCTATTCAGAGATATTTTTGGAAACATACACAGTGATTGCTTATACATTCTCATCAATTAAAAAATGATTTTAACTTTGATGAAAGCCCTCTGTTCGGCTGTTATTAGAGAACACTTCTTTAGTCAATGTAACTACATGTGGTAAAGAGCACTGCAAAAAGAATCCATGAACTAGTTAATAAAAGTCCATCAAAAATAAAATCCAGAAGTTGTGCCTGTCCATTGCTGCTTTAGGATTAGGATTTAAAAGAGGGATAATACCTTTGAAGTGTAAAAAGCCTCTTCCATAAAAAATTGTATTAGTTCACTTGAAAATGCTAACTTACATCTACTCTTCTAAAGCTGTTCAAAATTACAAAACTTAGAGTGATCTTTTTGTTTTGAAAGTAAGTGCTAAAAAATTAAATGAGATTACTCTTTCTAGGAATTAAGAAGTATTATTCTAAGTACTTTCTTTGAAAAGGGGAAACTATTTTTTGTGAATAAATAACTTCAAGATTCATCTGTTTCCTGTTAATCCACTAAAGATCATAGCTGAGTATGTGCCTAGTAGAATTTCATACTTACATGCTTTTCTTTTAATGAAATAAGGAAATAAATTTTGTTAAAAACTACTTTGAGGTAAACATTTGAAGAACTTACTTATAGTTCAGCTTTGAAATTTGTATTTTTTCTCTTCAGTAATGCAAGAAGATGGCCTCTGATGATAGATCCTCAGGGCCAAGCAAATAAATGGATAAAGAATATGGAAAAAGTCAATAACTTGCATGTCATCAAACTCAGTGACCCTCAATTTGTCACAACACTGGAAAACTGCATTCAGTTTGGCAGTCCTGGTAAGTAATCAAATAATGAAAGTGTAAATTACAGAAGAACCTGGAGAGGGCACAATTAACTAAAAAATGGAACTCCAGTGCATGTCAAATGTTTCTCTTTTTGAATCAAATTAGAACTATTATAGTTGACGTCTTCAATGCAGGTTATGAGCTAATACTAAGGAGAATATAATTCTAATCCTCATTTTAATTGGTATCTTTTAATTGCTCTATGAGATTTGCCACATCTTTATTTTCATGTTATAATCATTCGACTTCTAAAAAGTAATATGTATATATATACATTTTTAATATATGGCTTTTCAAGATTACCAGATTGCTAGGCTATGATCATTTAATGATTTCTATATTCCTATATTGCATAGTAATTTTACTGCAGCCATTGTAGTCTAAATGATTATGGTAGCATAAATAATTAGTTAGTGAAATACAAAGGTATAACCACAACTGTTTTTAATGGGTAATTGGACTATAAATAAAGAAATTGATTGTTTATTCTCCATTATTTCTCTCTCAATTTTGAGATTCTCATAGTTTTACAGTGAAAAAGAAGCAGGCTTGGATACTCGAAATGACTTTTGTGGCACATGGTATTTAATTTGTTAGGTTCCTTTTTAAAAATGGTAATGTCAAACTGCTGTTCTAATTCATTGGCAGCAGTAATACTGGTTTCACTTGCTTGTTTGCAAATTGATATAATATTAGGAAAGAAAATTAAAGGTACAATTCTTTGATTCAGTTTTCAATGGGCTGAGTACTCTAAGAAACAGTACCCATATCTGTAAATATTGCCTGATTAACATTTTTATTATTTGCATGCTAAATACAAATCATATGTCTGTATTGTTAAAAGCAGCCATTAAGTAATATAAATGCCAAGATAGCCCTACTAACTCTTACATTATGTTATGTTGAAGTGCTACTGGAGAATATTGGAGAAGAATTGGATCCTATTCTAGAGCCACTTTTACTCAAACAGACATTTAAGCAGTCAGGGAGCATATGCATTTGCCTTGGAGACTCCACTATTGAGTATTCTCCTGAATTCCGCTTTTATATTACAACTAAGCTGAGAAATCCACATTATCTTCCTGAAGTATCTGTTAAGGTGAGAATTTTGAAAACAAATGTGCAACTCTGCTTTAATTTTAGAATGATTCCTTGGCTACAACCAGGAAAGAGTTTCTGGCATTTATTGATTCCTCTTCACTTGCCAACTTTGTTGTTTTTGACACTGCTAGAAGACTGGTGTCATATCTCATATCTAATATTTCACCTTGCCATACTGTCATATTTTCATACTATGAGAAACTATTTATTTTAATACCTTTCCCAGTATTTATTTATAAAAGTTTGATGCTTTTTAGTAACTTTTATTACAGAAGTGTATACAGAAACTTCTTAATATAATATTCACCTCACATGCAAACTCTAACTAGGCTTTCATAATCAAGATTTTTATTTGTAGTATAGTTAGGGAAAAGAGTCTGAGAAATTTCTGGCATTTGTGCCTTGTTTATGAAAGATAGAACATTTATTTCCAGATTTGTGTATTTGATGATGATAGCCATTCCTACTTTTATTTGTTGGGGACAAAACAAACAAACAAACAAAAGGTGTTTCTTACAAAAATAAAATTGGTGATTTATTCTTCATGAAATTTCTCAGGAGATGTACTACACTTCGTATTCACAATTGTTTTTAAAGAATTTTTTTATAGAAAATATATTGCAGATTTATACTTTGGTTAAACGTTGCACTGAAACACAGAATCTTGAAATCAAAACTATGTAGACATGATTTTCAGCAAAATGGAAGAGTAGATTAAGTTTCAACCATGAAGGAGTACTGAAGCAGGAAAAATGCACAAAAATTACTGAAAGGGAATAACTTTTTTTCAGTTCTTTTATCAAAGAAGATGATTAGCTTCAGGTTCAGAAAAAACAATGAAATATAAAAGGAAGAGAACACCCAAAAGATTTACTCTTAGAGTACATACTCATTTAAAAGTTAGTTATATGAAAATTATTTTTTTATTTTTATTTAATAGAATTAAAATCTCTTAGTTGCAAGTCAGCAGTTGATACAGACTTTTTTCCCTCCTCCAGAGTATTATGTTTCTAAAGCTGACTCTTGCCTTGTTGGGTTCCATGTAGTCAGTTGTTAGTTGCTCTAACTAGCACCTAATTTTCAGCTGGAGGAAAGGTGAAATTCATGTCCATAAAAAAATATTCTGTCCCTCAGAGACTAAGGAGGAATGTAGACCCCCAAAACAGTTTGTGCTTAAACCTCAGAGGTTCAGGTATCTGAACCAGCCAACACTTTAGGACATGGCAGCTCTGACTGAAAGGTATCTCCTAAAGCTGCTTGTAGCTAGCCTTCTACTTTGAGGAAGAGAAATGGAGCTTATGAAAGACTCTTGATGTTTAGGAAATTTAGGTCCCTTTTATATTATTTCCCTTTAGGTTACCAGTATTAAAACTGCTAAAGAAGATGGGGAAGAAATACGCCATGATGCTTGTGAAGATCTTACTGATTCTTAGCATCATATATAACGGAACTTCTTCTCAAAATTCCTGTGTGAAAGAGGGTCAAATGAGGCTTACTGCTACAAATAACTAACTATTAGTGATGCATTTTGAGAAAGTTAGAATACCATCCCACTTAACTTTACAAGCAAACCCATGAAAAAAGTCCTCAAATACTTTGACAACGTTCAGGTTATTAACAGGAGTAGATCAAGACAAATTGATTTTTACAGGTATTCTGTATCCCAAGTGACCCTGAGGTTCAAGGTGAATTTTCTTTTGAAACACAAGTCAATGGCCATCTGTGCCCTCCAAAATAGCCCAAAGAGAATCTGTAGTCACTATTAGATGTTTCTTTAAAACCAACACTTTCATCAGTACTGCTAAGTAGATTTTCTTGTTTTTGAACTACATGTATCAACTATTGTCTAGCCTCCTGCTGGTAATGTATTCCTTATCTTTCACATGCGAAATAGTACACATTTTTGCTGCTTCAACCAGAGCGTGTCTTCTATGAGATCAGTTATAAATATGTCATGGCAAGGAAATTCTTTTAAACAATATTTTATTTAAGCTATAATTTTTTTTCCAATTATTGTTATTTTCCCATGAAAAAGAAAAGATGAGAAAAGAAAAGAAAGATGAAAAGATTATGCTGTTTCTAGGATACAAATACCCATAGTTGTAGCAACAACAAACTACATACGTGCAGGGCCGTTAAAGGGAGAAAATGTATGTTTCAGGGGCAATACTGGTTTGAATATAACTCCAGAGTGTATGTATGTTACCACCTACTTTATGAAATCTGCAAAGATTTTATGGGTAAGAAGTTTCTAAATGCCATGAAATATGATCTGCGTAGGTATTTGTATTTTTCTAAAGTACTGTGTCAGCATCCCATTTGCAGTGGGATGTTCAGATTGAACAGTTCTGGAAAACAAACATTAACAAATTTACTTACAATATCTGTACGTTAAGTTGAATCTTCCATTCATAGAAATCTTTCTGTGAAGGCTATTTGATGCATACAGGTATCAAATGAGAAGATCCTTCTTTTATGTACAAAGTCTTCATTCGTGTTATGTAGCCCAAAAACTTGAAGCATTGATATTTAGAGTTTCAACGTAATTTTGAGGAATAGAATGAGAGCATTGCAACCCTTTTATGGTTTACTTTCTGAGTTTTAATCCTGGGGTTGGCTTTCCCATATGTAATCTTAAACCCTCATCTGCAATTCATTTACTCTTAATTTTTGGTTGAGCATGTTGCATGATGTTATACAATCCTCATCCTGCAAACGAATAAGCATTTTAATTGCATGTGGCCATTTCTCAAAACCTTTTTCTTCTAACAGGTAACATTATTGAATTTCATGATAACTACAGAAGGAATGCAGGATCAGCTTCTTGGAATTGTAGTTGCAAGAGAAAGGCCAGATCTTGAAGCAGAAAAACAAGCCCTCATTCTTCAAGGAGCTGAGAATAAAAGGTATCAAGATAACTTTCCTTGCTAGGGACAGAAGTTGAAGTTCAAAGAGGAAAAAAAAAAAAAAAAAAAGAAAGGAAATACATTTGAGAAACAGTTTTTTTAGTGAATTTTCTGTAAAGTCTGATATAGACCATGATTTTTGAGACCAGACCTGTCTCGTTTGGTTCTTAGGCTGATTAAGATGCATGGTCTTGTATTCCTACTGGTTGTGGCTTTCTTCCACTGACACAGTTTGCTATTTGTGGGATTATAGTGTAAAAGAACAGAGCAGGGGGTTGTGTCATTGTAAAGTACACTCCTGATCCTGTCCTCTGTTTTTGTATGTCCCTTCATGATGTTGTTGACATACGATTTGCTGTCCTCACAAATTAGTTACTAATGGATGTTTTATAGATTTTTTTAAATTGTGTGCTAGATTTGCAATTATTGTACACATGGAAGACATCTTTTCCCATAGTCAAAGCATGAAATGTGCAGCATTCAAAATGTTGTGACATTTTCTCCCTTCACATTTACGTGAAGAATGTCAATTTTTAGCCTGAAATTAGCTTAATTTTTCAGAAATTTAATTCAATGTTTAATAAAAAAGTTTTTGTTATGTAAGTTGCATACCATGAATAGAATCTACACATTATCTTCCTTCTTCTATAGAAACTAGCAGAAAATGAGTAATTTTCATATGTGAAACATCTTGTATGTTATTTTAGGCAACTAAAAGAAATAGAAGACAAGATTTTACTAGTTCTTTCGGCTTCAGAAGGAAATATTTTGGAGGATGAAACTGCTATTCAGATACTGTCTTCTTCCAAAGTTCTGGCCAATGAGATTTCTGAAAAGCAAGCTGTAGCTGAAGAAACAGAAAAGAAGATCGATGCTACTCGTATGGGCTATCGTCCTATTTCTATCCATTCATCAATCTTGTTTTTTACTATTGCTGATCTAGCCAACATTGAGCCTATGTATCAATATTCTCTCATGTGGTTTATTAACCTTTTCATCATGTCCATAGATAATTCAGAGAAATCAGAAGTTTTAGAAACAAGGTAAGAGTGATAATTATTTGCCATTTGTAATTGGTGACGTATTCATTATTACTCTAGAAATGTTACTGCTATTTCTCTGAAGTGTATTGTGTCAGGCGTTGCATTTTAAAATACTCTTTGTACATATCTGCCAGATATTTTCCTGGAAGCTAATTTATTCATAGAAGCAAAATGGTATGATATAATACAAGTGCAACATCTTCCACTATTTCTATTTAGTAATTGCTACCTCAAGTCATGTGTGAAATTGCAAAGCATCAGATAGATAAAAATGGCCCACTCACTTTAATTTTGTATGTAATGTATTGACTTTTGTATGCATTCCAGAAACAGACAAGAAACTTTTTCACACAACTGGTAGGAGAGAATGAAATCTTGTGACTGGGGCTCTTCAGCAAAGCAGTAATTATTAACCCAGCAATTTTTGGACTTGGTTTGAGTATAGGTTTTTTTACGCAGTATGCCCCTCCCTCTTCCAGTTTATTTGTGAGAACAGGAGAAACTGCAATCTTTAATGATATCATTTAATTTTAAGTAACCATAAAAGCAAGCCCTGGATTACTCAATATATAACCTTGAAGTGAATTATCTACACAGATTTTTTTTCAGTATTCTATCACATCAGTTAGTAAATTCTGCTTTAGTGCCTTATTTGATTTTCAGATCTGTGGATCAAATGCACAGAGCTTTGCTTCTCTTGCTTAGCTACTTGCATGTTCACGCAGTGAACAAAAGCTAGGAGAAACTACTACAGAAAAGCTATATCTAGTTAATGTTGCAAATGACAATGTCTGAATTATCAATTACAGTCTATGTTTTATCTAAGTGCAAGTTGTAATACCTGGTAAAGTACTGCTTAGTATGTAGATGAACGTGTAGTTTTTATTTTAATGGCATACTGGGTTATGAAGGTTATTTTTTCATTACAAGGTCTGATCAAGGTCAATCACAATCATTAGTCAAGATCTGGATAGTCTAAGACTAGCACAACTGTTTTATCAAAGATACTAAAAATGCAAGTCTGAGCTTAATATGTTGGTATCATATTTGAAACTACATTCAAGTTATCCTTCTATCAAAAAGATAGTCTGTTCTATAGACCTAGCTCTATGACTTTAAATCTTACCCGTTTCTGTCTCAGAAAAGTCCTGTCTGCCTATGTGCCTAAATGAAAGTCAGTAATAATAATAAAAAAATTCTTTAATCTTATTTGATATACAAAACTTCCCGTCAGCGGAAATATAAAGATACAGGACCTGAATCTCAGCTGACAGTTCATATTTCCAGAGCATGATTCATGTAAGCTCATTTTCGTGGTTTTGCCCAGTGAAGACATACATAGGAAGACAGACCTGCCAAGGCACAGAAAATTACCTGTGAATTAATAATTCACACAGAATTGTTTGTCTTAGGTTGTCTTCAGTAGTCAGATGCTTTTCACTGCATGCTCTGAGCTGAGATTTTTATATTCTTTATCATTCTTTTCTAATGCAAACTGTATTAGTTCTGTAACTTTTGAAAAAAAGGTTTTCATTTTTTTGTCCCATAGCCATCTTTGTGTATTTTGTGCATAAATTGTATGCATGTCCATTTAATTGATGAAGAATCAATAATTTTGAGACAGCTTAACTTAAAAAGCTAATAACAAACCCAGGAGAGTTAATATCTCATTAATATTATTAATGATGGTCTGTTACTGTTTAGCTGAATGGAAGAAAACAAAAAGACTGAAACACAAGACTGGAAAGGAAAAAGATCATACAACATAGCTTGCTGTCATGCTCGATCTTTCAAATCTTTCCGCTTACAATAGATAACATTTAGGTTTCTGAATGAGCACCGTGTCTGAACTAGAAAAGTACTATCAGAATAGCTACCTGCCAAGGAAACGCCCAGACACCTGTCCAGATAGTTAGTTAGAAAAAAGTCATAGTACTCCTCCACGTCTTTGTTACCACCTTGAGAAAAGTATTTGAAATAATTGTTCAAATTCAAACACTCAATTTCTAACCATCTGTATGGATTTTTAATTATTTTGACTAGATAATCCAAGTATTCAAACTCAAGTCATGGTAAAATGGCCTCCTTGCCTTCCCCCCCCCCCCCCACC
>WBMW01000797.1:317746-425904 GCA_013396635.1 Penelope pileata
TTCATCACAACTTTTTAATATATTTGCATTATAGCATATTAAGGAAAATAGTCTGTAGAATGGAAAATGTATTTCAGAGGAGTATTAAAAATTGTCTGTTCTGATTTTGGCCTTGGTATTTTTGTTCATAATGAATTTTAAGATTATTGCTCTTTTGTGCCCCTCCCAAAAGAGACCTCTCATTTCCTCCAAAGAAATTCATTAATAAGATGTAATTCCACTTTAATGTTTTTTTTTCTTTTTTTTTTTGTTTGTTACACACATTTAATGATCCTTTTGGGGGCAATAGACCAGACAGTTTGCTAGAACAAAGGGGATCCAATTTGTTTGTAACATGTTTTGAAAATGCACAGGCTTTAAGAGTGATATTAATGGAAGACTGTTCTTTTCCTGACACCTGTAGGTTGAAGATTCTTAAGGATCATTTTACTTACTCACTTTATGTCAATATCTGTCGCTCACTGTTTGAAAAGGACAAGTTGCTCTTCTCTTTTTGTCTAACTGTGAATCTCCTGAAACACGAAAAATTGGTGAGTAACTAGAAATAATTTGCAGCTTAGTCTGATGCATATTAGATTGCATGCAAGCTTTTTATATAACAAGAATATTTAATCCATGATTCTGTTGTGTTTGACTTTATTAAGCAATTATAAGCATTGAAAAAAGATTCTCTAGAATAAAATAAATAATAGCAAACGGATCTGGTAAAACTGAACTAGATGATAATAGTTTTTCTACATGTTATTTAAACCTATGGTATTATTTAAACCTGCCTATGGTATTCTTATGGCTAATTTGTTTTACAGAATTTTGCTATAATGTACTGTGAGTTCTAAGGGCCTATAAAAATTAATTGTAACCACTGATTTAAGAAACTACTTATCTTTTTCACTTGTGGTGCTAAAATGTTTTTACTTTTTACAAAGAATTCCTGAAAATCAAACATGTACCAACTGAATTCTATTGATTTTTATTAATTCTTTACGAAATATAATACACCCATTTTAACCACATCATCTGCAAAACAATGCTTACAATTGCTTGGTGCTGTTTGTTTCACTGTATTATGGAAACATTTACAATTTTAGGCACTTTGAAATTTTTATAGTGGGAAATACGTAGAAGTGAATACTTTTAAGAGCTCACAGTAATAATCATGGAAAACGGACTTGGATTTACAAAATTCAAACCATCAAAGAAGTTTTGAGATAAAGGAATATTGAGGAAGGAATGAGACATGTAATGGGCTGATAGCTGTTTTTCATATTTAGACTTGCTTTATAGTAAAAGGTTTCAAACTGCAATGTTCCCTGGAATATTTCCAGGATGATTTTTTTTTTTTCCTTTCCCTTCAAGATGCTTTTAGATGCTTTAGAAGCGGGCTTTTGGTAGAAATCTTTTTTAACTAGTGTAAAAAATCAGATAAATGTGTTGATTTCCTATAGAATGTAAAACCATTTTAGATTTTATTTATTTAGCCCTGAGAGCAGTGTTTTTCTCTGTAGATTGATGAGGATGAATGGAAGTTTCTGTTGACTGGTGGCATAGGTTTGGACAACCCCTTCTCTAATCCATGTACCTGGCTTCCTCCACAATCATGGGATGAAATTTGTCGACTAGAAGACTTGCCACGCTTCACCGACATTCGTAAGGATTTTACACGACTTAAGGATGGATGGAAATCCGTGTATGACAGCTTGGTACGTTAACATTCCTGATTGCTTGCTTTCATAAGCCGGTTAACACATCAAAAATATTTATTCAGGGAAAATAAAGTGCTGTCATTTTACAAGGTCTGTTCTTGTATATACGAATATAAAAATACTTAAGCAAATAGTTTGTCGTAGATTATTGCCAATTTGTCAGGTGGCTTCTGAATAGTGAGTCATTTGACTTGGGCTAGCATAAAAGGTAACAAAAGCTGCAATAGCAAGGTGATGGTAAAATCTGCTAAATTTAAGGAAACCACTGTGCCTTTTCAGTCTGTGCATTTGCTCACCATGCTTTGAGGATGCTTTTTCATACTACTAGATAGTATGCAGCTTTCCTGAGTAGACTTAAAAAACACAACAACAACAACTATTTTGTAGAGAAACTAGAATGGGACTTGGGAGACCTGTGTTCTGTTCCCAACTCGGACAGTGATGGATACGCACGAATGACTTTATGTATTTTCCACTACTGTTTGCTTAAAATCTACGTTCTTTAGAACATAATAAAATAATAATATATCAATTATCAGCTAAATAGCCCATGACCTCTTATACTCATTTTAATAAGACTTTTTTCCATTGTAAATTTCAAGGATTCTTAGAAATCCTTCCTCTAACAAAAAAGGGACTGACAGAATGCAGAGAGAAAAGTAATGGGTTTTTATTTGGAAATGCTCATAACTGTATGGTAAGATTTAAAGAAATTAAGCAGGTATGGCTCCTTCAGTTGTCCAGATTGCAGAAAACAGGCAAATAGAAATACAGCTTTCCTTTGGCATTTATGAAAAATATATAGCAAGTTGAGAGCTTCCATCCTTCTTCAGGAAATAGTCACTTGGAAACTGAATAGAGAAATTACGGCTTTTGAAACAGAGAATGAGGAGACTGCTTTATTATGCTCTCTGAGATTATAGCTTTTTAAAGTAAAAGTGCTGCCTATCAGAAGGAAAGATTCAAGATCCACACGATTGATAGCTCATGTGCATTCAAACAGCCAAACTGAAATAAATAGAAATTCCTTCATTTAAGTGTCATTCAAAAAATAAGATTTATACAATCAAGTCATCAGTTCACTGATGAAGAATCTTAAAAAAAAAAAAAAAAAATCAGTAACACTGCGACTAGGACTGTTGACGCTGAACCCTGAGTGCTAGATGAAGAGGAATGGCATTGTCTGTCACAATCTGGGAAACGTGCTATGCCTCTTACTCATTATTATGAATGAATTTTCTTTCACTATCCATCTCTAACACTAGTACTTTCTTGTGAATGTACTGAATGTTCAAAAGGTGTCTCAGAAAGGATTCTTCCTATAATTATGTATTACAGAGGAAAAACTGCATTGGTGAAAAAAAGTCCCTTTTTTCCTGTTCTGTTGGTGATACACAGATTTAATTAAAAGGCAGTTCTGTGCATACACAGAAGAGGGCACAAAATCACCTTGAACCTCTTGTCATAAGTAACCATAGTTACGAATATAGCTGCCACATAATTTTCTAATGGGCTTGAGACATTTTATCCTCCTACTGTTGTAGCTCAGGTTGCTTCCAAGAGTAGGGCAGGCCTGACCTTGGCTCCCTGTTTCAAGGGTTCCATGTATTTTATACAGTTCTGTTGTGCACCCTGGAGAAGGCACTGAAACTCAGTTCTCCCCCAGCTAGCTGACTTAATCTCAAAGCCTACTGCTGCATCTCTGCTTCTCAGGGAGAAACGAAGTTTTCTTTAGTGGAACAACTCAATACAATCTTCAGTGCAACCTTTGCTTCTCAGTTTAAATGTCTCAGTGATACCAAGCTAGCACGTTTTTAGCTAAGCTCTTGAACAGTTAGCTGTTACAGTTTTCATTACACCTATTTTTCCCCATGTATTAATTGAAAAATAAATAATGCAGCATTCTGGATTCTAATCTTAAAGTAAGTGTCAAGAAATTGAGAGAAGGAGAAGGGTAGGGTCTGGGTCCTTTGCAGAACATGAACCCCACTGTGACTTGATTTGCTAAATCAGCTGCTTAGAACCTGCAGTTTGTTCAGGTCTGTCCGCTTACCTCTGTGCCCAGCCCTCTACAGGCAAGCCCATGAGGTTCTCCAGCATAACTATAATACCAGTTTCCAGCTAGCACTGTACTTTAGAGAACTGGAGTTATTATATTTTAAACATCTAAAAATGATTAACTTTTCAATAAAAGCTTCCTAGATGAAGTGTTTTTTTTTTGTTTGTTTTCTTTTGTTAAAAAGTATTAAACATATAAATCCTATTCCTGTAGATTAATAGAAAATACGTCATGGATTGAGATGCATCAAGATAATTTAATCCCACTATTGGTAATTCAGAAATGCTCTAAAAAAAGCTGAAATACTTATCTTTTCAGGATCCCCAGCTGCAGAATTTTCCTGCAGAGTGGCAAGACAAGTTGGGGGAATTCCAAAGGATGCTTGTTATTCGCTGCCTGAGACCTGACAAGGTATGTACAGAACTCCCACCTTATGCAAAGTTCCTGTCTATTTTAGAAACTAAAAGGATTTGCAAGTATGCATTTAAACTGTGGTGGTGTTGTGGTTTACACTCAGCAGGCAGCTAAGCACTACACAGCCACTTGCTCAGTCCCCCCACGGTAGGATAGAGGAGAGAATTGGGATGGTAAAGGTGCAAGAGCTCATGTGTTGAGGTAGTCTGCCAGGTAAAAATTGTCATCACTCCAAACATACCCCCTCCTCATTTACCCTACCTTTTAAGGGTCAAGCTGACACAGTATGGTATGGAAAATCCCTTTGGTTAGTCTGGGTCAGCTGTGTCCCCTCCCAGCTCCTTGGTGACAGGGCAGCACAAACAGCAGCAAAGTCCTTGACTCAGTGTAAGCATCGCTCTGCAGCAACATTAGTGCGTTATCACCACTATTTTCATAAAAACACAAAATATAGCATAATAAGAGTCATGACAAAGAAAATTAATTCCATCCCAGCCAAAAACATGACAGTTGTCTACAGCCATCTACAACAGTTTATCTTAATGGAAAATAGGATTTTATTAGATTTAAAAAAAGTATGATGAACAAACTTTAATACAGAAGGATAGGCATTATGTTAAATTTCAATGCGTACACCAAAGTCTCCTGAGCACCTCCTACTCAAGGTAGCCTTACAAACCTTTCCTTTTTCACTACATCTGGCAATTTGGCTTGTGTAATTTTTGATGGATGTCACTATCTATGGTAAATTATGACTGGTCTAGGAAGATAATGTAACGGTAATGCAGGTGCTTAAAGGCAGTACCTACTGCAGACACCCAGATCCATTTTGTTCTACGGAAAAAGTGTTCTTGATGCAGGACTGCTCTGAGTCCATCTAGCTCAAAGGCTTGAATCTGGCATAGATCACAATATCTGCTCACAATGACTAATCTTTACTCAAAAAAGTCAACCTACTAGAAGCAGGATATAAGTATTTGCTAATATATTTTTCGTATATTCATAGGTAATTGGGACTAGTATTAGTCAACACCTAGCAGTAATGGCAAAGCATGTTGTGAAAGACAGCAGTAATATGAACAGTTATGACCTCTGTTCTAGAGAGTCTATAAAAAATTCTCTACAGTTGCTCACACAACTATTGAGCTTTAAATTAGTATTTACACAAGAATAGGAATGTTTTTACCATGTAAGTAAAAGAAAAAAATGTCAGAGTCAGACTTTTCACTTCTCCTGGATTTTTTTCAACTGGTAGTACGAACTTTCAGAAGGTTGGGAAGTTGGATCAGCGTGAAGAGGCACTGGTGGCTGTGGTGTATATTGATGTTTGGAGACAAAGTTATCCACAAGACGCTTCCTAGTTGCAGCAACTTCTTCCTCAAAAGACTTTATTATTCTTCTGCCAGTATTGCACTTAAAGCAAAGCAAAAAATTGAGATTTTCAACTGAGTAACTAAATTGTCTAATGCAATGGGTTTTTGGGGATCTAAGTTCTAAACACATTTGTTCTGCTGCTAATATCGCGATTAAGCCTAGCCTAGAGATCTGCTATTCATCAGCAGTACCACCGTCTGAAAGGCACAGAGCAGTTTGGCAGATATTTCACATGCCTATCAACATTTTATTCAGAAACTCTTCCAACAGCCTTGCCAGTGGGGTTCAGTGCAGTGATCATTTTTGCTGTATCTAGTGTACTAGCTGTGAGCCCATTGTTTAGCTGTATTTTAAAATCATATCAGGGAGAGAGTCTTCAGAGACATGATCTTGCTTCTCAGGAAAAATGCATTATGGATCAGCCCTAGGTTGTAGCCTTCTAACCTGCTGGTTAGCACATTCCCAGGTACAAAGCATCCCTACCTGAACCTGACACTTCCAGCTTTTTAAATTCTTTATTTTTTATGTAAAGTTATGTTTTGGCCCAGACACTTTTTGTACCTTGAAAGACTACTCCATCCACTTTTCAGGTATAGTTAGGTAATATCTTTTCACCCCTCATCTACCTTTTGAGATATCAGACTGCTCCCACTAAAGCATGTGATCCTATTTTTAGGAAGTTGAGTCTCATTTATGCTTAATCTTGACAGCCACCAGGTGCATCCTCAATACTGGACATTATTAGCTAGATAAAGATCTTTCGTGCAAGGCTATCAAGAGGTAAGATTCAGAGTAAAGGACACAGTAAATATGCCCCAGAGAGTTTGGCTCACTTCATTCTCTATTATCCGTAGGATTAAGAGGTCATATCAAAGAACATTAATTAAAGCAGCTCAGCGATATGTGCTTTGGTATATGTCAATGATATGGCCTGCAGAAAATAACACAAGTAGGGAGAATTAGAACCGGAAAACTGTAAAGCATTGGAAATAGGCTTGAAAGTCCGACAGTTTAATTAGACAGTGATTTTGTGCAAAGGTGGACACATCAAGCAATTGTCTGATCAGATTTTTTCTTGTCACGTGGTATTCATCCCTCCTGAGAAAGACAGAGCTGCTTATTGTAGCTTCCAGGAACGATTATCTTGACCAAGATCATTCTTCTGTTGTAATGAGTTGTTGGACAAACACTTCAGAACCAAATTTTCTTTGAGAAGCTAGACAATAGACTAGATTTTGAAAACTACTTAGGTGCAGGTTTCTTAGCCAATAATGCATACTAATTATTACTTCAGAGTAAGTCCCGTTCTAGCCTTACACCATCATTCCTTGCTAGTGCTTAAATATATTAAAGAAGGAAATTGTAGTTTACAGTCTAGCCTTGCATCTTAAATTAAGCTTTGGTTAACACTTACAAGGAAGGTTCGTAGTCGTGTCATTTCCAGCATGTAGTACTCCTCCATTGTCAGGTCATCAAAGTGCTTAGTAAGAGACAAGAAGCCACAGCTGCTACATTTGGCGTGTTCCTCCCTGCAGTGCGAGTCCAAAATAACAGGTATTAAAACCAGGAAAGTTACATTGCAAGAGATGAAAAAAACTAGACAGGTCTCTTCAGCACTTCTACAATCTGTCTGTAGAAAAAACCTATCAGTTTTATATTTCACAGAAAACATCTGAAACAGATTTTAGTGGATCTCAGATACAAACTAGTTGCATTAGCTGTGAGCTAGGAAGAGTACAATGCAAGATCTAGTTTACAATGTTGAGAAAAACTATCTTGTGCTTTTGTTGAATCACGAACATTTTCTTTGGATGCAAAAATCAACTGAAAAATTGCATGGGGTATAATTAACAAATTAAGTATTTCAGGGTTACTGGCTATGATAAACTCTCAGTAGGCTTCAGTTCAGTGAAATGCTAGAGAAATTAGCAATTTCATAATGAATAAGGGATGTTGTCAAAGCAGTTTGGAGGAATTCTTAAAGAACACCTGTGCTTACCATGGGTCATAATTTGGTTTCCAGCCCTCCAGTTCTATCAAACAAAAGAAACATTTTGCCACATCTGGTTCATCTGCACTTGGACAACAGACAAAGCCTGCCTTTGCCATCTGCAAGTGAGAGTTTAAAGGTTTAGAGCTACATCCAACACACTGCTTGTGCTCACATCAGCAGGCTGTTTCAGACAGCTTGCAATAATGCCTTTCCCCACAATATCTATCAGCACAGATAGAGCCGAAAAACAAATGTTAAGTGTGAGTAGTGCAAGCAGGCAAATCAGGAGCTGGTAAACAAGTTTCTGCATAGTTGCGGTATCTCCAGGCTGCCAGAGTAGCTTTGTTATTTCAGTGATTAGCCAGTGATGCCTACACAAACACTCCACTAGCAGCGCATGAGATCTGCCATAGCCAGGAGGTAAAGGATTCTTTTTTTTCAGAGAAAAAACAGCATAAGGCCATGGTAACTGAGAACCTTTAAATATGGACTATGTGAGTAAAGTGCTAAATTCTTAACTTCTACATTTTCCTGTCAGTTTAGAATCACATCTAGTAATAACACTAAAAAAAAAAAAAGTAGTAATCATTCTGCTAATTCATCCTTCCTGCTGGATGAATACTTGTTTCTTCTAGACTGATTTCTGAAACAAAGTTTGCAAGCAGAAATGCTACACAATATAAAAAGCTAACTTTTAAATAAAAAAGGAAAAAAAACTATATACAATTCCGTAGCTAGACTAGTGGACTGAACAGACAGAAACCTGCAGTCATCCTATTACAGCATCTCTGGACAGTGGAAAGATGGAGCATTCAGCTCTTCCTCTCAGCCTTAGCAGAGGCTCACAACTTCTCTTGAACATGAATATACTCAATAGTAGCTTCACATTCAGCTGCAGTACACCGAAAACACGAGGTGGTCAAAGTATCCATTTTCAGACTTACATTCTCTGGAGTGCACTTGCAGTTCTCCACAAAAGGCCAGTTTGTGAAGGTTTTTAAACGGTTTTCATACTCATACATCTCTTTAAAGTCACTTAAAAGCTTGGAAGCCAAAACAAGCTCTTTCAAAAGCACCTCCATCTATACAGCCTGCAACTAGTAGAGCTCTGAGCCCTCCTTCTTGCTCTTAAATGTAAGGTGCTTTACTAATAGGTGACACATTGCACCTGTAGAGCAGAGTGGGCTTTAAAGTAAGTAAAAACACAGGTGAGTGTATGAGCATAATAACTGAGAAGTGAACCTACTTGTCACATACTATGTAATCTGTCACACCACATCTTTATTAACTGTAAGAGTCTATGCTAATGCAGTATGAAAACTACAGATTTTATAATTGAAATGTCAAAAATGCAAGTTAAAAGTAATATAAATTTAGCATTTTCACATATATTTTGCATTAAAGATGATTAAAAATACACTGATTGTGACCAAAGTGATTAACATCGGTGTTTGAAACCTTTAGCACTTCTTGAATTTCATGTTCAGAGATCAAAATCTTAGTAGTATGTTAGCAGATACGGTTGCAGCTCTTTAAAGGGGAAATGGCAATTATAAAATATTCAGCGTATGTTTTAAAGAAGACCAGTCAAAAGATGATAGATAAAATAAATGGTGATATTTAAGAGAAAGCTATCTGTGTTACAGGATCAAAGCTGCAAGCTGTCTTCATGTAGAAAAATGTTTCTCATTTTGGTACTTCCTGCTTTCAGCAGGAAGTTAAAATACCAGTGTGTAGAATACTGTTGTACACAGCAGTTTGCCAAGCCAAGATATTATCACTTTTGAAACAATCTCAATTATGAGACTTGAAAATTGAAATCCTCTCTATAATACAGATGGAATGCATGCAGGAAAAATTCCAGCTTCTTATACCAACACATCAGTCCATCCAGATATGGAACAGAAATGATATTAAGGGTAATTTGCATAGCACTTACTATTTCAACCTTAGAGGATGTCTTAGCTAAGAGACCATTTTTGTGTAAAATTTACACGTCATGCTAAATCATTGATTCCCCTGGGACTGTACTTGCGCCTAATGTTCCTTACAGAAATATTCTCCTTGACATTTTTATTAAACTGCTCAAAGTGATATATGTTAATGATTACACATACATAGGACATTTTAATTCTATTTTTCATTTTTCTAGATAGTACCAATGGTGCAGGAATTTATCATTCATAACCTGGGCCGTCCATTTATTGAGCCGCCTCCATTTGATTTGTCAAAAGCATTTTCTGACAGCCACTGCTGTGCACCACTGATATTTGTACTTTCTCCTGGCGCAGACCCCATGGCAGCCCTTGTTAAGTTTGCTGATGATCAGGTACTGAATATCTCCAGGCTTAGATGATGTGTTTGTGTGTGTTTGCATGAAGTAAGGAACAACTTTTTAACTAAAAGCTGAAATGCCAAAGCTCAGAAACCTGCTCTTAGATGCCTAAACACATGTTAGAACTGATCTCATGGTTCTCTTTAACACAAAACACTAAATAATCCAGGTGGATTGCTTTTAGGAACGGTTTGTCTGTTGTTTGCAAGAAGTTTTGTGTTAAATATTTTGGCATATTCTATAGTGTTGTGATGATCTATTTAGTTAGCTTGTGTAATCTCAAATTGAAAATGGAAAAACAATGATAATGGTTTAAACTTTCACTGAAAAATAATCTTTTCTGAAGAGGTTATTTTCTTCTAATAAGCATTATGTGCTTTTTTTTTTTTTTTCCTAATAAGCATGCATGACTTAATTGACAAACAGTGTAGTCATATAGGATCATGGGTAACATTTACATCTTGGAATTCAAATGTGGTTTTTTTATTGGCTTTGACTATTAATATTATGGCATTTGGAACAGAAAAATAAAATCCCAGCAGTATAAATCAGTACTTATGTACAAAAATATTGCTAATACAAAACGGTGCTGAGTTTTGGTAAGATATATTTCTTGCACTTTTTGACTGTTACTGCCAGAATTCTATGCTGTTGAGAATGACGGACATACTTCAAATCTTCAGGCACCGAGATGTAAATGTATCCTGCATTTTATAGTGGATTGTCTACATCCCTAAAGAGCGTAATGGTTTCAGGAGTATTATGGAACTCAGAATTGTAAAGTTCAAAATTAAATGGACGTGCAGCTGGAGCATTTTACTGGCAGATGATAGATAAGAGATTTTAGTCAACTGGAGTGACATGAAAAAGATTTTAAACTGTGTTTTAAAATATACAGTACATGAAGTATTTCCAGTATACATACAGATGTAAATTTTCATACCAGAACTTTTGCTATATTTATACAGTGTTATTCTTATAATGTGCTTTATATATGCAGGGATAAAGTGACTCAAAGCTTAGTTCTCTGTCACTTGGTCAAGGCCAAGGCCCGATAGCCATGAAAATGATAGAGAAGGCAGTGAAGGATGGATCATGGATAGTTCTACAAAACTGCCATCTAGCAAGCTCATGGATGCCAACACTGGAAAGGGTCTGTGAGGTAAATTAATTACTATCATCTTCAAACTACTTTCCCATGCATTTCTAATCCATATAGACAGCTTAACATACTTCATGGTGATTCCCATTTTTTAAGTGGAATCATCACAGTGGTTCTGCCTTTTTCCTTCTGCCTACTGGAGTAGGAAGTGCTCACAAACACTGTGCATCTGGCCTGCTCATTGAATGGTAAATCCCGACACTACAGCAGTCCCCTTAGGCCAGGAGCTTTTTTACATATGTCTATTGCTGCAGAAAAGCAGTATGGCTAAAGAATTTTACACTTGAACAGCTGTAGGTTTCCGAGGAAGTACTGGAGTACATCTCTTGCTTCCTCTCTGCCAGTAAATTTAATACTGATGTAAACTTAATTTCTGATGTATACATATTACTGTTGTAGCCCTTCTCAGAAGAGCTACGCAACAGTAAATGTGCAAAGTACACATTCCATCGCTCTTGTGGTGCAGAACTTGCATTCATTTCTGTTCCTGTACTCCACAACCATACAAAGAACAAATTTTAGCTCAAAGTACTAAAGCCTTGAATAAAAATGCTCCAGCATTCAGTAGAATGGAAATGGTCGTAATTAGGAATCTTACCATAATCACATATAAGCATTTAAGAAATTAAACTTCAGACTGATACATTTTTCACCGCCCCCAAAAATATTCCTTTAGTGATAGCTGTGGAGATGTATTTCATCTATCATTTCTTCCAGTTGTTTATCTGTGTTTATTATAGGAGCTTAACCCTGACACAACGCATCCAGATTTCAGAATTTGGCTCACCAGTTACCCATCTCCCACTTTTCCGGTGTCTGTACTTCAGAATGGAGTGAAAATGACTAATGAAGCACCAAAAGGTTTAAGGGCCAATATTATTCGTTCATACCGGATGGATCCAATATCTGACCCCGAGTTTTTCAACAGCTGCAAGAAACCGGTTAGTAATGTATTGGCGGTGTTACTTTGTAAAGCAGTTAAAGACTAGGACTGTGTATATGAGCTTTGGGGAAAAAAATGTACCAAATTAAACTGCAATTAAGCTAGCTTTGATTATTGACAGCAGAGAAGTAAATTTTGTCTTTATATTTTACTGCTTATCACCTACTTCTTCAATGGCATAACATTAATAATTTGCATCTCTAATTAAAAAAATAAAGTAAAAAGCACACTATTTGCCTTTGCAAATCTGCAGTAGTTGTGGGATCTTCTATTCACTGATCTAAATGTTGTCTTTTATCCAAAAGACGACATTGGTTCCACTGTTGAACTGAGAGGGCCATGTGATGTCACAGTGTAATTTACAGAATTCATAAATGCCCTTCCTACTTCCTACAATTTTTTGTTAGCTAAGACCACTGTTTCATAATTAGGTTTGTATGCAAGCTTTATTTGACTGAAAATTGCATTATTTTTCTTTAATAAGTAAGTAGCATAGTTATTTTAAATATGAGGTCATATACTTTGCTAAAAATGTTCTCAATTGCAAACAAAAAGCAACGCTTCCTACATGCAGGGTTTTTTTAAAGGCCTGAAGTCTGTCTTGATAATGAGAAAGAACACAGGAACATTGTATGAGCAGTGTTTTATAATAGTATAAAAAAAAAAAAAAAANTTTATAGACACAATTGTATGTGAATGTCATTTATCTTACACACACAGGTGTCTAGTTTTAAAAGTAAAATTGCTTTGAGAGTTTACAGTGGTTTAAAAGAATATTTCCTGTACAGTGCTTTAGACAATTTGATGATGTCCTGCTGAAAGCCGTTGTATGTCAAAAAAAAAAAAAANATAAAAAAAAAAAAAAAAAAAAAAAAAAAAAAAAACCACAACTAACCATGAATCATGAACAGCGTGTTATTGAGCAGGAGCTGCTGTGAGTCAGAGAGAGCACTGCTGTGCAGGACACGAGGAAAAATTTAAAGCATACATCAATTAGTAATGGAGTTGTACTTGGTTTTAAGGCTGAGTTCAAGACATTGCTATATGGCCTCTGCTTCTTCCACGCACTGGTGCAAGAAAGGCGGAAGTTTGGGCCACTGGGCTGGAACATTCCGTATGAGTTCAACGAGACCGACCTGCGCATCAGTGTGCAGCAGCTGCACATCTTCCTCAACCAGTACAAGGTACAGCAACCCCCCGAGTGCGCTGCTCACGCGCTGCCTACGCCTGTCAGTGCATCTGCTAAGGCAGCTGAGTGTTGCCTTGGCAGCACTTTAGTAGGGGCCAGTGACTGAGAAAGTACGCTCTGTCTATCTGCAGTAGTGCTAATGATATATTAAGTTGTTAGTGTAACTAATATGGGAAACTTTCAGATTGCAATTTAGACTTTCTGCCATGCAAAATACAGCAGTGGGTTCCATGTAGTTGCCTTTTTTGTTGGAGTCCTATCCTGTCTCGATAGAAGCTGTGGGTTCAGCTCTGTGAGATATTCTTGCAGGCTGTGAAACATCACACTAAAACAACCACTAACGATGACTTACTCAGTTGTAGGGATAATACTAGACTCTGGACTATTGCAGATCAGTAATGAGATTGATGTAAATTTGGCACATGCCTTTCTTTCCTTGTTTGCTGAGCTAGGCAGCATTTCATGCAATAACCTCTGGAATTTGCTAGCAATACATGACACCTGTTTGTGTTTCAGCATCCTAAGCAAACTTTAGCAGAACCCTTTAAAGTTACAGCTAGGGGCATTACTGTCAGACCACTCTCAGCCTGGAGAATTTTCGGTTATCAGTATGGTTAATAGGCAACTTGTGATAGAGAATGAGAAAGCAACATACTGAAGGAGGGTGCTGCTTTCGTTTGGGAAGTGAACTGTATGTGTGTGGAATGTTCCCTTGTATGACAGCTTATGAGCAAATGCATGGCCTAGCAGGGAGGGAAGTAATTTTTCTTCCTGAAAGCTTAATGCTTTGTATATAGTTACCAGATTTCTCTGGACTTCTTTTTTCAGACAACTTTCTTTATCCCAATCCTTCTATCGCTAGCTCTTGCCTTGAATTTCTGAAGAGAATTTATCACTCATAATTTCTTCCCTCCATGCTCCTAAGAAGAGTCCAGCTGCTCCTAACCTCAACATTTTAATCTTTTTTTTTTTTTTAATTTTCTAAAAAACAAAACAATCTGTGTCTCTGTATTAGCCCAAGAGGCTTGCTGGAAAGCACACACCTGTTTCTTGTTCATTGCAGTCTTGAAGACTTGAACATAGCATAGCTATTGCCCTCTGATAGCATATATCATTATCTTACGAGTTACATATAGCCACACAAGTACAGCTCATTGTGGAAAACTTTTTTCGCAAACTCAGGGACTTCCATTTGCGTGAGTATGGATTTTCTTATGCTATTATTCTTCTAAAGAAGAAATGCTGGTTGATTTGATGGCTTATTAAAGTAGCTGGAGATCAATGGTACAAGCATGAACTAGCACAGGCCAACAACAGTTCTGAAAGTTTCCAGAGAGAGTTCTGGATAGCTTACAAATAAATTACAGCAATACCAGTATGGCTCACAGATAAGTGAGGCTGTAGCTCAGACCACTCTCTTGCTTTTTTTCTCCAGGAGGTGCCATATGATGCCCTTCGCTACATGACTGGGGAATGTAACTATGGTGGCAGAGTCACTGATGACTGGGATCGGCGTACACTCCGCAGTGTTCTGAACACGTTCTTCTCATCAGAAATCATTACAAACACAGACTATAAATTTGATTCAAGTGGCCTTTATTTTGCTCCTCCTGAAGGAGAGGTGAGTATCTGAAAAAAATGGAATTACAAACAGTTTACTTACTTAATATAAAAAAATGTCTTTTAAATAATCGACCTAACTTTTTTCACATTGACAAGTGCATCACTGCTCACTTTTGTGGCAAAAAAAATCCCACATTCTATTGGGCTTCCCTTCATTGACTTCTAAGAAATGAAAGTAATGTAAAAAGATCACCCTGAACTATTATGGCTAACTAAATTAACTGCTCTGTATGAGTCAGTGCACTTGGGGGACAATGAGGGAGAAACTCAGTCTGCTAAAGTTAAAAGCATTATAAAATAATAGGTGTGAGAGAACTAGCTGCTCATAGCTGCTGGAGGTAGAATCAGCTGGTTACACAGGAAAGCTTACACCAAGTATCAGCACAATGCCTACACAGGCAGCTCAGCAAGCAGTGGGCTCAGAAAGGGTCTGGAGTCTCTTGCAACAACTGTCAAAAAAAGTGTCAAAAATGATCTCAGTAAGGCCAATCCTAATTTCAGAGTAACTGAATGGACCAAAGGAATTTGAGAGGTGCAGTCAGCTCCTGTGAACATCTGTTCATAGCTGAGTTTACCCATTGTACACTTGGAAAGTTTTTAGTGGTTTTGAAATACAGCTTCTGGCCTGTTGTGAGCTGTTTGGCCCTTTCTCCTTAAAACTATAGTCCCTTTTCACTTTTTCCAGCACCAAAGCTATATTGACTATACAAAGACACTTCCACTGAATCCTTCCCCAGAGATATTTGGGATGAATGCAAATGCTGATATTACCAAGGATCAGTCAGAAACGCAACTACTATTCGATAACATTCTTCTTACGCAGGTACGCAAAAAGGCACCATGTTAAATAACCTCCATCTCTCTCTACACATTAGTACATTCAGATCCCCTTAACTGTTTTTACTGTGCTTTGTTTTGTATCAATCTTCATTCTGGTGAAATTAATTATTAATTATTCCATTTGAGAATCCTTTAAGGGTTTTTTGTTGTATTTTTTCCTGCATGTCTTCCTAAGGGAGTACAGCTTCCGTGCTTGTACAGTCAGTTTGCATTTCTTCTACTCCCTCCTCCCCTGCTTTTAACAGTTTCCAAAATTCTTGGCCAGTTTCAGTCCAGTTTGTAAGCCAGGTACAAGCTATAGTTCCTGAAAGCCTCATGAGAAAAAGGAAGAGCTGAACACAGAAAAGGACAAAAATCTATAGGAAGCCAGACACTGATAGTTCTATGTTAATAACTTCTTGCAATAATACAGGAAACAAACAAATTCATTTCCGTCCCAGCCAAGAGAATTGGAACTGTAACAATCTTTTAAACAATGCCCTTATAACAGCTCTCTTTTCCTGTACTTTTTAACTACTCACTCTCTTAAGCAATTTCTCAAAAATAAACCTAAATTTTTGTCTCCCTTTAGTCTCGAGCATCTGGTAGTGGTGCAAAATCCACTGATGATGTCGTTTATGAAGTCACAGGCGACATCCTGAATAAACTTCCTTCAGACTTTGACACTGAAGCAGCAATGAGAAAATATCCAACCACTTACGCTCAAAGCATGAATACTGTGCTTGTCCAAGAGATGGGGCGCTTTAACAGGCTACTGCAGACAATACGTGACTCTTGCATTAACATCCAGAAAGCAATAAAGGTAAGACACAGACAACATTTAAGGGCTGCCAGTGCAAGTACCTTAGAGAACTGACCCTGATGCCTGATTCAGGTCAGCCAGACGGACACTGAAAGTCTGCATTCCAAATGGATTTATTTAGCTGTACCATGAAAGAGATAGGAGTACAATGGAATATACAAGTATTACTGTCCCTAGAGAAACCAAACCAGAAAGTTCTTTTAGCTACAGATTTGTGAGCAAATAAGCCAAGCAATAACTAGTTTCCCATTTCTTTTTGTACCTTACTGGCATGAAAGACAGATGCACCTCAGTATTTCTTACAGATGAAAGCAGAGCCTATCAAATACCTCATAAAACTGGAACCCTCACCAGCAGTAATTTACCAGGATAGCACAGTCTGAAGTTAGTGTTTGTTCTCAGCAGGAATCAAAAGCTACAGCTGTGCAAAATAGTTGGGGCGAGGGGAAAGAGGGAAAAGTCAGTCTGGATAGCTTTTTATCCTACTGTAGGGTAAGGTTGATGAGGCAATTTTTTTTTTTTCTTTTTAATGGAAGAAAAAAACCCACCATCCCTCTCCCACTTAAAGCAGAACCACAGGCTGAGAGGTCTGCCGAATTAGCACTTGCACCAATGTTGCTGCTTTAAGGAAACTTCAAATAATACTATAAAAACATTTACACTTGTTAAAACTCAGAAGTGCTTTGGGAAGACTCTTTCTGAGGAGGGATGATGAGGGTGAATTTTCCAGTATGGGTAGTTTTCTCCAAAATAGTCTGTAACCCTTTTTCCTGACCACTCCAGCGACCGGCTGCCGGCTCACACCACAATAACTTTTAAATTAAATTCATTATGTCCATTCTTCTTGTTTTCAGTGTTGCTCCTGCCACTTTTAGCATAGCTCTTTGTCCAACAGATGTTACCAACTTCTAGCTAATTATTAAAGCAAAGCTGTTAAGAAAAGTATTCTTTCATCTTCCCATCCCAAATTTATTTCAGGGGCTAGTAGTGATGTCTGCTGAATTGGAGGAAGTGGTAAACAGCATTTTGAAAGGCAAAATTCCAGGACTATGGATGAATAAGTCTTACCCAAGCCTCAAGCCTCTGGGCAGCTACGTGAATGACTTCCTTACTAGACTGAAGTTCCTACAGGTAAGCACACCTCATTTACGCAGTTGTTCAATGTTGTTTATTATTTTTGTCTCTTGATGTCAGGTTGCATCTCTGTAGGGAAGTGAACATGCACACAAAAATTACACAGAATAACTGACATGTAAAGATGTTCAGTTTGTTTGTGCATCTGTTTTGTACAGTCAGGTGTACATCACAGCATCTAACAAAGCACTGCATTCTGCACACAGCCAACACAGCACACAGAGCTGCAGTGCATCAGCAATATGGTACGACAGGTGCCAGAATTGGTCTTGTGAAGTGAATTTACTACAGGCCTCTTAACATGCAGATAGATCTTTGTGGTGGTAGTGAAGTGAAATTAAATAGAACTTTAGGAGATGTTGTTGAGTTCCAATCAGCAAAGTGTTATAACATGAAATCTTTTACGTTAAAGTCATATAATAGCTTTCAGTAGAAGGAAGTGGGGTGTGTGAATGACAAGCAGTGAGGTCTCTTCACCTGTAAGGGTACATAATCTAGAAGCTCAGCACTGTTTTGTGGCTTAGTGAGCTCATCTAGCTGAAGATGAATGATGTTTATTATCATCTAAGAAGACCACGAGACCATTAACACTAATATATGCCTTTGCATCTGTCCTGCTTTCAGCTAGGACAGAGTTATTTTTTTCATAGCGTTGGTTTTAGGAGAAAAACAATGATGTTGGTAACACAGTGATGTTTTTAGTTGGTGCTGAGCAGTGCTGTACAGACCCAAGGATGTTTCAGTTTTCAGCTTCTCGCACTGTCCTGCCAGGGAGAGGCTGGGGGGCACAGGGAGCTCAGAGGGGACAACCAGGACAGCTGCCCTAAACTGACCAAAGGGATATTCCATATCATATGACATCATGCAAAAAAAATATAAAACTGAGAGGAGTTTGCCTAGGGGGCAACCACTGCTTGAAAGGCAGCGTGGTGCTGAGCTGCCTGCCTGCCTAAACCACAACTGCATGAAAGACCAAACTGACAGTTCAGACCCAGGAGACAAAATGCATAACCTGCTCTAGGCTGCCTCTTCCAGACCTGCTATAAGAACAAGTCCGAAGGCAGACAAAAGAGCCAGGAAAAAAAAAATAGAACTGGTTTCAGTTATAGAAAGATATTCACGAATTCTGCATTTGCACAGAACCTCTGTTTTGTGTTTTTGGACACATATCACTGTGTCATCACACCTCACAAACTTACACTTTTATCTGTAGCACTCCTGACTGCAGAATAGATAAAGAACAAAAGTATCATTTCTTGAACAGAATCCAGGACAGATATTAAAGTTTTATGAAGGAGAAACTGACAATAGCTATGAGAAGGATTTTTTTTTAATTATTTCTTGGGTTGAAAATTACTTTCTGGTAAGACAAGCAGCTTGGTAACTATTACAATTCTCTACAGCAGGTAAGGATAGTGCATTTTTTTTCCGAACATTATTCAAAACTCATGTTTGCAACAATCAGAAAAATGTCATCTTGCATGAAATATTTACCATTGCTCTAGAAGTCTCATACATTACACTCAAACCCAATGAACTCTGGCATTTTAAAAATACGTATTTTTTAAACAGCAGCTTCCACCCACAATGTAAGCTATGGAGAAGACAACCTCCCCTCACTAAGTTTAATTAGGCCGTCTTTCTTCCTCATGAGGAAATCCCCCTCCCACATCTTCACCTTGCTGAACACATACACATGCACTCCCCACCCTGTCATTTGCAAAGAGAAACAATGATGCTGAACAGCCTCTGCTAACAGGAGAGAAAGGGTGATGTGAACAGACATTTGATGAACTTACAAAGATGATGCATTATTAAAAGTCTAATCCATTCACATAAGCTAAGAATTTCCAGGCAACAGACGACGTTTTGTTCTTTGTGGGCTTTGTGGACAAACAACATAAGCCAGTGACATTTTAAATGACGTAGATAAAAGCACACAGCAGCCATGCAAGACACACTGCTGCTTTCTGGAAGAAAAAAAGACAATCCGGGAGTCGTGAAGGGACAAATTACTTTGGCTGTTATTACGTAAGTTGCTTTTCTAAATGCTACAAAAACTAAAAGCTTTCCCCACTCCCACCTCTTTTCCTGCTGCAGCTCTGGTATGAAAATGGAATGCCACCCGTCTTCTGGCTTTCAGGATTCTTCTTCACTCAAGCATTCTTAACAGGTGCCCAGCAGAACTATGCCAGGAAGTACACTATTCCAATAGACCTGCTAACATTTGATTACGAAGTGCTGGAAGATAAGGAATATGAAGTTGCTCCTGAAGATGGTAAGTAAATGCAAACAAAGTTAACATCAACTTGCAGCCTCGGAGTTATGCAATTCAGTTAATTAATTCAGTTAGAACACACACACAACTGCACTGCTTGCCATGTGATGGACAAAAAAGTGAAGAGGCAAAATACTACCTATGCAAGTCAGCCCTTAAATACTGCTGAGAGTAGTGCACTCTGTCTTGGCCCACAGGTATAAAATAATACCAACAGAGGACAGACACTTCTTACCTCAAACTTCCCACAACAAATAGAACTTTCAAGAGGTATTTAGCTTGCCTATTCCTTTCATTTATTTCACCCCCAGTAACACACGCATCTGAAGACTTTCCTAAACCAGCAACGACAAAACCATTTGCTGTTGGCTGTGCTTGTTTAGCTATCCACAGTAAAATAGCTTATGGATACGATCAGGATATGCAGTAGAGAACTACATTTTTTAAAACCACTTTATACATTGCCTACCTGAGATTCCAGTTGCTGATACATTTGTCAGCTTGCCCTTCTTAAGAAAAAAAAAAAAAAAAAACTCTTCTTAATACTTTTTTGAGGATCACTTCAACTGGACGTTGTGTAAAGAAGGGTTTGGCAGGTTGCCTGAGAAAACATCACCCAGTCAGATTCAACTGCTTTGTTGTTGTTATGGCAGGTGTATTTTTTGTATCTAGAAATTACAGTTTTCAGTCTACACATCAAGAAAGTGCAAGTCTGATGAAAAACAGATGTTCCTGTAATTTTTTCTTCTCTTCAAATTATATTTCAACTCTGAAGAGTTGATGGGATGACATCATGATGTCAACACTTTTATAGTTTTTAAATGTACTCCTTTAATGTTAAAGGTATGAGCAAGTTACAATTTGAAACAAGTAATAAAACAGTGAAGTGTAACTATGGAAAGACTTTGTATGATCAACTCTCCTAGCTTGGAAAAATTAAGGTTGGTTAATATGCATTATATACAGAAAAGTTTATAATGACAGCTGTGAAAGCAGCGTCCTGCACTCTGTTATATATATATATTATTTTTTACCTCCCTCCTCTATGCTGTAATACTGCCATTGTACTTGATACATACTGACATTTTAACTTGATAAAACTTTACAGAATTACAGACATAAAAGCTGTAATGCAGTGTCAGGCTGTTATACTCAAAGTATTTGATTGGCATTTGGAACACAAAAATTTGACAAAAGCCCACACAATCCATCAGTTAGCAAAGTGTGCTGCACTAGCTGCTGCTCTCAGCTCGAAAACGCTTTCAGCTTTTACATAATAACATTACCTTATACAACCGATTCAGGGGTCTACATCCAGGGACTATTCTTGGATGGAGCACGTTGGAACAGAGAAACTAAGAAGCTGGGAGAATCTCATCCGAAAATCCTCTATGACACAGTACCTGTGGTCAGTATCTTTCATTTGGTAACATTTTATAGTATTATCTGTGAACAAATACTGTGGAATGAATACCTAAGTTCCATCCCTGAAGGAAGCAACAAGGTAATTTTTAAAAGTTAATAGAATTGAAAATGTTTTTTTGTTGAAATAGAAATTGTCTGAGAAGAGCTGAGACTCCTCTGCTAAAATGATGGCAATGGCACATTTGGTAATGCAGATTTTGGAAGAGGAAGCACTCTGCTAAAAGAGTAAACAAGAAACAGGTTTTCAGGGCTATCTGTAAAAAAGAAAACATCATTGTCTAAATACTTCGGCCAAGCCAAGAATGATTCCCACCCCTTCTTTTTAAACAAAACAAAACAAAAAACCAAAGGATTCTTTTTTGCTGCAGATATGGCTCAAGCCCTGTAAGAGAGCAGACATTCCACAGCGACCCAGTTACCTGGCCCCACTGTACAAGACCAGCGAGAGAAGAGGGGTCTTGTCAACGACTGGCCATTCCACCAACTTTGTCATCGCAATGACCCTCCCTTCGGATAAACCGCAAGAACACTGGATCAGACGGGGGGTGGCGTTACTGTGTCAGCTTAATTCCTAAACATGCTGCAGTTTAATGGAGGTTCCTCTTCCAGATCACCTATGAGGAATGCACGTCAATTCTGAAAGGCCACATCAAAAGAGAAACCAACATATATAAAAGGATTTTTTTTAAACACAATTTTGCATTTGTGCATTTCACGAAATTTGAAACAAAATACTAGAATATAAAGGTGCACAGTAAAACCTTATAAAAGCCGACAAGAATATCTGCTCCTTGAATAATTTTATTTTTTTGAAGGCTCCTTATTTATAAGGAACATACATAAAAATGAACACAACACTGTTGACAATGAACAAAACAGCATTTGATCTTTTCCAGCTTTATAAAATTTTAAAAAATGATTTAGTTATAACAAAAAGACTGATAGCTCAGCTGTATCTTATAGGACCATAATCACATTTGAAACCATAGACTCAACTGTTAACGAGAGGGGAATTTTTTTTTTTTTTATTAAAAAAATCACACTGCATCTAGCAACTACAATATTTTCTACGCGTAATCACAGCGGATTGAGTGCAATGTGATCTACATCAAAATTCATATGGGACGTCACACAGTGACAGCATTGTAATATACAAGTAACATGCCCTCCAACAAATACTAGTTAGATGAGACTCTGGATTCAAGCAGAATGGAATGTTGAAACCAAGTAGAAATGTAGTGGAATTCAGATTGTCTGTAACATGACTTAAAAGTGTACATTAGAATGATTTGGAATTCAGTACTGGTGGAAACCTATAGAGGAAGTCACAGCTGTTACACTGCCCTTCATAAGTTCTAATTAATAAATACTAGAAAAGAAAAACAACATATTTACTGAAAAACGCAGAAAATGCAGTACCTGCCTTGAAAGACCATATTTTTCCCTTGTCTGAAGATGGTCTTGGAAAGAAGTTAACTATTTTCCTACGTAGGCAGTGTATTAAGCTCAAACCATACTCCAACTAATACAAAAGTAAATATACTACCTGAAATAAAGAAATTTTCATTTGAAAAATATTAAAGGAAATAAACTTTAGAAAAATGATTTCACAAAGTATCAGTTTGACCACATGGTCCCCTTATACTCAATAGAATTAACAGAAAATTAAAATTAAGGATCAGTTCAGTACATAGGCAACGTAAGTCATTTAAGCTAAGATCCTCAGAAGTTATCCAGTGACTTAAGTCTCTTCGAAAATGCTACACAGGGACGTATCGTGAGCACTAGAAAAAAAGTGTCACCTAGGATCTTTGCACGGCAGAAATTCAGCAAACTGAAGCTAACGACAGTGTGTTTGCTAATTAGGGTCCGACAGTAAATGTGTTTAAAGAAGAAAACAAACAAACAAACCTGAGTTCTGAGCATCAAATGGCTGCATGCCTGAACTCTGGGCTTTTGGCTTCTTCACTGAAGAAACTGCACTCTTCTTTGAAATGGACCCTTAATACTGTTTCTTGATACTGCATTAGGAAGAAATACTGGCAAGAACCAACCAATACCTTTAAAATATACAAGCTGCTCTTGTTAAAAACTAAATTGACCAATGAAGCTTCAGAAAGTAACAGGCCACAAGAAACACACAAACTTGAAATGGAATGAAGATACCAACGGGTGCTTTTTAAAGCCGTTAGGATCAGGATGTTTGTAACTAACTGCTACGCTGGCGCCAAGCAGACTGAAACAGGATGTACGGCACATAGTCAAAATACAGCTTACCTGGCATACACAAAGGAGATGATGAACTGGATGTTTAGAAAAGGTTACTACCATGCTTAGGACCGCTACTACAGAATCAACTTGCACTCCTCACAAACTCACAATTTTTTCAAGGAGATGGGTACAAGAACTAACTCATGTTTGGTGATATACACATCTCAGCAAAATCTGATCCAGGACATCTGATCCCAGCAAATTAAGGCCCAAATTTTCAGTCTATCCTTCTGAAGTACACATACAACGGATCTATCACATCTGCTTTTTAATAATCAAATACCAAAATTGTAAAAAAATATCATAGAAATGAACTCCTTTATGCTGGAAATAGAAATCTTCTTTCTTACTCTCTACTGCCAGAAACGGCTGCTGCCACAATGTCTGATATTGAGGCGCTGCAGAAACAGATCTTGATCTGTTCTTACAGTACGGTAAATAACCCACCAGTACTACATACACGGAACATAATTTAACCTTTGTGCCCATGTTCAGTAACTAGTAACTTGTACTTTGGATTTTTTAACAGAGAGGAGAAAACATTCCAAAATAACCATTTAAAAAAATGGAAAGATTCCCATATTGATTCTCTATTAAAATAGAGTTTGCACACATTCACAGCCACAATTCTTCAGTAGTTTATGCTGCAAGTGGCACACAATACATGTTTAGCATCTGTAGAAAAGAACCAGGAATAGCTCAATAACTCCAACATCAGGGATTTCCCCAAGCTAGCACTAATTCTACTGCATTTTGCATTTTCCTACTAATATCAAGGAACAAACATCAAATAAATTTTAGTCAGGAAAACATCATCAGACTGATCCTTGACAGGACATAGCACTTTGCAGCGTATATTGCAACAGCCTGCCTTCTTACACGTGAAGGTTGTAATGAGGGAGCGCAGCTCAGTGTGTACTCTGAGAATTTAAGCAGCCCTTAGTTTTGGGCTTCTTTTCTCTTAAAATTTAAGACAGCACAGTGGTTTCCAGTCATCTACTGTCGTTAAGATTTAATATTTAAAAGTTACCATTACGCAGAGGAACCAGCACTGTGCATATACACACACACACACATATATATGCACAGACAGAAGATACAAACATATATATATGCCTGCTACTTAAGACTTGTGTGGTACTAAAATCTTGCTCAGGTTCCTTGCATAGGTATGAATTTTAGCTGTAAAATTTTCTGGGTTCTGTTCAAATGTAGTATGAAATGGTATTTTCCCAAGTGTGTAGATCCTTCACCGTCCATTTTTTATTTAAGCAAGCAGCACATTGAACTTGGCGTTTAGTTCTGGTATTCGGTACTTCCAAATTGTCAGTTACTTGAGTTAAAAAGACACATTTGGGCAATCTCATCTGATTTGAGTCAGAAAAAAGCAGGAGTTAATCTACACAGAAATGAATATGCTGTACTTGTGTAAGTAGTGCAAGCCACTGCTTTTCCTCTGAGCAATGTGCATACAGTGAAACAGTGCAGACTGAAAGCCGTACAGTAATAGTATTGGATCCACAGTGATTACCAGAATAAGGTCAAAACTGAATGTTAAGCACAATTTTATCTTCATAGAGGGCAATCACCAGCATGATGGCAAATCCAAGAAGCAGGCCTAGATTCTGAAGAATGAATTGCCCCACAGGACAATAACCATGCTCTTCATTATCTCCATCTCCATGAAGCATTTCTGGAAGCTAAAATGAAAAGCAATTTAGAGAGAGTTATTTCACCTCTATTCTATTTAATCAGTGAGAAATTACAAGATGATACTGATCGGGAAACACTCTAGTTTTAGTTCTAAAAACAATCCACCAAGATGTAGTTAAAACTATACTCAATCACTACATTTTAGAAACATACAATCTCAAACACATCGTGTATTTACTAGACAAACTCAAAACGCCTTTCTTTTGGATGTTTTTAGGGCTCTTCCTAGAACATATCTATTTGAACTTCAAGTTTCTCAAGATAAGGACAAGCCCAATATTCTTTTTGAGCTCTGCTCTTTCAAGTTTGTTTACTCAATTAAAATTACTCATAAACATAATAAAATTTCAAATTATTTCTACAGTGATTACATTGCTATAATGATCCGGTTGGTTAACTCAGCCATTCATTTGTCATGTTATATGCTTATACACATTCACACACATTTCTTTTTTAAGCATGGGAATAACAGGGATCGACATATATGCCACAGGTAATTCAAAAGGAATTTTATGCAGATCTGTAAGAAGTTCTGAAAGCTCTGGCTGTTCCTCTCCTGTGAAGAAAAGGTCAAATAGTACTAACAAAAGCACCAAATAAAAGCAGACTTGGAAGATGTAAACATAAATCTTAAAGTGCCTTACAAAACCACCCATGCAAGACAAAAATAACTTAAAGGATTTCCTTTGCTTACCTCATGCTTTCTTGAACTCATTTTAAGAAAAATTCAATACAGAATAATGTAATACAGAACAGAGAGAAGCTTCAGGTAGCACACAGCACAAGCCTCTATGGTTGCTCTTCATTAAATAGGCTGTAACTGTTTTGGTTATTCCAAGTACCCAAATACCGTACAACTGACAATGCCAAATCATCAGAGCATCAAGTCAGCTAAATAGATGACTGTATTACCCATCTGTCTTGTGTTGCTGTATTTCAGAAGAAACACAAACTGACAATTTATTTGACCCACTGAAAATTCAAATATAAAAAATACTGGTAGGAAAATTGTTCATCACTGGCAGACTACTGAACTTTTCACTCGCTCTTGATATGACCAATTTCAGTAACTATACATAGAGTCAGATCCTGTCAATATGAAAAAACAACATCTTCTTGAAGTTGAAAGTTTATAGTTTCAACCAAAGAGATACGAGAAATACAAGAGATGCATTTAATTTGCAGTAAGAGAAAATGATTCAAGTTATCACCGCATGAAATGACCATGGAGGTCACAGAAAACCTGAAGGATTTCAAATGTCCTGAGTTCAGGCTCTACAGGAGAAAACTATCTTTTACCATTAGAAAATATGTAATTAGATAAATTTCAGGAAAATCAGATGCAAGAATAGCAGAAGGTCAACTGCACCTTAGTAGACCTCAGCTAAGCTAGGGAAGGATTAAATTCTTTTCTTATTAGGTGTCAGAGAGCAGGGTCTTCAAGATGGAAGCAAATTAAGGAAACATCAATACATAAACGTGTGGTTTCAAGTGTATCACACAGAAGCTTTCCTGCTCTTGTTTAGGAGTCAGACCACGCTGTTCCTTGACGATCTGGATGCTATTATGACCAAGGAAAAGGACAAAGAATAGAAGAATAAAAATACTGCCTTCCTTTATAAATGCTGTCTTCAGTCAAAGTGCCTAAAGGAAAAAGTATCAGCCACAGAACTTACAAGCAAGTGGTATCCAGTAATTACAGGCTATTGCAGAATATCTGTATTTGCATGAAGAATCATTCTCAACTATGCAGCCACTCCTCCAGCAAGCCCTGAACAGGGCTTATTTACCTAATAATTGAGTGACTTCATCACTGGGGTACATTTACTACTTAAATCTCTCCACAATGAACAGAAATACCCTGCTTTTGGCTGTATTACTATTGACAGAAAAAAAAAGCGTGATGACCAATGTGTGGCTTTCATGGATCCTGGTCCTTGATGACTTAATGGTAAGCAGAACTGTCATAGCACCTCCAGAAACAAAGCCGAGGTGAAAGGCAAGTTCTCATATCAGGTGTGGAGGAGCTCCACTGACACTAGGTTTCTTGAGCCCCACTGTGGCAGGAGGGCTGAACATAGAACTAACTGCAGAGGTAAATTTGCTAAGCTGCCAAGACAGCTTCTGCTAATACCAGGAAATTCAGCAGAAACGCAAGCTTCTTTTTCAGAGGTCTTCACTAACGCTTCAAGGATACCACTAAAGGCTGAGAAACCACGCTAGGAAGTGGCAACTGGTTGCCACAGCACAGCAGCTGAGCGATAGAGCGATCTTCAGAATGTCAGCTGCTTTGGTTAGCACCAGGGAAATAACACAATCAGCCCACGTGGAATGCAAAGAAGATGCAGAATCATAATCATCTTACCATATCAACCAATGCCACATAGAGGAACATGCCTGCAGTGACTGCGAAGATCCACAAGGTGATGTTATTCGCGTACTGTCCCACCGCTGTGCCTATCAGCATCCCTATGTAAGCCATCATGGCAGAGAGGAGGTTGTACACAATAGCTTGCTTCACCGTCATACCAGCTTTAAGCAGCACAGCAAAATCACCTGAAGCGGAGACGAAATACAGGGGTTTAGTATCAGTGCTCCTCAGGATACCAAGCAGATACATTAGCCTGTATTTACTATCTCAGCAATCCAAGGCACTGCCAAAGTACAAAGGCTCAAAGGAAGGCTGAGCAACAGGATACAACAACTCTTATAACAACTCTGTTTATGTTTGGCAAGCCCTTGACTAAAATATGATTTAAAGGTGCCTATTCATCACAGTGATTGGCAGAAAGGTAATAGTGATTAACTGTTACAGGTGAACAGGAGAACCTAGATCTGGTCCTCCCACAGAAACCATGTGCACGCAGACTTGCCTTTACTGCAGAGAGGTTAGTCACAGCACATGAAAACAGAGCTTTCGTTTTGATCAGTATCTATTACCTATATACATTTAATTCTTCAAATTCAGTAAGAGGATGAGGAGGCATTAGTTCCCACAAAAGGTGACAATGAATTTGAGAACCACAGTATGAGGAAAAGGAACTGTTTCAGAGAGCATGATTTCACATTCATGCTGAGTCAGTTTGCTGGTTTGAGATACACTAAGTTAACCTGTTTTCCTTTGAATTCAGGCTACCTCTGCTAAAACTGCTGTCATATAAAGATCCAACAGTTTTACTCCCTTTAAACTGAACTCTTATGAGTGAAAGAGGTATATAGTTGTGATGGTAAGTAATGTAACATTCCTGTGTCAGATATGCCAGAAATTAATTGCTCAACCTAGAATGAAAATCAGAATTATATAGTATGAAATACTCCTTACACAAAATTAATCATGTTCACCTAGCAAGTAATAAGCACAGCAATATATATTTGCAATCTTTTGTATACTCAGTAGCGTCACTTACCTCTAACTATCGTATAGTACCATTGCCAAACCATGAACATCTTCACTACTATGTCCCACCTGTGCCCATTACTTACCTTATGCTTAGTATCTGCTTATTGAAAATTCTTTTCATGGCACCTCTATCGGTTTTGAAATACTTGTTGTACCTTACCTTTGATCATTCAGCTTATCAAGTAAACAAACCGTGATTACGTACACAGTGTGATCTGCCATAATTTCAGGTTATGGACAAAAAAAAGACAATGACTCCTCTCCCCAGGTGCTCTTTTCTAAGTCTCAAGATGCACTCGTATTTCATGCAAAGTGCCTTATGGCTCACAGAAAAACAGATTTCATCAGGATTAGCTAGCCTCCACGACAGAATGCTTCAATTAGAGGCAAGAATCAATGGCACCAACAAAAATGCTTACAGGCTTTACCTAAATAGTCATCCACACCTACCAGACTCAGTGGTAACTGGTACGAAGCATCTTCTGAACATCTCCACAAAGACTTTTGCTTATTCATTTAACTTTCTGTAGTATGTCATAGGGTATGTGACATTTTTAAAGACAATGTGACAGACTACTGTGAAACTGTATAAAAAGCAGAGGTGTAACACCAAAAATGTATCCTCTATATTCCTAAAGACTTTTTAGGCATGCTTAAAAAGCTTCAAAGAATGCTGTAGCTAGATGCCTGCCAAAGTGATCTTGTATTAATATTCTCATTCTGTATGCTGAAACAATGCTGCTTGATCACTCTCTGATGCTCTGGTCACCCCTGCAGCAACAGCACTGCATTACACCTATCAGGATGAGTATCACTACAGCATTTAGATACATGCATTCACTCTTCAGCTGTACAAAACATAAGTAGTTACCTAATTCATGGGGAAGCTCATGACAAAAGACTGCTATAGATGTACTAATTCCTCCTGTCAGTCCAGCACTAAAAGCTGCTCCTGGAACAAAAAATAAATAAAAAAGATACAAATGCTGTTCTACTGTTTTCAAATCAGCAAATTTTATCAACAAACTTCCTGAGATTACACCTTTCTGTTAAAACACACACACTTAATACTTTTTCATTATACTGGAAGTACCCTGGATACCACGGCATACTTTATTACTTAGTTCATCTGAACAGCAAATCCTGAAAGAAGAGAACATGAGAGCAAAACAGAGACATAAAAGCAACAAGCTAATAAACAGCACCACTTTTACATGTTCAGGGCATCTCAAGCACACTGGGGTATTTAAGGGTGCACAAAAGCAACAGTCTAGAGCTCTGTCTTTTCCAGGTTGGAAATCCAAACTGACACGTAACCCTTTCTTTAGTGCTTATTCCTAAAGCACACGTCAGCAACGTGATTAAGCTTAACTTGGAAGACAGTGAGAAGGAAAACATTTGCATAAGACTTCTTTGAAGTAACTTTTGTGTAAACTAATTTAGTTCAATCAACTTTAAGTTCATACCTTAAATAATTCTGAGATGAGAAAACTGACAATAAATTGCTGTACTGTAGAAGAGAAAAGGTACAAGAAGAGCTTGCAGTGAGCAGTCAAAACAGGAAAAATAAAGTAGAAAGAGAAGGCACAACCTTAAGACAGAGAGAAAATTTAACTTCCCTTAGAAACCTATGGATTACTCATAACTTGATATATTAAAAAGATTTATAGAAGCATTCCTAAAATCTACAGTGTACCAAAGAATCAGCTGTTTGGTCTCGACACAGGAATATTTAGAAGTGGAGTTTTAATACAGCAAAGCTCTCAACATATGGCATCATGATGATCCTTTTAGGCCTTAGAAGCCACTGCCAAAACGTCTTCCATATTCAATGTGAAAATGAAGCAAAAAGTTATTTGTTATGAATTTAGTTTATATTAAAATTGTTTGGAGAAAGTGGAGATATGGCAGATTTCATTTTAACTCAAAATCCTAATAATAAGTAGCTTATCCTTCAACATAGGTGAGTACCTCGGTCTGCCCCTTCGCTGGTAGTTCAGAGCTCTGCATACTCTGGAGCTACCTTAGTTAAATATATAAATAATAACGTTTACAGGTTTATGTGAATCAAAGGTGATTTAATAAGCCAAACGAATTTGTAATTGTTCCAGTTTCTCTGTTTGGTAGTTTAATTTCTTGTACACTTGGAAAGAAATAAATCTCTATTAAAGGTAAGCCAAAATAATACTCTGCTCAAACAAAAACAAAACTATCCTTAGTAATTTTTTTTTAGGGGGTAGAGGGAATGACACAACAACCACCTGACTCATAGCACATTACTTACAAATACTGTATATGTATTATTAATAACAGAAATAATATTATAAATATCATTCTAGGGTAACACCAAAAAGCAATTCTTACTTATTACTCCAAGGTAAACACTGAGATCCAAACAACAAATATGCGTTACAGGTGCTCCTTCATTCATACAAAGGTACGTCTGCACCTGTCTTTATTTGACAGAGATTGGTACTGTTGCTAGCAGCAATGCAGTAATTGGGTGGAAACAGTCACATGATATTAACAAAGGGAAGACTATTACAACTGATGACCTTTTAATTCCTGCTATGAAGGAGATTAAACAGTGCTGGTAATAACCACAGGAGCCAACTGGAAATCTTCCCTGTGATCACTGGGAAGTAAGTAAAATACTACCAAAGTTACTCAAAGTAAGAAACTGCGGAAAAATGCTCAATGGTTTTGCTTACCTATTGCTAAGCCGTCACTGAAGTTGTGAATGCCATCTCCCATTATTACCATCCAAGCAATATTAGCTATCCCTGTATCTTTCAGGTCTTTTCCAGAATGACAGTGGCCATGGGAGTGATGGGAATGTTTATGATGCCAGTGGTGGCTGTGTTTTCTAGCTATCATTTTATCTTCGCCATGGCTGTCGTATTCTGAATCATGAAGATCATGCTCTTGAGCAGCATGTAAGACATCGTTGTGAGAATGGTGCACATTGTTGTCATCTTCTACAGACAGGAAGTTTTTGGGAGGGGATTCCAGTTGGCCATCTAAGTCAGTTAGCTCCGTTTCATTAAGTCGATCTTCAGATAGAACTGAGTCATCTGCTCCTACATTGAAGAGAAACATTGCATTAATTCTTATTTAAAATATCACCAGCAACTACTGCATCCCTGAGCTAAGAATTTAACTGCTTTGTGAAAGCAAAAATAGTGTTTTAACATCTCAATCTAATAACTGTGTGGTCAACATTCTGCCAAAAATAAATATACAAATGTCATTACCCTCTCTCTCAATAATTTGCATATGCAGCATTTAGAAGTCTCCACTGTAAGGCAACGCTGTGCATCCATAGCTTTAGCCTGACCTAGGTATATAGCTGCAATTCTGCTACTGACAAAGTATACGGTTCAACACTGGAAAAGGAAAGTTGGTAGGACTGTAATAATGTCTTATATGTTGTAAATGGAATTGTATGCACATACAAGTCACTGAAGCATACCAGGATCTGCTGCTGATACAACGGATCTTTAAATAGTCTCTGCACTGCATGCATCTGTGTGACAGACACTTGTGTCATACTCCTTTATGTAGCTCATTACCTGCTAGCAATCAGTCAAAGCCATTTTTACAGAGAAATTACAAAGTTAAAATGATGCAGAAGGTGTATGCACATGAATTTTAAGTCTACTGATATTTTTGAATATTGATAAGTAAATGAAATCGGCAATCTGTGCTCCAGGAAACAAAAACAGTTATAGAAAAAAAAATATAGAAACAAAAGCAGTTATAGAAAAAAAAAAATCAGTTCTAGACAATGAATTTATTAGCTTAAAATAATTAAGCAAAAATGTAAGTGAAATTCAACAGCAGAAAGGAATTTAAGCAAGTGGTACAAACAGCTTCTAGATAAACAGGCTCTGAAACATAATTTGGAGGATGTTTAAAAAGAACTGGAATGACCATTTGGATCAGTGGTAAGGGCACTGCAGCTTAAATTCAGACTCAGGGGAGGCTTCCAGTGCCTTTAGTGCAAATGATTTACTGAAGGTACTTTCGGAGGAACACTGTTAGAAAACTCTGTGTCATTGGAAGCAAAATTCCTCTGATCATCCATTAAAAGCAAATGAAGACACGTCAAATTTGCGTACCACCATGGTCACAGTTGAAAGTCTTTCTGTTCTATGTCAGTTCTCCAAGAGTCTCATTTTAAGTTGGTTCAGTGGAGAAGGCTGCAGACCTAACGTTACCTTCTACGAGCCACTCAAGTGAACAAACTGCATTTGTATAAATACAGCGCATGGATTCTTCATCAACAAATGAGTTCAGCAGCCATGCTGGCAACAGAAAGGGAAGTTTATGAAGCAAAGCTCTTCCCCTTCTCTCATCCCTTCCAGACAGTAGCTCTGGCATTCCTTATGGGTTCATACTGCACGAGCATTCAGATGACCGTGAAGGGACAGCATGTGAAAGTTGGTTTGGATACTTGAGAAATATCCAAGACACTTGATGATGTTTACGAGAAGAAATTAATTCTGCTTAGTCTTCTCAGCCAAATGGTAATTGGTCAGAGGCAGGAATCTTCAAAGTGTAACAGATTACCCTCCTTCAGGTTGTGTGCACTAATTTTTGATCTAGTTTTTGCCAGGGCCGAGCTAGCTGAGCCCAGCTTAACAAGAAACTCCTCCACATCCCCCCAAAACAAGGAATCACAGCACCCAAAACCCCGACTGCTTCACAAGCCTGAGAACCATTTGCAGGGCGTATTAGGAAGTGTTCACAGTGCTCTCAGATCTAAGGAAAACAAAATATACAGCACAGGGAAAGCCTATTAAGTCTTATTAACAATGATTTGCATAACAGTAGTACAACTGTACAAGCGGTTACATGCCACATGCCGTAAGTTACCTGCCATTACTTTGAACCTCATACTCGGAAAATTCTGAAAATAAGTGCCTACCTGCGAGGGGTTTGAGCTGAAGCCAGTCAGCATCTGGTCTGTTATTTAACTTCTGATCTGAAAGTTTCCTTCCAATGGGTGATTCTTCAGTCTGCTTTTTCTTGCACCATTTCTGCTTACTCTGCGACAGGAAAGATTTAACATCTGGTTTGTAAAAGGGCATTGATGGAAATGAAAGAAACTGAACTATTGTCAAAAAGCTCTTAAAAACAGAAAACACACAACTTTACTTCTGTAACAGAGTACATTATGATAAAGAACACTGTAACAGTCAAGAAACGCCTGTGCAGAGCCATCACACTTGCTTATTTTGTTCAAGAAAGCAGGCATGTGGAAAGAACAACTCTGATTTTGTTCAGCTTTAAGTTTTTTATACTCCCATAACTTCCTCATATTTTCCATTAAAGAAAAGCTTGCTGTGTTCCTGTCTGCTGCCCATTCAAACAGAGATCACAGGTTTGCCAAAGTAGCCTAGGGGATTTAACTATTTAATTAATCTCAAAGATGACACACAGAATATAACAGCTTTTATCTCTTTATCAGAAGATCTAAGAAATGCCTCTTCCAACACAGAAAATCTGCTGCTGCCTGTCCAGCTGAGGCAGCAAGTTTTGATGCAAAACCAGAGAACTTGAAATTTTCTTTTGCTGTTTTTGGGAGAAACAGTTCATTTTCTCCTCAAAGTCAAGTGATGGAAGCAAACGTGATAAGAGTGTCTTTATGCTGACTGCTGAAATAATATGGCTCCTCCATGGTTTGAATTTCTATGGATTGCCACATATGCCCTCAAGTACTCAATCTCTTTTTATACTATTATCATGAATACAGCCTGCTTCCAGTCCTGAAAATCCAATCTTTTCCTTTCTGGGATGCAAGTTACAATTTAACGGATGATTTACAGAACACAGCAGGTCTGCATTTTTTGGCATTTTCTCATGTGAATACCTCTGTTACACTGGCATTATCAGCTGACAGCATGCAGTTACATTTCTTTAATTCTGTGATTCTTGCCAATTGTCTGACTATTGTCTTGCTCTATTATCACTTCTTTCTTACAGACTTCCTTTCATATTTTGCAAAAAGATCATGGCATTCTAGAGGAAGCATGCTTATGCTTAGGTCTACTTCTAAATATCTTTGGCTGAAAAGATGATGCTGCCCCCGTCAGATTCCCACTTCATCTTCCCAGATTATCTCAAGAAAAGCAATCTCTTTCAGAAGGGGTTTCCTCACATGAAATCAAACAACGCACATTAGCAGCACGTGCTCAGAATAATGAATCAGCACACAAACAATTCCTCACCACTCAGATGATAAAACAGTTTTGAAATAACATGCAATTTTACTGCATACCTTTTGTTTATTGTAATGCTTGTACATTCTTATGCAGTGTTCAATGATGAACAAAACATAAATGCCTCCGAGTGCCACAAGACCTTTCAATACTGGATCATTTTCTTCTAGAAAGCCTTCAGTCCCTATGCCATGTCCGTGGGCATGTCGATGAGAATGCCTGTGTTCATGAACGTGACCTTGGCCACGGTGGTGACTGTGGTTGTGGCCTCCGTGTGACTACAAGTAGAGAAAGTAACAGCACAGTGTGACCTCATGCAAGTGGGAGACTGAAATGGCTCTGACCTCAGATGACAAAATGTGTAACTTTGACAGAAAACTAGTATTAAAAAAAAATACTTTAAAAGATTCTTTTCACACAAACACATTAAGTACTCATCACTCTGATATTCCTCTACATAAATTTTTAGAAAGGAGAAAAAAAAACAAAAAGCTTCAGCTTTTTTCAGCCACAATGCTAAAAATCAGAGCAGCAGTAAGAAACATTACACAATTACCGCTGCTACATTTCCACTAACAACCAAACCTCATGTTTGTAGCTATTACAATCAATTACAGCCCTAACTCTGATCTGGAATAAAACTCAAAAAAAAAAAAAAATTTGTATTAAAAAGTTTACACAAAGAAAACATATCAGCCTTATTGTTAAAAGGATAGAAAAAGCAACAACAGAAACATTTCCCATTCTTTCTAAGAATTACAGTACACTGCCACAAATGAAGATGTGCTTACCTGCCCAGGAGCTTGGACAGCTTCTTGATCAAGTAAGCTAGAAGTTAGTTTCTCCCCAAAAGCTAGTAACCAGGAAGCTGAATCCCCTGAAATACTTTTAGGTGGTACTGATACAGAAGTATCAACTACAAGAGACAGTAACACTGCCAAGTATAAAATACTCTTGTTGGTCTCAGTTGTTTCAAAATATGTTGAAAGAAGTTAGGCTATGAATATACAACTACAATTTTATTTGGTATTCTTTTTAGAAATACACATGGTTTTAACAGCAAGACTCAAATATCGTTTCAGGATGTTGCTCAGCCAAGTCTGTCTATACCAGTGAACGTTTATTTGTTGATAGTTGTCAAACAGTTCTAAATTCTGTATACCCTTAAATTACCATTAAAAGGAAAGCAATACTTACATGTGGCAACAGATGGAGTAGAGCATCTCCACTCATTGTTCCTACAGCCAGAGCTACCAAGAAAGTTAGAAGAAATTTGAAGCACCATTGGTTAATGATGGGAATCAAGATCACACCTAGCAAGGAAAGCAGGCTAATGACGGTGATAGAGATGATACCACAAACCCAGGCTGTGGGAAGAAATGGATACAGAAAGGTTATCAGAACAATACCTGTAAAACTTTTACATTTGATTAATGACTTTCGACTATCTCTCAAGAAGGTAACCATCCTTTAACCTAAGCTGTGTGATTGTTCGTTCAAAAGGTGCTGAGAAATATGAAGACAGCACTCAAGTCCACAGAAGAAAAATACACAGACTTATTCACTGTACAAAAGATTGAAAACCATTAGAAAACAGTCAGCTAAGAACAAAATAGTTTGGCTGTTCTTCCCAAGCGTAAGCTCCCAGCTTAGCTCTGCAGCCCATTAATGAAACTCAAAAAGCAAAAGATTTTATGCTGGAACAAAAAATGTCAGCTTTTTTTCTTAACTTATTATGACTCTACAGGCACGAATGCATGTTAAAGATCTGGTTTCAACAAGATTCTAATGGAAATTTAAACTGGAGTAAATATTTCTCCCCTTTGGTAGAAGTAACATACTTAGCTATGCACCATTCTCTATGCTTTGAACCATACATTTTTACTTATGAGAAAAGAGGTTCAATTTTTGTTGGAGGAATCTTAAAATCAAATGCTAAAATAAGATCTGAAAGCAATTGCTACTAACAAAAACCAGTGTGTATTTTTTGTTGTCATTAGAACAAAAAGTGTTAATGGGATAAGGCAAAATCAACACAACCCTTTGAGTGAGAGATGTGCAAATTTCTTTATGACATGGAAGAAGAAGAATTAAACAAAAAACAAATCCTGTTAACAAAGAAACATGCAGTCAGTATCTCACTCCAATAAAATACTTTCTTCTACTTTTTTTGTCCCATCACAGAAACTTCAAAGACCAGTAAAAATTGTTTGATTCCAACAGTACAGTTCTTAAGTTTCACAGTCCCAAAGGCAGGAATAGTTGGCGGCTACAAATATTAATGAGTTGCCTGTTTTCAATCATGTCACAGCAATACACATAAAGTAAATGTAATTACAAAATGAAATAGAGATTTACATGGAGCTATATTAGCTAAGAGTCATGTCTAGTACCATCTGTAAATATAGCTGAAAAAGAAAATAAAAACTCTCAGTGTCACCATGGAAAGTAACATATTTCAATGACATGGCGTGAGCGAAGATACACCTCTACAAATTTTAATTACGAGTTCCCATTTTACAAATATTAACTGTTCTGGTTGAGAACTTTCAAGAACATGATTTCTTCAAGCTGAACTTTATTAATATTTATCTCAAGTTCTGGCCAAAATGTTTCAGGTGTTTCTAGTTTTCTTCCTAGCTTCATTCTTAATCAAAAACGTCTACCAGTGTCACGAACACTGAAGTTAGCAACTTCTGATTTTAAAATCATTAGCATCTCCGTGCTTTGGTGCAGGATCTGACTTCCCTTGTTTGTGAAGGTCCACTCATTTTTGACCACGTAAGGAAAAACAACTTGGGAAATGGGTGTGGGGAGAGGAGGAGAGAAGAGGGAAAATTGCATGTTGCAGCTGCTCAGTGAAATATATCAGTTAGTAGGCAAATGTCCCAAGAATCCTATTTGTACCAAAAATGCAACAGACCAGGTTTTACAGGATTCTGCCACTAGAACTGTGGCTGCTGCAGCCCGTCTGGTTCATCACCAAAGCCTACAACGCCTGCTGTTTTGAATTTTGTTTTGGGATATTCATTCTTACAAAGTCTGCATCTCCCATGACAGCCCAGAAAAGGAAACAATCCAATTAAAATGCAAAGGTTACAAGAACAAATCCACGAGGAGAAACTGACTGGAAAAAGCTTTGAAAAGCACGCAGCATCTCCTGGAATGGACACTGAGAGCGTGAAGAAAATGGGAACTGGTGAAAAGGCAAGGGCTGCAATCAGATGAGGAACTGAAGAACAAGAGTTTGGAAAATGGGAATATGAGACTAGGTCTAGAGTGGAAGGAAGACCCTGCAAACTGTCACTGCACAACGTTGATTCATCCCCAGAGCACTTCAGTCATGTACACTCGATGAACAAGCCCTGCTGAAAGGGACAGCACAGAGGACATGAATCACAATGTGCATGCGCAAGTTGCCCAAATTAAAATTACAGTGTCATTTGGCAGGACACTGAACATCGAGACACAGATGTTGCCAGGTTAAATGACCAACATCCTTACATGGAGACCAGAAATGGAGATTATGTAGACTGGCTGAAGTTTCATCTATCATAGCACAGATCTGGCAAACATCTCGGAAGGGCTTACATACTTCTATGAATGATACGGTGTCTAAACATGGCACCATGATTAAGATGAGGCACATGAGAATGAGAATACAGAATCTCTGCACCTCTCAGATTTTGGCAGTCAGCTTCAGAAGCTGTTAAAACAGCTCTTTAAACTCTTAAAATTGGTATGGATCCAAAATTATCAGCAAAAGGTTGCTATCAAGTCAAACAACGAGAACTACTCACAAAAGCAGCAGTGTGTGACCCCACAGTTACACATCCACACAAACTGATTCTGATGAAGCTATGCCTCGAGATGAATGAGGACTATTAAGACCTCTAAAACAAACTTTCACTGAAAGATTTTAAACAGCCGTAGTGACCAAAACGCTAAAATGTTGTGGAAGTGGAACTAGTATGAAATATTATGAACACTGCAAAAACTCCTACGTTATAAAAGACCTTGGGGCATACAGCCCCAGGAATGCTACATTTCAGGCTCGGTCAGTGAAGTGAAGCCATTATGTACTGACTTATAAAACTTTTGTGGAAAAAAAACAAGAGGAAGGTGATCCAACAATTTCTTCCGTAAGGGGAAAGCAGTGACACAAGTGGCAGTTTGTCCAATAACCACAGCAACGTACATTCTCAAATAATTATCAACTTGAGGAAAACCGAGGTGCTTCTCAGATGTGGAAAACAGATTCTTTCCCAATCTGAAAAATGTGTCTACTTACTGATTCTAGATCATTCAAGCTGAAAAACTACAGTTAAATGAAGAGCTGTACTAGGTACACCACAGACAGGATCTACCTCTCTGACTGACTCTGCACGTCAGCAGCTGGACAGTCCACGTAGCCTCTGGGTGGCTGCGGAACAGATGGTGCTGTGAGGAGAAGGCAGAGAGGAAAAATAACACACATCATACAGCCCTCTGCCTGCTCCTCTCTTAAGTGTCTAGAAGTTCAGTGATCAAAGAGATTAGTTTGGTTCATAGGAGGGTGTACATGTCCTCTTAAGCTGCTCAGGAGCCCTCCAATACAATCATGCCACCTCTTCCAAGGGGTACGCTATGGAAACTCAGTTGTACATGTAAGACCTTGAAAACTCTCTCACTGAAGATGTTACAGCATTACCTGTAATTACAGGCACAAAACCCAGCATGGCTTTCTAAGTTTTTGGTCATCAGTTAATTAAATTACTTGGCTTTAGAAAACTGCCCTGTCAGACCTGGTGAAAATCTTCCAAGTTAGTATAAGCAAACAGAAGCAGTGCTGGGCTATCACATATTTGGAAAGCTTCTAGTTAAAACTAAAGAAAGGCACAGATATCTAGTGTTTATACGGTCTGAATCCTCCTAACTTCGATAAGTATTTCTATCTAAGAACATTTACACTGGCCCCAGCAAGCACACCTTCCACAATCCTCAAATACCACTTAGGATTTGGTATTTTGTGATTCCCTTCTGCACTTAACAAGCAAAAACATTATCACATCACCTTTAGTCATCTTCTAGTTAGTAAAACAGTATACACGTCATTGTTACATTTCAGGATTTATCATTATCTCACCAAGTTGACCTATTTCAGAGGTTACTGCTTTCAGAGCCAAATTAGCAAGTTAAAAACCTCAAATTTTTTAAAATTAACTGGTTAATGTTATTTCTATGCAAATTACCAGACACCATGGTATGTCACTGTCCACAATAAGGTTCACTTATTTTGCAAATTAAGTCCCTTAAAATGTTAACGGATCTTCAAGCTTAGTTATTCATCAACTCCTTCTCATTACAGAGAAAGAAAATGCATTATTTTAAAAAGAAGCACTCAGCTGCATCAACTTTCTAATTAAACTGCTTCAAAGCATGTGCAACGTGACAGTTTCACGCACGGTTTCCACATTTTAATTGGCAGGAAATCCTCCTGGCAGTGAGGCAAGGGTCAGTTCTTACTACAGTGAGACTACCCCACAAAACAAATGATTTGCTGCCATATAAAACACAGGATATTCAGTTTACAGCAATCATTCAATAGCTAATGATACTGTGTCACTACGGGAGATGTCTGTATCACAAGTTTATCTTTCTTAATAATGCTGGAGGCATTAAGAATAATTACCAGCGATGCATTCTTTCCAGCAGTTAACAGCAGAATGTAGTTACTTCAAGCTTTATTTCTAACAGCATTAATACATACCTATGTACTAATCAATACTCAAAATAATCAATATTTTTTTTTCAAAATATAACAGGGAGCAATTGTCAGAAACGGCAATTTAAATGCTCCTGTATCTTGCTTAAGTCTTTATGTTTTGTAAGATTGCAAAAAAAATTTGGATGTCAATTCTGTAGAGCTTTATCACTGTTATAATGTAAAAATGTTAGAATGTAAAAAAGTACTGATGAAGGTACTGTTCTCTATTCCTAAACTGATATATCCAAATCAGACTTGACAAGAAAGTTTGTGCTAAAGGAGCTCTGCAACTTTCCAACTTACGGAACAATGTATGGATCATCTCAGCCACAGCAAAAGACATAATGTTTTAAATGATGGAAACAATCCAAACTGTGGGCGGACGTGCTGATCTCCAGAGGTGCTTCCATCTTCAAGGCACTGGAACAGTTGCCCAGGGAAGCTGTGGATGCCCCATCCCTGGAGGTGTCCAAGGCCAGGCTGGACAGGAGTTCAAGGGCAGTCTGATCTAGTAGGTGGCAGCCAGCCCACTGCAGGGGGGATTGGAACTGGATGGGCTTTAAGGTCCCTTCCAACCCAAGCCATTCTGTGATACGTTGCCTGTGCTCTGACGAGAAGAGTCCAGTGTCTAAATATAGGTGGCAAGAATCAAGGCCAAAACGCCTGCTAGCCCTGATAGAAGACAGGAAAAGTGCTCCCCTGAGCCAGAGGCTACTTTGGAGAAGCTACGGTGCCACCCAAAAGCACACTTTGTCTCCTGACTTAATGGAGCATGTTGTCTCAAATTTCTTCTAACAGATAAATTAAATTTCAGCCATTCCTTTACTCTGCAGTCAATGCTAAGCTGTATGATGTTTTGAACTTTGAAGAAAAGTTAATATTCACAATGCAAAAGAAAAAAAAATTGAAAGGCTTTGGATATTACACACCTACCTGAAGCACCTATTTTATCTTTATTCTCAATCGATGCAGTTTTGCTTTTCACAAAATCTTCAAGTTCATCATAATGTACAATACAGAGCCTTCTCTCAATCTGGTATAGCAGAGCAGGACACATGTATATGAACAATTCCGGAGATATTGGACAGTTGGTTTCCAGACCGTAGTGTCGTAGCAGCTGAGTAACATTTAAGCACTGCAAGCAAACAGTACAAAGTAAGTATGAAAGCAACTACTTCACTAGAACTACAGTCGTGGAATATCTAGTGTATGATTTCAGAACACACACAGAAGGAGCAAAAACTCTGGCCCCCAACATTCCATCAATGCTAAAATATGCCTAAGCTGATTTAACTGGTTTGTAAGGGGAACAAACTGTAGAAATATCTGCATCATACAACTCGATCTCCAAATCCATACAATTTTTGATAGATGTCAGTGAAAATGAGTCTCCATACCCTTTACGATAACACAGTACAAGCACTGATGAAAGAGCAAGAGAAAACAAATAGAAGAACATAAATTCAAACCAGGTTTTCTAATACTTCTCTTTACCTAGCAACCTGCTGTGTTTGGAATTTCACTTTTTTATTTACTTTAAAATCTCTAACTCATTACTCCCTCCATCCTTTTCCATGCTGACTGTTAACTCAAAACCATGACATCAAACCATCCTGCTTGTGTTACTAACTGTGAGGGGAAAGGGAAAGCAAAGTAATGGATCTGACAGAAATAGTGGATGCTGAAAGGAGAAATGGAAGAGTGGGCTTACACCGTGCACAGTACTACAGAACTTGCATCTACATGGCTTTACAATCTTTTAGGACAAAGAAACAAGCACGGTGCAAAAGATACAGGTGTTTCTCTTAGGAAAAAGTCTCTGCACAGCTTCCAAAAATGTTAATAGTCTTAGATTCAGAAAGAAGTCCAAAAAACATAGGGGAAAAAAACGTACTCATGAATATTGGGGAAAAAAAACAACAACCCAAAAGCCACCACTTGAAGGCAAGGTACGTCAGAACACCTGCAGCATCCCCTTTAAACAAACAGGGAAGATAACCTGAGAAAGACGGGCGATGGGAAGGCAAACATGAAAACCCATGAAGTGAACTCAACACTGTGGCAGTGACCTTGTTCTGCTTCCAGTCTACTTGTATTACACAATTGTCACAAACACTTCATTCTGCCTCATTTCTGAGTACGCATCTTCAATTTTTACTTAATGACAGCAAAAGTGAACTTACCAGTTCTCCATGCCACACTCACCTCTTCGCAATCGCGTCCATCTTCATGATGGTCCTTATGACTGTGCGCTGAAATAGCGTGTTTTCTGACACTTGTCTGCTTGCACGGTGCCTCTCGCTTGCTGGTATGGTGACGTCCATCCTCATTACCTAGACTGGAATCTTGATGTCCATGACTAGTGGAACGATCACTGCTGTGTTCGTGATGGTGTACATGCGAGTGAGATGCATCATGTACATGGTCGTGTTTATGAACGCGATTGTGCTCGTACTGGTCACCTAGATGATGATTTGGAGGATAATCCTGTGTAGTATCTCCTGAAGTCTCACTGATTTTCTTTCGTTTCTTCTTCTGTTTCCTCTGTTTTCTTTCACGCTGATCCTGTGTTGTGTTTGTCTCCGTTGAAGGCCCGTGGTTCTGTTCTCCGTGTTCATTATGAATAACCGAATCATTTCGAGAATGGCGTGTAGCGTTATGGTCAAGATGATGATGCAGATGAGGGTGGTGATGATGGTGGTGGTGATTCTGGTCATGAATACGTTTACCATCACCTTTTATAGATGACACTACTGCATCTCTCTCCAGGTCACATTTATGACTTCTCTTCCCAGCCATACCAACCACGGTTTGGTTTTCTGAATCTGAGTGGCTATGAGGATGGTTATGAGAGTGAAAATGCTTTCCTTCCTGTACTTCTAAAGCATATAGGTGAGAAACATGATCATGGCCAATGTCATCGTGATTTATCACTACTACTTTCACTTCTCCTAAACCAAGACTTATTAACAGTTTTTCCAGGCCAAAAAAGGATAATCTTCCATTTTCACCATAACGATCAAAGATCTTTTCAATGTAGTATTTTTGTTCATTTTCAGCTTCCGATGCTGAAAATTTACTCGGCATAGATTCTGTTCCTGCATTCTGGTGGTAGGGTGCCTCTGAGATCTGATAGCAATTGTGGTGGTGCTCACGTCCCTCTTCGGGACCATGGTCGCGTCCATCTTTATGGCAATGATTGCACTGATGAAAGACAAATGTCAGCAAACAAATGATGCAAAATTTTGTGTGCATGTGTACCTTCATCTCTGTTTCCTAAAAGAAACACAAGAGGAAGCACTTAGGTGTAAAAGCAGTCTCAGTATTGGTGTTATGCTCATTCCAGCACTAATTTGCACCAACTGAATGACTCAGGTCTTTTTAGATACGAGAATTAACAGAACAGCAATTTTACTGCAGGTGTTGTATTAATGTACTTCTCTTATCCAACAGTAAGACAGGCTCTGTGTATTTTAGATATGTAGTCTTATATGCCATGCTTATAGGAAGCATTTACAAGAAAAAGTTCAGCATTTACCGTCAGAATATTTTTGCATCTGTTTTCAGAAACATCTATGCTTACGATAACCTGTACTATTGAACATCTTGCTATAGCGCAAGAATAAAAAGAACTCAAAATAACACTGTTGTCTGTATTTTCTTATTCATGGGGTTGATGGGAAGATAATACAGTTGAAAATTCAAGTATCATTTGTTCTTATCTGTAGTACTTTTCACTTACATAAGTTTACTCATCCCAAAGATCTATGTGGATGTTGATTTAAAAGTAAGGTCCTGTAAAAACCTTCAATGTTCTCTCTCTAGACTACTCAAAAAACACAGCAGTGCTGACGCACTCGAATCCAAAGTAGTTTGCACTGTTTTTCACAAATTACAACATCAAAGCAATGTCATTTTCTATTTAGTATTAAATACAAGAAACTTAATATTCAACATCAGGTAATGACGAAGATACAGCACAAATTTAATGCGTATTCAGAGTTTAAAACAATTCACTACTTCACAAAATACGGCAGGTTTATTTTTCTTAAATCTGCAAACAAAAATACATACAAATATTTGAATAATTATTATAAAAGAAGTTTTATGGAAAAGATTCAAGTTTACTTTAAGATGATGTCAAACTAGAAAGCTAAAGATAAACGAAGAGCCACATTTTATGACTTCTAAGTTCTACAGACTTATTTTGGACAGAATATCTTCTAAAATACAAGTAGAAAGACATCATCCACATGCTGCCAGGGCTTTCTAGCAACACTTCTACTGTTGGGCACAAGGCAAAGTACAATGTGCACGCTGTAAACAGTTCTCCTAGATACATGCAGCGGGCACTGACTGGAACACAGCAAGTTCCACACCAACACGAGGAGGTAACTTCTTCATGGTGTGGGTGACAGCACTGGGACAGGCTGCCCAGGGAGGTCGTGAAGTCTCCTTCTCTGGAGACATTCAAAACACACCTGGACGCCCACCTGTGTGACCCGCTGCAGGGAACTGCTTTGGCAGGGGGGATGGACTGGATGATCTCCAGACGTCCCTTCCAGCCCCTACAATTCTGTGAAGCCCTCCTATCAAAGGTACAGACACAAACTGGGAAGAAGCATGGAGCTCTCCAACCAATTGGAACAGTTTCTTGACCAAAAAAAGGGGACTAAGTTCAGAAGTAAGGCTTTTACACATAACAGTTAGATATTCACCACTCTGCTTTTGTGTATCCAGGCGCTGCCAAACACTCCAGCAAGGCATCAGGCAAATAGCTCAAGTATGCTTTGATCTTGTTTTACACTGAGCAATGACTGACCCTACTTCCTCCAAGATGCCAAGTGACCTACAATGGGGCTGAGTTCCAGACAGCAAATGGTGGATGTCCTCGTCCTTCTCTAGCCCAGCTGTTGTGCTGCGTGACACTGATGAGAAAAGTGCTTTACAACAAACCACCAGCATTTCCAACTCTTAACGTTTCTTAAAACCTTAGCTTGATGTTTTGCGTGTGCAATCACATTACTGTACACACACACTCTCCACAATGAATCTGATGGCAGCTCCTACACCTGCTAGAGGTTGACTCAAAAAAGGAGAGGGTTACCATTTAGTAACTTTATATAGCAAATACAGTAACACATTAGACAGAGTTAACACATTAGACCGGGGAAGAAGTTTTCTTCTGTTAACCTCTACAAATTCAAAAGATGAAAATTCACCTTTTCTGGAGCTTTAAAAGCTTGCAATGTTAAAAAAAAAACAAACAGTAGAATCTTCTTCTGCAACACTGACCTAGTTACAGGTGTAAGATAAGAACATCTGTCAGTTGGAGGCATCTGTATCAAAACTGATGCAAGGAACATCAGAAAGACCCACGGGAACTCCTTTATGCTGCGTTCTCATAAGCGGCTGTTCCATCAGAGGTCAGGAATGACTGCACAGTCTGAGTTAAGGGCTGTGACAACATTTTCAGGAAGTTGAGTATGATGAGTTCACCCCCAGGGTTTACTGAGATGACTTTCATACAGTCTTTTTCCACGCACAGAGTCTATTAAAGGTGGTTTTAAGGTTCTTACAACAATAGGATTAAAGAAATGTTAAAAGCATCTCAAAGCACCTTCCAGAAGCTTCTTCCACTCTCCTTAGAGGAAGTAAAGCACAGAGCTTGTTGCTGGTAGAGTAGCAACAAAGAGGTCGCAAATCTTTATCCCAAGAAGCACTGGACTGGGCCAACCCTCAGACTGTTTGGCTGTCTGGAAACGCATCCCACGGCCTTTTAATAAAGCCCGCGTGCTCCTTCTCACACAGGCTGGGAGCTGGGCTCTGCGACTTGCCTCAGCCCTGTAAGCAGCAGCATTGGGGCAGCAGTGAAGGCACCGCACCAGGCATGCGGCTGCTGACAGCTCAGCACTGCTGCACGTTTCTGAAGGAATACGCTGATTTTCATCAACTGCGGATTTACAACGTGGAACATTACTTAATGTGAAGAGCAGGTAAGCAGTTAAGATACACGCACGACAAACGAAAGCCCTGGGAGAAAGATGGATGCATACATGCTGGCATGGATGACGGCAGCCACGGGTAAGTGTGTGCAGCACACTGCAGGGCTTTAGCAAATTGCTATTTCTTTAACTTCTCGGCACTGAAAACAGCATCTCAACTGCAGGCAAAATTCAGTTACTCAAAATACATTACTTTTGTAGGTAGGACAGCTTTCCTCCCTCTTCACCATGTAACATAACCACAACAAGCCAAGTCCAGCACAATCCAGGCTAAAATGTCTCCACCAGGAAATTCATGACTAAAGCATGACAAGCGTGATCATAATCCTTTTCACAACCTCATGATCTGTTTCATGTGACTGCCTCATACAATACTACTAATACATTCCTCTGAAATTTCAGTCATGCACGGCTAATTGTGGCATTCAGCTTTCAATGGCACCTTTTCTCCATGCCCTAACGGGTAAAAGTTTGTGATCTACGACCACGATTCACTGCTCTAACACAGGAGCTGAGCACTGTCAGACTTGTTTCCAAACCAACTGAGATGTCAATTTTCAATGAAATGAGTAATAACCCTGGCACAGGAATATAACTTTTTGTATCTAACAGAACTGACAGGAGTAGGCTGGTTGTTTCCTTTTACACAAGCTTCATTAATATCTGGGCAATTACAAGTAGCTCCCACCAGGCAACGTGCCCATCAGTACATGTATAAAATACCAGAACTTACAAGTCCAAATCCGACACACTTCAGTGACACAGAACTGTACACAGCTGATGTCAGCGTAAGCACATTAAGAGCCTTGAATCCCTCCAAAAGAACATGGCCAGGCAGCCTGAGGACAAGGCTGCAAAGGTGGAAAGGATTCCAGCTGTGCTGGCTGCCAGCCTTTGCCTCACTCGATGCACTTGCAATTCCTGCTGCCTGCCCTCCTTCCTTCCCTCAGCAGCTCAGCGATGCCCTGGCACCCAACGCAGACAGCTACACGAGCAGACATCCCCGAGCTGCGTCCTGCGTCAGGAACTGCAGCCCCTGGAGCCCATCGGCCAGAGCTGTGCTGTGCGGAGCTGCCCGGAGCGAGGCACGTCTCTGGGGATCACCCTGGCAGCAGGACAGCCCTGCTCTGAGTCACGCTTCTAAGTCTGAGCTCATGTGCACACGTACAGCGGGTAAGATAAACAGCTCTGCCACGTCCACTGACATTTAAGGAAATGCAAACGGTGCTGCCCAATGCATCCCATCGCCTCCTCGTCCATCAGTGTGGGCAAATGGTTCAGGCTAGATGCAGCACCGACCGCGCTGCCACAGCCAAGGTTTGCAAATCGGCGTGAGATCAAAGAGCCTGAGCAGTGCGTCAGCAGCAGTTACCTGTTCTGCATGGAAAGCTCACAGCATCTCCTACACCGCAGCACTCCCCATGGCATCTCCTCTCTTAAACCGAACGCACCTCCGACCCCAGTGGGCATTGTCAGAGCCTCTCCAGTTCAGGTTCCCTTGGGCTCCTGAACCTTTCTCGCAGTCCCTGCCACCTCCACTGCTCTTCCACGGGACACCTGCAGCAACTGACTTCTCAGATCGCTTCATCCGAAGCCTGGAATAGGAGCATTACGTGGGGGGACATTTTTGTTTATCAGTGGCTTCACTGAAGGCAGAAAGCTACTCTGACAGCTGGGCTTTGCTCCAAGCACCAGCCCCTGATTCCAGCAGTGTGGTCAGACAAAACCCCCCCCCACATCAGGTCTGTCACCTAAGCACTTGCAACCCATGTATTATGGCCCTTTTGGTAGCATAAAAACACCGACAGTCTCAGAGCCCAGCTTCTCCCCCACCCCTTTTTCCCATCCGCTCCCAACAATTCCAATGATCAGAAGCATATGTAACAAACGCGCTGGATTTCCGCCCTTCCGAGCATTTACTTTTTTTATTTTCTTTCTGTACTTTCTGTCAAGAACATTCTGCCTTTTATTCTACCTGCAGAGGGTCCCACCCTATAAAACTATATTAAAAAAAATTCAAAAATGATACGAAAAACAGCTGACACTGCTCGGAGGTTCTCAGCACGAATGCTGCCATGGCCACAGTGCCTCAATGGGACCCCAGCAACACCCAGCAAAGACAGCACACACACTTCAGCTAATTCAGGAAAGGACTGAGAAGGCAAACGCGCTTAACGTAAAGACAAAGCCATATTCTTACACAGCTAACATGTTCTCTTTGTTCAGTACTGAAAACTGAAGCACTTACATAAATCCTTTCTAGGAACAACTGCTCAGAGTAAAAGCAGCATGAGAAATGTCCTTTGTAAAAATGTTTTTATTAATATTTCTTGAATTAAAAGTAGTGGCTACATAAAGGCACTTTCTTACACTTCCTGGAACTTAGACTTCCCTCTCACCTGGCAGGCAGTTACTCGGATTCACAGGCACAGGAGCTGCCTGCGGCCGCCCAGCAATTCCACTCCGCTCAGCGCAGCGCTCCGCGGTGACCCTCAGCCCTCCGCTGCCTGGGGCTGAGCACTGACAGCACCCACCCTCTAGTTCCTACATTTCCAGTTTTCAACAAATGCCAGAATATCATTTCCTGCTGATGTAATACTCATTTTCAAGGTGATTTAAAAAACAATGCTCAGGAGAAATGAACACATTCCAGTTAAAGACACTGTAAGAAATTCACCAGAGCGCTTCAACAACAGCCTCGTTTTGTTGGAACGCTCTTTTACTGACACGAGCTTCTGAACACACAGATATGAAAACGTTCTACAGGTGTAAAAAGTTACAATCTCTAACTTCAGTTCTCACCCATCTCCCGTGTTTTCTTCCCTCTTCCAGTTCAGCAGACAGGTTGGTGGATGTGGGTAGGACTCATTCATCTGAAAACCCGCAGCCCCGTAGGAGGGGCACCCCGTAACAGCAGACCACTGACTAACTGAGCCAACCATATTTGCTAAGTTAACACCAGATAAGACTTATATAGCACAGAAAGCGTTTACGCATAACTAAACACGCTGTGAATGGCTTCTCAGATTGGAAATTTGAAGTACTTGAAATACCAAATCCCAAGCATTCCAGAAAATGACCCTAAATTAACACAGCGGTGATGTACGAGCTCAGTCGTACAGAAAGGGGCATTTGTTTTATTTTTAAGAGAAAACTCGGCAGCCTTCTTCACGAGGACGAGTGTAATGAATTGTAATGAATGTAATGGATGCAAGATGCTTCTCAAAGCTCAAAATAATGTAGGATATCAAAACAACCGATGTTCCTTAAGCGTTAGTTCTGCTCACCCGAGAATTAGCTTTCCGTGTGTTGCACACCAGCTGCACACAGCCTGTAACACAGCCAGGGCACAACACCAGGGAGCTGGTGTGGCCCCGTGCCAACGCTCTGCTGCTCGGTGAGATCCCGCAGTGCCTGTGCAGGTGAGAATGGAATACCTGAAAAGATTAATCAGGTGTATTTGCATTTTAGTATTTCATGTTTCTACTGAAAATAAGCAAATATTTTTGTTAGAACTAAGGCTGAAGTTCAACCAATACTTTACGGTGGTGTTCCACCTATGGCAGCCCTGCTGCCCCGACGGCTTCACTCCCACCACACCGCCTTGGCATACCAGCACTTCTGTTTGCTGATCTGTTCCCTGTGCAGCTGTACAACTAGATTCTGCTAAAAAGCAGCTCAGAAAAAGACAAAAAAGAATATTTTAAGACAGATTACTTTTCCTATCTGGTTCCCTGTGCAGCTGCACAAACACTGCCGTCCATACAAAAAAAAAAAAAAAAAAAAAAAAAAAAAAAAAGCAATCTTGCTTTTGGTGGCAGCACCAGCGTCGGCTGACCTGCAACCTAACAGAGGGTATTTGTGCTGTAAATAAAACAACTGGCCACCTCAAAATGCACTCCAACAACACCAAAACCCAACAACTTTTATACTGAAACTCCCTGTAGAAGAACATCCCTAACTCTCAGGAGCAGGGAACGTAACAATGGTTCTAACAAAGCGTTAAGGCCAGGGGCAGCATCTGCACTCTGCTGTAACTCGTACCACTACACACACCTCATCCCTGCAGTATGCTGGAACACCTGCACTATGGTGAAAGGCATCGAGGCGTACCTTCAACACACTTCTAATTCCTACATTACTACAGTTAAAAAAAATCTGTTACAGCTATGATCCAAAAAGGAATTACGCACGTCTGCTGTTCACCTGATGGCTTGTCTCCTTAAAAACAAACAGTAATTTACAAAAGGTACCAAGTACAAAAGCCTCTTGAAAAATAGGACTGAGCATGTTTCCTTCACATGTGCCTTGCCAGATCAGTGCCTGCCAGGCTATGATGCTTCATGAACGTTGCTGGAACTTAAAAGTAAACAAGTGCTCATAAAGACATCTCAGGAGATCCAAACGTACCGTTTAACCTATTTCAACAGCAAGATCAGCTTCATGCTGGGCCAGCTGAATCAAAGCATGCCATTTCCATCCCACTCCAAGCAGACTCCAACAGCAGGCAGGGCACTGCCTCGCAGCCACGTATTGCAGCCAAGATGATCGTCACAGCTCTACCTGGCCACCCATCACAGGACTGAGCCACGGCTGGGACAACTGCTCAAGCTGACGGAAATACTCATTGCCTTCAAAAAAATCACTCAGAAGGAACTATAAACTTTTCTTAGCAAGTTATTAAAACAGCTTTGAAGGTACACAGCCTCCAGGTAACTGAATAAAAGTGTCGAACTTAACACCCAGTGTTAATCTTACTGCAATATTAGAGATACAGAAGGGGAAAGGAAGCAGAATGCTTGCAGCCTTAATCTGAAGTGCAAGCAGAGTTTTCTCCTTAGCTAATCAATTTTAAACAAACTGAAGTGCAAAACCTTGTCTAAAAAATACTGCTACCTGTATGTACTCCCCTGTGCCCATCACCTCAGACGTGTACCCATGGTCTATCAGCGGCACAGACGAGCCAGAAGAGATACTGCCAAGTGCACGACTGCAGTCAGTTTTAGAAAAACTGCATTACAGGCAGGTGCATCTAGCCTAGGACATGCTGCACAGCACTGAAACTCCATCCAGTACCAGTTGCTGGACTCAGCACATGGTACTTGCAGTACCTCTCCTGGAACATGGATGCTCCCCTATCACCTCCTTGAGCATCACCACGTCTTCTCCCTTGTAACTCTAACTAGGAGCATCCTCCTGGAGTGGCTGTTGATCTGATTCCAAGCCACTGTGGCCACCGTCCTTCCAAGTGGGATCGTTAGGACATTACTATCTTCTACATCACTTAGGTCTTCCACCTTCATGTTATTTTTTCCCTGCTGCTCTTTCTCCAGTTTACATAATTCTGTTTACATGACTCTGTTACTTCTCAAGGCCGTGGTAAAGGAATACCACATCTTATCGCTACTCGGATACATCCTCCCCACCATCAAAAATCAGAAAACATTAATAAGAATGTACAAAAAGTGAATAAAAGAAAAAAAAAAGCTACTTGCTGTCTCTGGCATTTAATCAGTAAGTGCACCTTGAAACAAAGCCAGGATTTGGGGAGAAGAGGCCATCCTAACTATGTTCTGCAGAGGGTGGCAGTCAAAAAGTGAAAAAGAATCAAGACTCTTTTTTGTAACAGAAGCTGTTTGGCAGCCCAGTGTGTTATCTAATTTCTCTGAGAAAGACGTTCAGTGCTCTTTTCACTGATTAGCTGAAACCAAACAGAAACCGGACTGCCTCCACCTCTAAATTCAAGGGATCATCAGTAGGTTGCGACCATTATTCCACAGGCTCAACTTCAGAAATGTTTAAGATTCACAGAATGTAAACATGACTTTCTGCAACACGTTTTATTATTCCATGGGTGGTGGAGTCAGCATCTTCTGTCAGAACTGCCCTCCCTCCTCCCCTCTCCCCTGGCTGCTGGGGCTGACAGCACTCCTCAACTCCCAGCCTGCTAAGCACATCACAGCATCCTACGAAATACCTGGATCCTATCAGAGCTACCCAACGTAACACATAACATGGGTCAGGGTTGAACATCTTCTCTACAAAATTAAGTCCACCTACACCTGCAAATATATTCCTCTTTTAAGACAAAGTACCTCAGTTCAAATTACTGCTAAACACAACCAACCTGACAGCTTAATCCAAAGACTCAAACTTCTGATTCCACAAGTAACCACAGCTGAAGGTACCCGACATCTGTGTGACCTGCTAAGGAGGCCGAGGCTTTACTTTCCTTATTTCTAGAGGCACAACAGTTTCTTGGGAGTGCTCTGATTCCCACTATAGTCACTGAAGCTGTTGTGGCATTCAGTCATGAGAACAATGTACCATCTCCTGTCCAGCTGCCAGGCTACGAAACTGCAACACTGCAACACGTGGGTTGTCCCTTTGGCACTGACACCTGCATCTGGCATCCCAGCCCAGCTCCGGCTGTACCACAGCTCCTGACCAGAAAAAAATCTCCAACAAATAGGAAAACCTCATCACAACCCCACGTCCTGAATAATGGAAGTTTAAACACTCCCCTCACCCACTATTTTCCTAAACTCACTACCAATTTCCGATTAAACTACCCATACTTGTTCATACCCAGCTTTGTATGATGTTAACGTGACGTTTAAACAGCGCACTACTGGTAACAGGACTGTGAGGCGAGAATGTCAGGGCTCACCCTTTGCTTATGGTCAAGGGAAGCCACAACACAACACGCCGGCGTGACTGCCCGCACCGCCTGCAGAACAGCAGAGCCCTGGGGCACCGCATCCCACCGCTGTGCGGCCGCTGCTCGGAACTGCTGCATCGCACGGCCAGCACTCAGGCAAGGGCTCAGCAGAACGGTTAACCTCTTTTCCTAGCCGAAATACATTCCTTTTATTGGAATAACAATGCACTCCTCTCGCAGTTTCTCATTGAGAATATCTTGTTTGTAAAACACATTTAATCCTTTGCCTCTTTCATGTCCGTATTCTGAATTTATCGTTGACAACCAGTGAGACAGTAAATTCCAGTAAATGAACTTGTAGAAGCGGATTTTTCCCCAAAGCGGCAATCTGTATTTTCAATGTTATTGCTATTTTAAGAAGCAGTACATTGTCTTCTTCCAAAACATCATTTGGATGCGTCAATTGTCCAATTAACAACAACAAAAACCATTTAGATATTAAATCCATACACTTTTTAAGGGGTTCTTGGCTTCAATTGCAGACCTTTTGATCAGTGAGATGGGCTCTCAAGCACCAAAGGCTAAGCAGTGCCATGCCGAGACACCCCCTCATTAGGCTCATGGAGCTGCTCAGCGCTAACGAGCGGTTTCTATGGGGGACACAGGAGACCAAGCATGCTCTTCAGAGACAGTGATTTGCTGCAGCTAACTCGAACCACAACGCCTGATACAAACAAAACACAAGTAATAACAATTTGGTACAGCCGCTGCATTCGTAGCAAAGTATCTCCTCCTAACCCACACTGCCAGAGTCAGCAAGCCCTCCCATTCTTCTCCCTACTGCTGAACTTAGGGGATTAGTACAAGTCAGCATGACAACTTTTGCCCTAAGACACTAACAATGACCTTTTCTGTAGGGACTGTGCGTCTTACTCTGCAAGATGCAGGTGCATAAATGTACACTGCACACTTAACTCCATCTCCTCCCTGTAGTACACAGACAACAACTTTGTGTAAAAATTAAAGAAGTTTTAGCACATGAACAATTCAGGCTGTTTTAGGCTCAAAACCTACATGCAGTACACACCTCCTGCTGTGTTTACTGAAGCTAATGGCAACACATGCTGTAGGAGCATTGAGGACTGAACAGTCCTAGCGCTGCTGATACAGGCAACACCTCTGCTGGACAGCTGCACAGCCCGCAACAGGAACGCCTGGAACTCCATCCTGTTCATGCATCACATCAGGTATTAGATAAATGGGAATATTTTTATTTGTAGCACAAGACTGTAGCAGTGCAAGGATACTGTATTACCTGGATTGCAGTCAAGTAACATATTTGTTAATTTTTAACCTACGCTAGTACAATTTGGAAATGCACTTTTAGGCTGATATCATTTTCTATAGACATTCAGGTCAGCAATAAATGCTTCTGCAAACACTCTGCAAGCAGAACTAGCCAAAAATGCGGCCAAAATGATACAGCTTGGATTCCATAGACCGAGAGCACTTATCAAGGCAGTGGAGCCTGATGAAGAGAGGCCTTCCTCTACAATAATGGATTAGATAAATTGCACAGAGCCTTGAGAAGTAATACAACCACCCATTAAAGCAGAGCACAACACTCCCCCTGACAGGGAGGAAGCTCTTCTGTACTGCTCTGCACCTGGCGCCAGTGAAGAAGTGCCCAAGCAGCACAGACAGCCCTGGTCAGACTGCAGATGTGCACAGGAACACAGGCTGTGGTACTGCTACAGTCATCTTGCTAGGTGAGTTAAATCCAACTTCCAGCTGCATAATGACCTGTGGTTATTGCTGTGAGCAACACCAGAGCCACAGCCTGGGATACAATGCTTCGAGACTATTCAAGATGCAAATCAGCATCAACAAAGATGTAACTACTGTTCAGAAAAAATCCGTATCAAGAACCACATCGAGTAACATCTATCAAGAGACTACTTTAAAGAAGGTGATGCTTATTTTTGCTTTGTCTGGCTCTGGCACTCCAACCCAGGTATGGCTGCGTGCTATCACCAGCAAGTAGTTTGGTAGGAGAGGAACTAGCGATAGGCATCCCACCATCAGCTGTAAATCAATTACCATTTCCAGTTATCCTTTGGAATTCCAAGCATTGTTTTCATCCATTAATATTGACCATACTACGGTAATGGAAACGCATCTGCAACCAACCTGCATGAAGATCAGTTTATGAATGTGGTGAAGGTAACCTCGAGACACCTATCTTCACACCTAAGGCTGCATGAGAGCACCTGCTGGGAACGCAGGTTTTATTACAGTGCTGTTTACCAGGAGCTGAGATTGGGAACTTCAGAAATAAAGTAAACAACACGCAGAAACATGGAGCCGGAATGTGGTGACCACGATCTCTGTTGAGGAGTCTGGATTTTCAGGCAAATCCTGCACAGAACTTCCTTCACACACGCTCACTCTGCACAGTTTGTATCTTACACTGGCGTTGTGCCTTAGAAGGCCACCCCACCCCACGAACACTTTACAGGGCTTCATCTGATGTGTGACTTCCAGACATGAAGACAGCTGCTCACTAACTTCCACTATGATACAGGCTATTATAATTCAGCATTGACTCAGCCACCGAGCAGCACTGACCGCTGCATTAGATCACTCAAGCACTCAATCAAACACATAAGGCCAACTTTCTGCACCTCTTAACGCCCCAGAACTCCCCATCCTCCTCAGGCACCTCTCCTTAATGCCCCTCTGTACACACTTGACACTTTGTATCAAGAACAGCCAACACAGAAAACAGACAAGGATGGGGGGAACTACAAAGTATTCCTTGAAAGTGAAAACAAGGTTTCTCTTAGGGCTGCTCTCCAAAAAAAAAACAAAATAAAACAGATATCCCACAACACCGGGGAGTCATTTCACTTATTTTTCACAACTGCCAGAAATTTCTAATGCAAGCGAACTGGACTACAGCCGGCCCTGTTCATCTTGCTGATGCTCAAGATAAGTTATTTCTGACTCTGACCACGGTGCCCACAGAGCAGCTGTGATGGGCAGGAACACCCACGGGCAGGCCCTCCAGCAGACAGCCCCTACGCACCCTGCAGTGGGTCCGTCAGTTTTCACAGCAGCCTCATTTTGCACCGGTAAAACCAGCAGAATCTCTTCACTCTCATCCTACTGCTTTGGAAAGCAGCAAGCTATACAAAACGTGACAGCCAGGGACAAATGGAGCTCAGGGGCCAGCAGCAGCGGGGACGGAACAGGCAGCAGCTGAGTCATCCCCGCGCTGCAGCAGGGGAAGGCACCGGGCAGTCAGGCGAGGAGGCAGCACCACGTAATTACACACAAGATGAAACCATTTCTAACGTAATGGAGCGCATTCCCCATCACGGGCACAACACCCTATATGTAATTTCAATGTCTCTTCTCTTAAGCTTTTGAGACAGGCATCAGGAAACCATCACCTTCCCCATCTTCCATGCCAGCTTCCAGCTTGCGGGCATTAATATCTGTACAGAGTCTGACTTGTTGTTAGGAGGTAACAAAAACTGTAAGTGACTTAAACCATTTTTTTTCCTCCTTCTCAGATTCGTATTACACCAAAGAAGCCCTGGAGAAATGGTGCTGATGCAGCAGCACACAGAACGTCCTGAGCAGCTGGACTACAGACAAGCAGACCTTCCTTCCACCTAGGAGGTTTGACTGCAGGCAGGACGCTACTGCCAGCATTCCCATCCATTTTGGGAACTTTAACTGTGTTCTTTTTTATCGGCTTCACCCAACTGGCACACATTTCCTTATCACACATGATTATGACGTTGAGATAACGTCAGCAGCCCATCCCCAAAGAGGAATACTTTTCACAAAATATATTTCAAAGGTTTGGCTCTTTAAGTTGGACTCTCACAGAAAAACAGCAAGTTGCACTGATTTTCTTTACATCAGATCAGAAATTGCTTCCCCACAGGCATGAACTCTTGGTATTCTCCGAACTCTCTCTGCACCTAAAGCTCAGTTCTGTGAGATGCAATCCTACACAAGGAAAATAGAGCTGGAATTCAGCTCTCCTTCCCTGAAACTCCTAATGACACTTTTAGGTGTGTTAGGAAAAAACATTGGACAGCTCTGAAACACGCCCAAACATAGTAAATAGCAAACGTTCTGACAGATGATCGTCCAGCTGTGAAGAACATGGCATTAAGTCTTCTCGTTCTGACACCACTTTTGTTGCCCATGCAGGCAGCTATACCTGTCCATTCCACTCCACACCGTGCTCTGTGAAGATGCTGTGACCTCTCTGGTTTCACCACAGTTAAGGACCAAATCTGAGCTTACAGGAGAACTACTGTGGAGCTTAGACTTTAAATGGCTTGTGTAATACTAATTCAGTAAGTCCATAGATGAAAAAAACTGTAACCATTTCCAAAACAAGATCACCTTACCAAATGCCCATCATATATTAAAATTAACTTCAACTTCCGTAAAAACTGTGGCAGAGACAAGAACAAACTCCTTACAGCAGACAAAATCATGATCAAATGACATTACGACGGGACAGCCAAAATAAACAAACCCAAACACACTTCCTCCAGGTCTCTATATACCCTAACTTGAAAGTCCATGCTACTGACGCACTACTTAGAAGTTTTTTCCTGCTTGGAGCAGCTACCATTTTGCAGATCATGTCTTGTGCACGTACGTGTCTCAATTACAGCTGCTTGATTTATTTAGCGAAGGCCACAGAGGAAATTTTGCCAGGTTGTAATGCGCTCATTTTCCCATGTGTGTACATAAATTTTACTTTGTCCAAGCCAAGCTACACAAAGCTTGCATCTTACCAAGACTTCCTGTTGAATATTCACAGAGCATGATTTATTAACGTGCAAAGCCTCCATCCCATGTGCAATCCATACCCGCTGACTTCCCACGATCTAACTCCAGAAGGTGCATGTTGTTACCTCCTGCAGATCTCAGTTTTGGGTCACACCACTACCAGCCACTGGAGTGAACAAAGCTCATCACAGGGATCCACGCTTCCTAGTGGAAAGGAAAGCTTCTGGATCGTGCCCCGATCACCGTGATTCACTACATTTCTGTCTTTGCAATGGGAGAAAGAAACAAAACAGCTCATCCTGTGAATGCATTTGCACCGCTTACTGAAGTGGCAACTTTTCTCTACCTGCACATTTTATGATTCTGTGAGAATACCCAGTCCTATCGTACCTGTTTTTTGAGCCAGCCTGGAAAGCACAGAACATCTACAGGAAAGCAAGGCATCAGAGTACACCTCACTGTTCTGGAGGAAGTTACGTGGGCAGAATCTCCCTTCATGCTGCCCAGTGCAGGCAGCTGTGTCCAGTCCTTCCACACCCACCTTCTGCGGGCACCAAGGCACTTCCACACGGAACCACTGCCGCCAGCCTCACCAGGTGCACGCAGCTGCTCCGTGGGGCACACACAGACCCGGTTCTCTTCCCTAAATACACCGCACGGCTGCATACATCTTTCCTCCCAAGTATGAAAGTGCTGGAAACAATTTAAGAAGTGCTAAAAAACAATTCCAATGTAAACATTTATTTAGAACAAAAATCTAATCAGGAAAGTTTCAGCCACACTGGTTTGTTGCTGGTTTTTATTTATTTTCTTGGAAACCACAGACTTTTTTCGCACGTTTACCTTCTGTTGTCACAGAGCACCAGCCCAAGCAGGAACACCATTCCCACACCTGATCTGGCACGGGAGCAGCCCGCCAGCCCATGCACAATACCTGCTCCTCCACACATCTTGGGGAAAGCCTGTTCTTCAGTAAAATCCAAGTGTGTGCTCTTTTAAAATATTTTTCTAGCACCCATCAGGACCCACCTTCTGCGCTTCCTATTGGCACGTCGGTGTATCAGTTACCCCTCCCCAGCAGGAACCAGCAGAGCGACAGCTGCTCAGCAGCCCCCACCTCCCCGACTCTGAGCTCCAGGCCCTGCTCAGCGCTGCACCCATCGGTGTCACTGCACAGCATGTTCTCTCAATGTTACAAAAACATACAAGCACAAATTATTGTTACATACAGATACACAGCGTTCAGTGCCAGAGAACAGCATTACGTTCAGCTCAGAAAGCATTATAACACATAAGCACTGCTACACGAGTGCATCTCCAGTTCGGAAGGTCTACACATCAGACACGTGTTTCGGAGCTGACAGATCCGCACGTTCCCGCAGGACCAAGGCAGGGGAGGGCAGCCGGCGGTGGGGAGCAGGGCTTTATTCCGGGCCGTAGCACGCAGCGCAGTGGACGCGGCCGGGCTCGGAGCAGGCGAGGGCAGCGGTCAGTTCCTGCCCGCCCTCCTGATGCCCGCGCACACCGCTGCCCCGGACCCCGCACCTTACCTCGGGCGCAGAGCCACGCGCGGGGCACAGCTCTGGGCTTCTGCCACCGCACACGCGGAGCCCGACCCGGCGCTGCCCCGCGCGGCCCTTTCAGAGCTGCGGGACAGCGCCCCGCGCCGGGCCTCCACGTGGCCGCGTTCACAGCCGGAGCGGGGCCGAGGGGCAGAGCGCGGCGGGCCCCCAGCGGCAGCCGCCGCCTCCCCGCGGGGCCCCCCCCAGCCCGGAGCCGNATCTCCTCTCCGCTCGGTACCAAACCGTCGCGGCGCCTCCTCCTTGCAGCTCCTGCCGCCGCTACGCTATTCGCCAATCGTCGCTACGCCAACCTCCGCCGCGCTCGCCCCTACGCACGGTGCGGAGCCGCACTTCGCGGGCGTCTCCGCAGCCCGCCCGGCCCAATGCGGAGCCATTTCCTCCCCTTCCCCCGCGCACCGCTTCCCCCTCCCCTGCTCCATCGAGAGCTACGAAAATGGCGTAGCGCTCTCCCGCCCCTCCCCTCCCCGCGGCGGCTTGCGCTCATCACTCCGGCGGCCGCGGCCGGGCGGCGGCGGGGAGCGGAGCCTAACGGAACGGCGGCCTCGCGCTGCCCGCTGTGACGGGAGTTCGCTAGGCGATACCGGCGGCCCCAGGAGGGCGGCGGCGCGAGGGAACCAGGCCCGGGCGTGCCTCCGGCCGGCAGCCCCGTGCCGGCGAGCCGGGCCCGTGCCGTGGCGGCGGGGCCTGCGGCCGGGCCTTCCCTCGGCAGTGCTGGGACGCGCGGCCTGTCAGGGGGGATGGGGTGTTGGAGGGCACGGCGCGTCCTGCGCCCCAGGAGCCGCCCGAGGAGCGCAGCGCTGTCCCCTGAGCGGGCTCCAGCACGCCCGGCCGGGCTGACTGCAGGAATCAAGCCAGGGCCCGCGGGTCGGGGCGATAGTGCAGCCCCGCGCAGGGTGCAGCCCTAACCACGGTGAGCTTCGTTCCTCAACAAAGTCCTCACAGCTGTAGGACTCAAAAAACGTACATAGCAGCTTATGTAAATTACAGCCTTTGCTGGAACGATGCCGAGGACCAGCAGACATTTTGCTTTGTAACACAAGACCTGCAGCATACAGGAACCCTGCACATCAAACACAGTTTTAAATAAAGCAGCTTACTTAGTAATTGCCATTGATAGGAAGGGTGTCCAAAGACCAAAGTGCAGTTGGGGAAACACTTAAAATATTATTTAAGCCCTTTTCTGAGAAATTTGCATCCAGTTTCCATCACTTTTTCCTCCGAAATAAAGTGATGCTTCTGTAGCAGGCCTCAGGCCGCAGCAAACCTGCCCTCTGCCTGGTTGGGAGGCACGCGTTTTTCCGACAGGCTCTCGGGTTACCCAGTAACTGATTCACCGGATCCTTTCCTAACACGTCCCTTTGCTGAGCCGTGACTCACGCCGGTGCTGCCCTCGGTCTGGCCTGGCAGAGCCAGAGCCGATCCTGCCCACAGCCCCATCTCAGCCCAAGGCTTACTCTGCAGCTGTTCACCCCAGCAGCCTCCCAAAGCGAAGTTTTGCTTGACAACATATCTCTAGGATACAAAGACCGTTTAAAATCCAAAAATACAGCACGCACGTAAAACAAAAGGAAGTTGGTATCTCTGTGTCTGCAGAAAAGATCACCATAAAACTGAAGTCACAGAGCAAAAGAAAATCAGAAAACATTTTCCAGGTGACTTCCCCATGAATATTCGTTGTAGTGCAGACAGTGCTGCAGGCAGATGAAGACACACAGACCCAGCAAACTCCTCTTGGCCTGGGACCGCAGCAGCTCTGCATGTTACACTGCACCAGTCTTCTGGTATGCGATGCTGAATCTTTGCAGAACTTTTCCAATTACTGTGTTTTTTTTTTTGCCATCACTTTCATGTCCCTGTGCCAGACTGTCTAATTTCAAACCTCCTTCAACACCTTTTTCTGTTGTATTTATTTTGAGGGGCGAAAAAGAATTGACATTGTCCCCCTCCTTTTTTTCAAAATGCCCTTTTTTTATTTCCTTTTTTTTTTTTTTTTTTTAATTCTTCCCAAATCAAACTGTACAAAACTTTGAGAACCACTGTTCAGGTCAAGGCTTGGGGACTGTTAAAGTGATTTTGAGGTTCTGTTCTGCAACATTGCACCGCATTATTGATTGGAATAATTTCTGCCTCAGAGCAGGTCCTTTCACTCAGCACTTTTGTACAGCAAATAAAACACAGACCTGATTCTGGCCTGGGTTGTTAGACGCCTACCACAAGGTACGTTGTGCCTTGCAGTTGGGTTACTTGCCCCTCGTTGTAACCGTATACTTTAGTACACGAGCTGCCTGTACATAGGTACTTAAAGGAAATACGAGTTTCCACCCCTCAGCTTCAGAAAGCAAGAACAGAACGATTAAATCACGTGTCGTTATGAGAGAGGCGCTTCCTGTAACGCACATGGAACGACTTTCTGTGCTGCAGGGAAGCTTTACAACAAAGCTGGGAAGCCAGCGCTGCAGGAGCGCTGAGAGCTTGGCACAACACAGATGCATGCAGCAGATCCAGATCGACTTTTCAGTATTTAAGCATTGGATAGAGTGATACGTTACCATAATTTTATAACAGAACTCTCTTTTTTTTCCTGCTCTTCTTTCACAGGGCACTTTTTGACTACTACTGCACTTTTCATACGTTGGGTTGCAGGGTAGGAAACTTTCCTGCCAAGTGACGTGGATGAGCTTGCGGCACAACGCTGCAAAAGCAGGCTAGGGCTTTGGCAGGGCTCCTCCCAAGATGAGGTCCTGTGTAGACACACATCTCCAGCTTCAGAACAGTGCTTCTACCTCTTCCCCTTTCCCGTATTCCACAGAACTGTTGCACTTGGTCATCAGACCCCAGCTTAGGTCAGCTAGCTGTGTCGCCACAGAATACAATGAGGGAGGAGACAGGATGTAGCGTGATGTTTTGAGTACAAGATGTAGGCCTGAGGAGAAGTGCAATGTTGGATAGAACGCGAGAGATCCCACAGACTGGTTTCCTGTTCTCCCTTTGCTAAACCCAATTACAGGGGGGAGGGGGGCAATATAAAGCATACATAGAGATACATGTATGCATACATATAAGTAGTTTGTTGAGAAGGAAGTTTTCACTCTCTGTTAATTTTAAAAGGAGAATTTATGTTTTGCTTCTGCTTTCATTCTTATGTCTCGTTAACAGTTCTGCACAAGGGTTCAGTTCTTATATATTGCTTCTGACTGTAAGCCGAGGAAAAGAGTCTTTGGAGAAGTGTTCTACTGGGGATTAGGAACAACAATAATGAAAAAAATCTTAGCCAGGAGAAATTTGCTTGGAAAGCTAGGAGTTGAAGATGTTGACACAACTTCTGTTAAGTGGGAGGAAAATGTCACCATTTGTTGCCAAAATCCATTTTTGTACCCCTAAAGCAAAAGTCCCTGGCAAAATCCACTTTTTGTTTGTTTGAAGAGCCCACCTTCCTTTTCTTACTTCTGCAATACTGACGTCTCGAGAAAAAGCCAAGAGGATGGCTTTGAAGAATCAACTGCCTCCTTCATTCACAAACTTCTATAACCTTTGTCCAAAGATTTCATCAGAATGCAGAGCAGTCTGCGTGCCAGCATACCTGGTTTTGTGGTTTACGTGTTTCCTTTCCTGTTCTTTAAACCACTGTTACCTTGCTTTCCATTCATTCTGATAGCCTGAATCAAAGCCAGGAACGCTATTATTTGACAGTGACCTATAAACAGTATTCGGCTTACTAAAGACTTTCATGGAGATGGTGGCAGAATTAACCTTGAGGAGATAGAGAGTGGCTAACAGGGCAAAGCCTACTTGCCAAGATTTTACCAAATTCCTGTGTAGTGAAAGAGTTTTACTACAGGAGGCTTTACTCAGAAGCGTGCTAACTAGAACTGCTGAAGTGAGATATCAGGGAATTGTATGGAAGACACTTTCTTTCCTCATTACACAGTTTCCTAATCTGGATGTCAAAATACAACCTGCTGACAGTTAATCTCCTCTGTTTTGAGCTTGCCAATGCACTGCATAACCACATGTGGTTAATTTTACTGCAGAGATTTACCTGTACTTTCAATATTCAGTGGAGTAGTTTGATATGTACTCAATCCCAGAGGACAACGACATTGGGTACTGACACAGAAAAACACTTTGCTCCTGGCAAGGACATAAGTGAAGGTGTTTAAGCATCTGGGTGTGCTTAAGTATCGCTGCAAGTAAGGAGTGATTCCATGATTAAAGCTCAGGCTTGAAGGTGGGCGGTGACGTCCTCCAGGGGATTTCACTGCCTCAGGACAACTTGGCTTCTTTGCATTGAATTTAAAGGCCAAGTTTATTTACTTCAAGGCAGTATATAGAAATGGCACTTTTAGTGGAGACTCTGTATGCTTTTTTTCCATATTCCTATTAAAATGGGTTATCTTGCTTAAGCCTCTAGTAGATTTGTTTACTAATTGATTCTATCTAGAAATTCCAATGAAAATTCGAAGTAGGTATGGTTGGTTTTGCACCAAACAAAAAGGACCATTTGAAAGTTTTTTTTGCCCATAAATGAGACAAAAAGGGAAAATATATTTGAGCTTTGTTGTTGTTTTTAAAAGAACAGTTCTTACTCTTCTTCCCTTACAACAACATATGCATACTGCTCCTTACAGGCAGCATATATAGGACTGCGCATATACATGAACAGGCATGTGTAGGTTTTGAAGCAGAAGTAGTCATGACTTACTGTGCATAATTTTAAATGTGGCATTAGTGTAAATATTGACAGGAAATACATTTAAACAGAAGCCTGTGATTGTTTTTAAAGCACACCGAAGCAAGGTACAGATTTTGAAGAAGTTTGTTCTGGAACTTTTTGAGTTGGACTACTTGTGTAAAAGGCTTTTTGTTAAGCTTTTTGTTTGTGTGTGTGTGTGTGTTTCACTAAAAATATGTGTTTAAAAAGTTAAAACCTTTTCCATTGGCTGTAGACTTACTGTTACATAAACATCAAAGGATGTAAGCAGAACAGTGTGATGCTGCAGCAACGATTGAATTATTTGTTCCACGCAGTTTTTTCTCTGCAATATGGAAAGAAGCCAGTTTGACTTGTAGACGTTCCACTATTTGTGCAAAGCTAGCAGATGCTAGTATAGCTTATGCATGGGAAGACTTTTGCTGGGCAAATTTTATTTGTTTAACTGACTCTGCCTGTATTTTGCTGTTGCTTCTTTGAGCACTATTTGCTAGTCCCACTGCCTAAAGCAGCCCAAAGCCCTTCACCGGTTCTGAGACACAGCAGATTTGCTGGTAGCAGGGATGGGAGAAGATCCAAAATGGAAGATATTAAAAGTGAGGACAGTGTGTCACAGCCTTCTTCCTCTCTGGAAGGTTTGGGTATATTTTTTTTTCTCCTTCCTTCCTGCCTTTTCAAGACACCTGTTTTCTGGGGTATTTTTTCTGCAGCACTAGTTACACATTTAGAGATGCATGAGATTTACGGATAGAGTCTATCTTCATATCAAAGGATATGACCCAGACTGTTGATTGTATTCTACGATTCATCAAACGCGCAGTTCATACTGCTCGGTCACACCATTTCCTCTTCAGTCTTTCACTTCTTATAACAAGCAAGCAGAACATAGGTTTTGCATTGACCTATCTCATAGGGCTGTGAGACTTTTTTCGGAGAAGATAGGAAAAAAGCATGATGAGAGGGAAAGGGCAGTCAGCTGCTTCCTTCAGCACATGACTAGACTGCTGAGCACAAAGAACTTCTGGTCCCAACCACAGAAAGGCTCTGTATAAATAAATATGGGATATTCTTTGCTGGAGCCATGCAGGGTTCAAAGCGTTGAACAAAGATGTGTTAGCTGGCTGGGTGGAGCTGGGTGAAAATTCCTCTAATGGCTTGTGTTTATGAAAGCAAACTGGATCGATTCCAGAACTGACCCACCTTGCTGAAAAGGAAATATTGACTTTAATGTAATCTCTTTACATGTTGAGGAATTTTACACCCTCTTCTCAAATAGAGTGAAAAAAATTAATGATACTGTCCTTGACATTATTTGAAAGGCTGAAGTAAGAAAATGAAGGTCAGTATCTTTTATGTCAGTCCCTGCCAATTTTTAACCTCTGCTTTGATGACTAGCAATATTTATGTGTAACCGAGACCTGAAAGAGCCATAGAAGCTGAGCTCTTCTAAAGCTGGATTTCAGTCAGCAGCTGGCATGAAGCTCCCCATTTCTTACACCTCTGTTACACATGGAAGTGACAAATTTTAGATGAATGCAACTCCTCCATTATTGGCAGGTGGAACTGGAAAGCTGAGATGTCCTTAAGTTTCTGTCTATCTATTTTGAATGCTTCAGGAGGGACTATAAAATTTCAGCAGTGGAGAGGAAGTTACTACAAGCTACTATGGATATGCTTCAGTAACATAAGCTTGAATGGATGGGAGAGGATGATGTATAGCCTCGTCCCCGAGAGAGTTATGAATGACATTACGAAACGCATAATTTTCCAAATCTTCAACTACAAGCATGTCAAATGTACTACTAGGTGTTGTAGCTTTATTTTGCATGTTGCTGCCCAAAACTGCTTTGCACAGTTGGATAGTAATTGCAGTTTTAATGACACAAGTAGGAGTGTGAATTTAAGTATAAACAGCTGCGGAGAAGAAAGTAAACTTCAGCTGATACACACTGCACAGGCATGCAAGAACATGGCCTAGAAGACAACAACATCTGAGATGAATACCAGTGAAATTACATGGAGAAAAAGGTGATGTGAATACACGCAGCTAGAAGCTGGGAAGAGAGGCAGAGAAATGGGGAGGCCCTGCTCCAGTGCTATTTCTCAGCTGTATGACTTTGCAACCTCACCCGATGACTTACATAAAACAGAAGCAACTCCAGTGAGTTTGAGCCATAGCAGCAGGACAGAGTAACAGTGATGAATACATCCCCTTAGCTGTTAGAAAAGGAAGAGGGATTTAAACCACATCCTCAAATGAACATGGGACTAGACAGACTGCGTGTGGAAGAGGGGATGTGGTCATGCATCTTTGCTGACATGTCGGATGATGCATCTGGTATGTGTGAGGGCATTGAGAGACCTCTGAGAAGACTTGAGAGTGGGAATGCCAGTAACCAAGTAGAAAGAAAAATAATGGCTGGGTTGGAATAGCATTAATTACTGAGATGGCAAGCAGACTGTCAAACTCAGGAGAAGCAAAAAACCTTAAGCAAGTTTGATGCCAGTTAAGACAACACTGATACTGAAAAACAAATTATGCTTGAAAATGCTTGATTTCATTCTTAATATTTATGTCTTTCCACCTCTTTCAGATAATCTTTCCGTTATCCTTTACCTTCCACTTTATAACTGAAACTTCCTACCTACATACACAATGGGAAACATCGTGCCTCCACGGTACCGCTAATGAAATAATTGTGGACTTCCCCAAGAACAACATACAAGGCTGAGCTCGTGCCTTTTGTTGGTAAAGCAGTTGGTAAAGGATATTTAAAACTAAGTGGTATACAGACAGAAGATGTTCTTTATAATGGGTCGTTATAAAGTAGAGGTTAGTAAAATTCTGTAATAGCGTATTTTCATTTCTATTTTCAGAATCATTTTTCTATTAATTAAAGGTTAAATATATGAGACACAAATCTGCTGGATTACTTCAAATAAAATGTAAAGTTTAAAAGTCCTTAATCTACCGAATTTCCAATTCACTAAAATACTGAGAATTAGTTTTTGAAGCACAACACAGTATCCTTTAGCAAAAAAAAAAAAATGTATATAAAGAAGGAGCTTCAAGACACGTTTTCTTAAACTAAATAGAAGCTACAACTGAAGTCAGTACTTAGCAATACCTTACAGAAAGGCTGGGAATACTTTAGGCAACTCAGTTACTTGAAAACAGACTGCTCAGGGCTGCATGAGTCACGCGTACCTGGTTGGGGACAAATCTGTGCCAAATTCCTGTGTGAAGTGGAGGCCAGATTCTGGGAAATGCTCATCCCAAAACCTGCTCACAGAGTTCTACTTAAGCTTATCTCAAATGACCAAGAAGTACGTAGCCTGGACAGTGCAGTTCCAGGATAACATTATGTACATACAGCCTGTCGAATTTATGGCATAAGAAAGACAGGAATTCACTGCTCTTGTTCTGAGGGGACTTCTGTCTTAATATCATCTACACTCCCCACCCTAAAACAAAGGCATACTAACTTTTACCTCGTCATTATAGAACATCTTAACAATACCACAGGTATCACTAATTGGACAAAAATAGTCTTGGTTATTGCAGCTTCTAAGAAGCAGTGAATCAGAACAGGAGCTGCCAGACATCGTGCACCTGAAGCTGCCCCATGTGCCCCCTCCCCTCACGGAACAGATCATCCACTTACGTGGTGCTGAGAGCCAGATTCGTCACGCAGGGCAGCAGTGTCTGATTCTTGCCATTTCCCTCTTTCCCTTCTTCCTGACTCGCATGGCCGATAGTCCCTTCCCTCAGCATGAAGAGCTGCGATCTATGCAATTTCTTTTTCAAACGACTGTATGTTTAAGGAGCTGTATGAGCAGGGCTTTTTATTGTTATTACATTGAAATTGAACCTTGAGCTAGTAAAACCAATATTATGGCAATGCTGTAGTCCTAAAACCAGAGCTGCTGTTTTCACAGGAGGACACTTCAAATTGCTTCACAGAACTTTAGGCTGTCGAGCACTGAGAGGTGCGCGGGGCATAAGGGCCGGATGCTGCCAGCCGAGAAGGAGCAGAGGGCTGCTTTTCAGAGGTTATGGCTGAGAGATTTCCCTGTAATCCAAAACTTAACGCAGTGAAAAGCAATTTTTGCAGGAGAGAGTGGGGTGGATCAGAATTAGTGTTTTTTTTTTTTTTTAAACACCATTTGTGTTGCACTGCAGAACAACACAGCATTAGTCTCAAAAGTCAATGAACTCCTGAGGGAAACCAGAATCACTCCTTGCGCTAACATAATGTGGTCAGCAGAGTAGTCTGCAAGATGGGAACAGGTTCACAACAGACCTCTGCTGGGCAGCACTACAGATCCAAACTGAATTTGGGAGGTGCTCGAAGGCAGAGTTCCCCTCTAAAGCAGTCTCCCCTCTTGGGCTCTTCCTTCATTCCCTCCCACTGCCATCACCAATGCAGCTGCAGAAAAGTCGTGTTGGTATGAGGGCATTACCAAATTGCCACCTGAGGTTTTTTCTTTTTTAAGAATGTCAAGAAACATAGTTCTTAAAGCACATCACTGCTGATGGCTTTTCGGTAACAGCGTTTGTCAAGGGGGAATTGTAACTGAATAGTGACAAGAATAGAGGAATCTGCAAGGAAAACAACTCTGGTGCTGGTAAGGACTCACTCAGGTGTAAAACTGAAGCTGTCTCCACAACCCAGCCCTCCCCTCAGCACCGGCTGCTGTCAGCAGCACCTCAGGCAGCCTGCACTGGGACGCAGAGCACAGGGAGTGCCTGTGTGTTCTGCTCCTGAGGTACCGGCGAGGAATAGCCTTCCCAGAAGTCAGTTCTAAAACAATTTTCTTTCGACATCACACAGGAAGAGGCAGCTTGAGAAGGTTTTCCTATTAGATGCCAGCACAGTGACACGCACTGTCACGGTGCTGCTGAAGTTAACATCCTAACAAAAACAGCTGCTCCTCAGTGGCCTTTGTTTGCTTTAGCCTGACATTGTTCTCAGCAATAATATTTGTGTGGTCTTGAAACTTTCTAATGTTTTCGGAATAAAGCAGGTTGTTAATGTAACTTCAGAAAGGAAACAATGAATGTTTTCCTTTTGTTTTCACTTTGTCACATCCTAGGAGAAGCAAAACCACATACCAGCAACCTCCCACAAAAAAAAAGTTGACTGCTAGGGCTTTTTTAGAGAACTTATTTCAGCACTGGTTTTATGCCTTTAAAAAGGGCATAAAACTTTTTGTACATCCCTTTGCGATATCTAGAGCAAGACTACTTTGCTGAGATGTTATACAAATTAGTCTTAAGTACTGCAAGGCACCCACAGTCTACAATGATTACTGGAGTGCTTAAAAACCAGGGGAATGATGCATGAATGACACAGTTTTCTTGACTACCCATACACTCAGAGCACCTTTGGCAGAAAGCAGCTTTCCATCTGGTAAGTCTGTAAACTGCTAGAAAACTTACACTGATGTTCAATAGGGAACAGCAAGTCCTGCTCAGACAATGGGATGTGACTTTCCTCCCTCCACCCCCCATTGTGCTGGTGGTTGGTAAAGTTCCAAGAGAATGTGGAAGAAAGATTACTTGGTTTCCATTACCCTCAGGCAATAATTTCCCGTGGTCAGTGACTGAACCTAAGGAAAGGCTGGTTTCACTGCTCCCTGAAAATGATGGTAAAGAAAACAAGTTTATAAAGGAGCACAGTACTTACCCTTTCTCAGAAGTTTAAAACATATTCCTAGGGTTACACAGGCAAGTACTTGCCCTGACTCAGATGGTTAGTAGCCCTTTCCAATCAATGGAAACACAGATATGCTAAGAGGAGGCACAGGCTTCAGGGTCTTGCTGAATCATGTCCTTTGCATGTCCCAATCATTACTGAAAAATGTGGTGATCCTGCACCAAATTTGGCAAAGAGCGCTGGCTGCGGAAGGCACAGCTTGGTGAGACATGGAGGTGGTATGTGTGTGTGTGGGTGCTGCCACGACACTGCCAAGCATTTCCATCTTTTCCAGATTCTGCCACTTCTGGAGAATCCCGGATGCTAAAGTCAGGCATTTTGAAAGCCATGTCCGTTCTTTAGGAGCACTGTGTATGCATTAAAAAAAAATAATCTTGATTTCTATCAGGTACGCAACACTGTAACAATGTAATAAATCTGCCTTTTTTTTTTTTTTTTAAATGAAATACTTCGTACACCCTGAATTTGCTATGAACCAAGATGACATTGATTCTCTTTCTATTTGATAGTAGCTTTTAGGTCTCTCGACTATGCTGAGAAGCATCTGTATACTCTGCTCCCAGATGTTACGTGGCTCTTTAAAAAAGCAGGATACAAATGGCTGATCTCACAGCTACTTAGATATGCTCACATCTCCATAAGACCTGCATTAAATTGGAAACTTCATTTTGTTTCTCAGGTTCCACAGTTTCAATAGACTTTTTAAATAATAAAATGAATGAGAAAAGTATGAAAAAGCCCCATCTCATCTATGATTAAGCAGTAGTGGACAGCTGTCACTAATTGTCACGGCTTGCTTTCCCACAGAGATCTTTGCAATGAAGAAAGGCTCTCTCCCATCTCACACCCTCAAGGAAATTGCTTTAGCTTTTAGTTCTCTGAACTATCTTTTTCATTGTAAGCAACAAAGTCTGTTTCATCGCTTTCAACTGTCAGAAGTTGTTGCAGAGAGGTATGCATTATAGATACTCTAGAAATGATGTACTATCTGCCTTAAAAATATTTTGCCTGTTTGCCTTGGCTTCATTTCTGTGCCTAAAGGATTTTAATAAGAACTTACACTTCACAGCAAGTTCTTCCTGTTTGACCACTTTGTAGAAAAGTTTACTTTGCTGTTTTAGGGTCCACTCCTGCAGATCAGCTGTAGGGGAAAGTCTAACTGGAACCTGCAAGGATACCGGGTGAATGAAGCTGCTGTCATCCCTGTTGTCATGAATGCAGGAGCTGAATAGAGTCACACATAATAGCCAACTCTCTGAAAATATGTTAAGCACAGGCCTCTTGCCCAAAAAGTTCAAAATAAAACAGATAGGGAAGATACCACTATAAGTAAAACAATACATAAAAGAAAATAGGTAATTTGAACCTGTCTTGGTTAATTTTCTTCATAGTGGCTGGTATGGTGCTGTGTTTAGGAGGAAAATAATGATATTGTATTGGTGTTTGAGTTGCTGAGCAGTGCTTACACGAAACCAAGGAATTCTCAGCTTCTCAGGACATTTAGAGCTGCTGACTAGCATCATATGAAATTCTATCAAATCATATTTGCAATACATGTAATTTCAGCTCCAGTGCCCTAGTCCTGGGATTGGAGATGCCTACTACACAACAGGCACTTTGTTTTACCAGACGTAACACTCGTTAGAAGCTCTGTGCTTTTTTCCTGAACACAAAGCCTAAACCAGCAAGGAGTCCTTTGATGTTTCATAAGAGAATGCTGAAAGGGATGGCAGCACTACCTCCATGCACTTCTGCAACACTAAATAGTACAACATTGTTTAGCCAGTTCCATCTCCCCCCTCATTTTTAAGATGGAAAATCGGGTAACTGTTCAGTTTTTCAGCTATTCAGTTCTCTTGCTTGAGGCAGCAGTTCTGCACACCCACCAGAAACCACTGATTTCATGGAGCTCCTGGGACGTGGCCGTAGACATACAGCCGCGCTGCTGCAGAAGCAGAAACTGCCTCACGTTTGGCCGACTGCGCCATTTTAGTCTGACCTTTGCAAACGTTTATGGGAATCTTTAAGATGTATTTTAAATCAAGCTGCACAACATGAAAAGTGAGATCATGACCATTTACAGAACACCAAACCAGCCATCTAAGATTACCATGTCTAGAGACTCTGGACTCGGGGACACTGAGAACCAAAGCCTAATGCCACTTTGCTGCACTTCATCTGTATATGGTGTTGAGTAATAAACAAAACCTGACACTCTCGCCCTCCTTGTGCCTTGAATTTGGGTGAAAAAAGAAACTGGGTCTAACTATTGTAGTTTTACATTTAACAGCTGCAGAGAAGTTTATAACAATTCCGATTCTGACAGGAAAAGCTATTAGTCCAGACAAATATCTTTTCCAAATCAAAGCTGCCACTACTCCGGCAATGTCTGAAGACTTACAAGAATGTCTCATTAGCATTAGCTCAGAAACCAGTGCAGCTCCTTTCCAGGGATCAGATGTACACTCTCTCTAATTGCTCACAGTCAAAATGGATTCTGTTTCACTAATGCCTAAATATCCCCGTATCTAAAAACGTTTAGTGCAGAGATGGAATCAGGGTAAATGGTCTTGCAGGAGGGAGAACGGAGCAAACATCTTGTAATTAAGGAAATAAAATTTTGTAATCCAGCGAGCTTCCACCTCTGAACTGATTAAGGCAGCACAGGAGAAACAGAAAGCTAGCTGTGCCCTGAGGATGGCTTTCTAGGAAGATGCTTTCCAGCTGAAGCTCACAGAGCTCCGTCAAACCTAATTAGCTGCACAGCATTCAGCTTGTTAACAGGCTCTGTCTCCTTTGATTGACACTTCTCATATGGTTGTTTTTTCATTAGAAGGTTGGGGCTCTACAAGCTGGCTTAAATGATCAGTAAATTGAGAGGCTATTATTTATGTTCATGTTACCTGGTATAAAAATGAAAATACGTGTGTTACAGACACAGGTCTGGATTGATTACCATGCTTTGTTAGGAGTGGGGTGCTGCTGCAGAAGTTACTGATTGGTTTATGGCTACTCTCAGCTGTTGCACATGGATTAACATTAACGATAGTATTTTTGTCTATTTTGTTACTCAGAACATTTATGTCATACATTCAACTTTAAGCTACTTATTAAGAGACATTGCAAATTTACAACTCCAGTGTTAAAAAAAACTTCCAAAAACTACTTTTCTTCTGAATTACGTTAGAAGAAACATGCAAGAACACTGCTTTCAGTATATCCCAAAACATACAAATGTACACTAGAATAATAATCATTGCTTTGTTTCAGTGTCCTGTGAAGTCTTTGGGATACTTTCCATTGACTTTCGGGGAGCAGTGATAATGTTTTCAAACAGTGATTTGAGTTAATAATGTCTAATCTAACATTTCAAGAATAAAGATAAAAATTAGTAAAGGGATATTTTATTTACTTGAAGAACACGCACAAAATGTGCGTTCATTATGGTCATTACAACAGGCTGTTGAAGGTCTGAATTTTTCAGGTTGTTTTTCTGGACAGAGAGTGAAATGCAGGAAAAAGAAAAACCCTTTGAGGCAGTAAGGCTGAGTTTTCAAGTCCAGCAGTGATCTTTCTTTCTGTGTTAGAGGGAAGGTGCTGGATGCTGCATTTTCAGACTAGTTTAATTCCACTATTACATGAGGTTTCTTGCAGGAACAAGAGCAGTGCTTCTCAGCAGAGAATTGACAACCCATCTACGCAAAGTCAGGGTGCTTTATTCTTTTGTATGAGAGAGGAAGGCCTAAGGTTGAGGCAGTTATTATGCTGAAGAGATGTGGGCTGAGTAGCATTATGTCTGACATTCCCCTGCAGTAAGAGAGGAAATGGACTCAGAGCATCTGTGCATAGAATACCTGCAGCGTCCTTCATGTGGGGAATCAGCACAGTACTGTCTCACTTGAGCTATAAGTGCTGTTTTTTTTTTTTTTTCCTGAGCTTTTGTTCTTCCTTCTGGCTGCCAAAGGCTTTTACTCAAGTACAGATTTACTGAAGGTGGGTGTGAAAGTGGGATAATTAGTTTCTCTCCCATTGGTCCCTGCCTCTTGCAGTTTTCTTCCAGAGTTAGCAACCAGCGATGAGAAACTGGAGAAGGCTGTGGGATTGCATACCCATGAAAGTCACAGTAAACAAATTGTTGCGAATGTGGTAAGCATCCTTTACCCAGATGGAGTTACAACAGTAATTCTTCTTGATCAAGACAATACCGAAACTCGTAAAAAGCCCCAAGGTTTGAAATTCTGCTATTCTGCAGAGCCCACTTTGGTTATAACAAGGGGTACACATTTGAAAATCGTAATAGAAGTAGTACACAGTTAATAACTAATGCTCTTAACCTGATGCACTGCCTTGCTCACACTGACGGAAAGGGAGAGGTAATGGTCTGCCAGCTCCTTCGCACCTGGACTGGGTTCTTATTAACTGGAGATGCTGCTCCATAGAAAGACTTTCTGGGAGCTAACTACAAACCCCTGTGTAGGCAGTTCAAATGTACCTGCAGACTGGATGGCAGGAGTAATCCTCAGTTTGAAAAATGCTATTAGGATGTATAGAATGGGCTTGCTTTTTAAATGGAGTTCAGGACCGTCTCAGAGTAATTAAAACCAAAGGGTCAGAATCAGTTTCAGACAAAATTAAAGGGGTGGAAAAAGCACATGATTATATGTTCACTGCTTTAATAGCAGAAAATAAAAGGTTTGACCTGAAAAGAGGCAAAATGGAAGCTAGTCTGGAACAGACAAGTGGCACTTGAGTCAGGTGCCTGAAGGAATTGGCAGTGCCAAAAAGCTTTCTGCTCCCACCTCCCCCTTTGGAAAGGTGGATGGCAGATACATTGAGGCAGTGCTTCAGGGAATATTACTGGGCTGGGAGAGTGCCATGAAGAAAGCATCTGAGAACATCAAGTGAAGTAGCTCGTTTCATACATTGAACCAGTTTTGGAAGTGACACAGGTTGTGGAGAGATGCTTTTCTCTTCAGCCTTGACAATCCATGCTGTCCAGCAATGTCCCTGAAGCTCTCAAAAAAGCAGTTCTAGCTGTTTGTCATTCATTCATGTATCCCTCTTCCTACTGTTCAGGCCTCAACTAGGTTAAGATTCCTGTTCCTACATTTCTCTCACTGTTGCATCTCCGGGGAAAAAGATTAAGAAGTTGCTTTAGCAACAGAGAATGGCAATGGCAAAATTTCTAACAGCCTCAATATCCATGCACTGCATACATGGAGATCCCCTGGAAGATTCACCAGCTTGAGAGGATCAGGCCAACAATACTCTCATCTTTTCCAGGAGAGCACTCTTCTCCTAGACAGCCCTGTTTGAGAGAACAAACAGCTTTGGTGTGTTGGTCTCATCCTCCAGAAAGACTCCAGAGCTCCTTCTCACGATCAGGTATTGCAGACACGTGCAATAGCATGAGGTTTCATCCATGATTACCTATCGTGGAAATCTGTGGCATCCATTGAGTAGACAACGTATTGCAGCTTATATGTGGGAAGTCCGATGTTCCCTACGTGTCACATTTATAGTGTGACATTGCAAAGGGTGCCCTTGCAATACAGTCCTCTCAGGTGTCCTTTACTAGCAAAAAATAACCCTGAAGTATGACAGTTTCCATACTTGCCACTGCTCCCCAGACAAGAAGAGGAAGATACAGTGATTCTTTCCTCCTCAAGTCAGCTTTGGGCAGACAGGCCCTTGAACTTGCTTAAAACTGCAAAGATGATTTCTTTTCACCCTAATCTGAATGGAAGTCTGAGCCTTACTAACTAACAGGAACACAAAGGGAAAATACTTTCTACAGCTCTCTTCCAAAGGAGTCAAGATGATCTTGTTTTAGACAAAGAACATTAACTGGACATTTTAATTTGATATTAGCTGCTGTATAAATGTTTGATGAAAAAATGAACAGCACATTATCACTTCTGATGCTAGCACAGCTGTGTGCAGAGGCAGTAAAAGTGACTTAAAACTCATGATGAGAAAAGAGGAGCAAAAACTAGAAGTCATGTCATGTATTTACGTTATTCTAAAAAGAATTCATTGGCTTTGAATTTTAGTAGATTCCTTGCCTGGACCTAAGATAGCACTTAGTGCTTCAAAGTGAGACATACTGAAACGGCTTTTTCATTTCTAGTGATCTCAGGAACAAGACTTGTAAATGGATGTAAGTAATTAAAGTACACGAGTGAGAATTAAGAGAAGCATTGTAATACTGGGGCTGACAGGTTACAATTAGAAGCACCAGAAAGTGATTTTTTTTTTTTTAAGTAAACAGTACAAATCTTTCCTATTAATTTAAAATAATTTAATGGCCAGTACTACTTTAATACAGCTGCACCTGGAATGACATATTAATGTCTAAATGGAAGCTTAATAGGAAAAGTTAGAGAGAATAATAAAGAGAATAGACCAGATGATAATGGAAGTGGAGAATGAAGATTATAATAAGAACTATTTCTAAAAAAAAAAAAGATTTATGTGGAACCAAGTAAGAAATCATAATGGCAAAGAGTATTCTGGAATAAAGATGAGGGTATAAATTGGATGAATAGGAGCAGACTTTAAAAGTGCAAATATGAGATGAAAATAAAAAGGAACTGAGAAGGAGACAGCATAAGCAAATAGGGAAAAAGTAATGGGGAAGTTTTGTTGGCTCAACAAGTACAGTGACCTTAAAAGAATAAGTTTGATAAGGACTAAGAAGCACTTGAAACCTTAAGGAGACATTTTAAAAGGTGAGACACTCTTCCCAATTTATCAACATTAATTCTGATTAGGATTTGAGTTTGCATGGTTCCAGCTGCAGTTAAGGAAAAAAAAAAAAAAAAAAAGGACAAACAAGACAAAACAAAACACCTCTGATTACAACTTTGTTCTTTCATCCTCTGAAATTACCTGAAAGTTGCCAAAAGAGGTAACATTGAGAGAGGCTGTTGATTATTCTATACCTTTGATGTAGGTAGAATTGCTACACCAGTTACCAGTTTTGGTTAGGAGCATGTACTTGCATATTCATCATGTAGAAATGTGTAGAAGAATTTACATCAGCACAGTCTAAGCAAGACAATAACACTGTTGAAAGTGCCCTAAAAAGTGCCCAACTCTATGTGTCAAGTCCCTGAAACCTCCTTAAAACCTCCCTAAATCCGTGTTCCTATATGTTGTGGAATATAGTTCATAGCAGCTGACACACTAAAGCTGCCAAGATTGAGTGATAGGAAACATTAAGTGTTTCTAGTTGCACAGGCCTTACTATGTTAATGCATACCAAGGAGCTTCCTGGCCAATGCTGCCAATCCAGAGGTGTTTCTTTGACGCACAGCTCTGAGCTGTCATCTCTACAGTAGCCCATGCACCTCAGCAGAGGTGCACTTAGTTATCCTTTGGATGAGTTAAAGTGGTATCTGTGGGGAGGTCACATTATGAAAATGGTCCAGCATCCCAGTTTAAAGTTCGCTATGCCTGTAAAGGATGGAATGCCTCAAAATTAATCAAGTGTCTTGAAGTCATTCCAGTCCAGCTAAATTAAGAACAAACAGAAATATTTTTATACAAAATCCAAAACAGATAACTGAATTACATACAAAACACTTATAGACAGGACAGAAATGAGAGGGACCCATACAAAATCTACTTATCGCAAGACCAGAAGTTTCTTCTACTTCCCCTCTATCCAGCCAACGTGCTGTTACATTCTCAGCACAGATGTTCAGAGATGCGGTCCTTTTGCATAGCTTATATCCTGAGGGATACAGGAAGCCTAGCTCTGGGAATCCTTCCCTTTTGTACTACCAACACCCTTCTTGGAGAGTTATTAAGATTCAAGATTTCTTACTCACTCCACCCCACTGAGAAGGATTACTTAATATTAATTCAGTCCCAGGTAACTTCAGAAATCCTCCCTCCTTGCCATCGAGTGCCCCTTCATGCTTTCAGAATGGTAATTTCCCTTAGGCCTATCTGGGAGCAATCATCACCTGCCCAGACAGTAAACAGATTATGTTAATAGTGCTCCAGTACTTGGTTAAACCCTAAACAAAGTTTTAACCTGCTGTGATGAAAAATACTTTTTCTTTTCAAGCAATCTGAGACCTAGGTTGAGGCTTTTTTTCGTGTAGCTTATCATGCAACCTGATTTTTTATGTGCCTATGTAACCTGCCAGTCTTATTTGATATAATCACATAACTCCGTTTATGTACAGTTTATCCAAGATGAGATTTTTTCAAATTCAGTACTGCAGCAGTCTCTGACAGTGGGTTTCAGACAAACCCTTCTGCACCCCAAACTGTTTCCCTCCAGAAACTGTTTCTGGGTGACACCGTTAGGTTCCATATCTAACATGAGGTGACACACACACCTTACCGTTGCTTGGCTATAGCTACTGATGATCCATCACTAGTGAATTACATTTTCAATTGTACAACCTCTTGCTTAATCTAAAAAACACATAAACACACTATGTAACATTCATTGCTTGATAGGAGCGTAAGAAACTTACCATAACCCTTTTTAATCACGGGCATTTGGAGAATCCATTTGGACAGCTAAGTTAGCTCTACCAGTGTCACATTACTACTTGCAGGTTTAATGTCTAAAACAACTCTAAGAACAGTTCAAGAGGAAATGCTGTAATGTTTCTTGTTGAGCTTCTTCTGAGTGTATGCCATTAACGCTATATATGAGTGGTGTGAAAATAGCTATGATGTGTCATTAAAGACAAGCGATGATCACACTAGCAGCACCTTTCATTCATTGGTTTTTAACACACCTCACTGATTCAGCTGTATCCTTCACTATGTTGGTATGCGTCTACTTTTTTTCTTTGCTGACCCAACTGCCTGTTTTACAAAATAAATGATACATGCTGCTAGCCCAGCTGCAAGCTATTTATCAGTGCCGAATGCATTTAGTGTGCAACGGGCTTTCTTTCATAGCATCTCCACCACGCTCAGAACTCTTCACACCCAACCCTCATAAATGAAGAGGCTGCAAAACTTATGACACTTCTGAATTAATAGAAGAGATGGTCCAAAATGTCATTGCATCTGACGTCATGGCTCCCTCTATCAAACCAGTTTCCTAGAAGAGTATTTTATGCCCACAAGAAATTTTAACATAAAAATACCATCCTGAATTTCCAGGCTTATTGCTTCTGTGTCCGAGCTGAAGCATTACTTTTCTTTGATCCCCCTGAAGTTTCATAAACAAACTGGGGAACAGGAAAAGCTGACTTCCTGTGACTCCTGGATTAATAAAATATCCAAATGCTGCCCTCGGGTTTACACCTACAGAGCAAGAGCCAGGGACATCACAGCAGACTCAAATTCTTGCTCTGCAACTGCAACTTTCTTAACAATTCTGTTGATGATATTTCATCATTTCATTGTCTGATAGCATACTCTTTGCTCAGCTAGGATAACAGAAAGAAATTAAATATCCTATTATACTTACTGGCTATCCTGGAAATGACTGGATTCTGTCTTCGAAGGGGAAAGAAGACACAGGTATGAAATCTCTATTCTATGTAAAGCATTCCCTAAGCCTGTCATCCACAGCAGTGCCACAGAAGACTCCTGGGTAAGATTTTATGGACATGGAGGTCCAAAACACATGGAGGATGTTTATCATGTGACTGCTACCAGGAACTGACCGCGAAGCAGGCCAGTCGTGGGAAAAGGTTTGTCATAAAAGCTATATAAAATTCCAGCCTCTATCAGACACTGCCAGTATTGGCTTTGTGGGTTCCCTTGAGATGATTTACAAACAAAAGACACCAAAGTGTGCAGAGGACATGGTGACGCAATTGTGAAGAAATTCTGCTCTACAGAAATAAAATTATGGTAGTGATAAATTATGTCTTTTTTTCCCCTTGCATCAGACAATAGAACATCCAGGAATCAAAGAATTAAGAGAGTTAACTTGTTTCCTGTTGCGTGCATGTCAGTTTTGACAGGAAGTAATTACAGGTAATTTGTTCAGAAATGATACTAATGTTCTTTGTGTTTCTGCAGGAAAAAACTGCACATTTAACTACATAGAGTTAGTATGATAAACTTCAGTTATCAGCTGTACACATCTAAAATATTCAACGCATGTCAAATCTGCCTGTTTGATTAAGTTGCTCCAACAGCACAAGCGAAGTTTAGACGCACGTGCTTTGCTGTTTTGAACATGCACGTTATTCAAACCAGAGGCAAATGTTGCGTAGATTGGAATTATTTGTATGGGTAACTGAAGCACATTAAACTTCCCACAGTGCAAAGCCATATGTAAGGGCTGCATATTTAATTGCTAACTAGAATAAAGTTATACACTTGATTGAAAAGTGACATGGTTGGGCACTCGAGTCAGGCTATTTATTCTACATTTTAAAGTCTGTTTTCAGAAGCTCCTAATCTGGTTTCAAATTGTCACCATCAAATTCGCTTCTTCCCAGGAGCTGTTATCAGTCACTGGAGATGTGCTTTCTCCACACCAGGAAGAAACAATCCCCCCCCCTCAGCCCTCCACACCTGTCCAAGGAGCTGAGCTGACACGGAGAGATGCATCCCCTGGGCAGCAGCTCAGCCTGCAGGAACAGCAGTGGGGGGTGACAAAAAGGGACAGATTTTGCTAGAGAGGCAAAGGCGCTTAGGAAAAGATGTTCCTCCATGCAGGGTGGCCTCTGAGAGCCTTGCTGTTCCAAGTCCTTCTAGAAGCATCAGTGGACTTTGAGGTTATATAACCATGTGATTGTATGGCCATAAGATAGTAGCATTTGCTTCCCCCAGGTGGATAAGATGCTAGAAATCTGATGCAACTGTTTTGGGAAGGTTTATTACTTACCTCTCAGGCAAAGATTACAGATCAGCAGTAATTATCAAGACCTAGTTTAGATAACCAAATTTACCTTTCATTTTTGCACTAATGTGTTCTCCTTATAATTCAATGTTTTGCTGTGAACATCTCAAGTTATTATGAGAGATTACGTTATGCACAGTAAGATTTTAAAATTACATGCGAAATTAATGTAAATACACCTACATACAGAATGTTTTGGCACTCAGAAATAAAAACCCATACAGAGGAATACAACTAGTGAACAGTTAACAGGACTGCTCAAAGATTTTTTCTGATGAATGCTCCAAGGAGAGAAAACAATAGCAAAGATCCCATTAGAAAGACACATTTACGTGGGAACAGCCTTCTGTGTGCTGGACCTGTACTGCAGGGGAGGCTGATACAGCTCTGCCTCCTAAACCTGGGAGTTCTATATCCAAATCATTCCTAAAGCTCTTCTTAGAAAAGAGTAAAACATTTTTTTGTGTGTGTGCTTTCTAAATTCTAGGTCTCTCAATTTCAGAAAGAGAAGAACGTTCTGATTTCAGTTATTCTGTCACACTAATGGGACTTCCACACCAGCTAATCACAAAAATTGACTGATTGAACAAAGAAATAGTTAAGGGATAGAAATTCAGGTAGCTGCCATAGTTACCTGCTATATAAGAAAATAATTTTATTTAGAAGTGACGCAATAACCAGAAAAAGTAAAACTGCTAGATGCAGGAAACTAAGTTAAGTGCAACCCCTGGGGTAACTACTGACATGCATTTTAATGCAAATAAATGTAAAACAACAAGACAGGACCAATGAATAGATATTTGCTGATAAGAAAGAAACAAAAGAGCTGTGAGTACAAGGGAAACAAAAACGAACACATCTTCTGTTCATGCTGCACCTACAATGGCCAAAGTGATTAGGGAGAACATCGCTAGGTAATAATGCAGGCTGTACCAAGGAAAATCCCGAGTTGCCTCTTACATAATAAACAGCAGCAGCAGCCAGATTCCACACTGTAAATCTCCTTTGAACACAACCCCTTTTCTGAAATACATACAAAATAGATTTAAGATTTAAATATATTTAAAAATGTTCAGGAAGAAAACAGCTGCTATCCAAGGAACCCATTTCATCAAAATCAAAACTATTATCTAAGGCCTGGATTCTGAAGACACATAGCACTTGATTTTTACTGTAATCCCACTCATTTCAATGCCTCTAATTCCTTCCACTGAATCTTTCCCTTCCCTTTTGTCACTCAGTCAGTTGTCAAGTGAAGTTCTATAGTTGTTTAACAAAAAAAAATGCATAGTCTAAAATCTACAGCCCTGTGAGCCATCCTTGTTAGCTGTCTGAAGGATGGCCAGAAGGTTGGGCTTGGAATGTTTAGAATTTTAGGTGGAATCTGTAATTGAAAGGTAAAAAAAAAACAAAAACAAAAAAAACCCACCTCCTCAAACCCACAGAGAGCTCTCCATTAGCTGCTTTATTTGAAAACAAACTTTGGTATGATCATTTCAGAACTGCTTTGGAAGCAAGGAGAACGACGGCTGAAAAAGACCTGCAGTTCATCACTCAAGATGCATCCCATAGGTAAGCAGAGGGAAGACGCATGCCACATTTTATTTTGCCAGTCAATCAACAGGAACACAGTATGTAGTTTTAAAAATCAGTAGGACAGGCCCTACAACCAACCAGAGAAGGATTAACACACAAACAGACTAGCAATTTGCCTTAGTTTTGAAATAGTGAAAATTACAGACTGCCAGAGCACCTAGAGCTTGACATGGATTTTCTTAGGAAAGAAGTTGGTTAATCATGTGATTACAAGATCTAGGACAAGATCTTAGATACAGCTATGATGGCTTTTAAACTTTCACTCCTCAGTTGCAGTTTGAGACATTCGTCTTCCATTAACTTGAACAGGGTCATGATCCTTGAAAATGGTAACACCTGCACTTTTTTCAGCAATTCCCATGAGCTCTATACTTGCAACACCAATGGCTTAGCTGGTGACAACTAATCATATTTACAAAACCAAGTGTTCGTTCTACTTTCATCATTCTTCCCTCTTCCCTTTTGATCTTTCTTTGAAGTGAAGCAGGTGTCATTTTGCATTCACTCCCTTTTTGTCCTTCACTAACACTTCTGCCTGGAGGTACTGGAGCTAGGTTTCAGCCTGGCTGAACTGTGCCCTCTGTGGCTGTGCCTCTTGCTGCATGCTGCAGTCAGCCAGGTGGCTGTACTTTCACATGCAGCTCTTCTGTGCCCTGGAAATCTGTTTGACCACGTATGAGATGGACAATACACAGACTGCATTGCACATTCATAGTGCACTGCCACACAACTGATTTGCCCCACTGTGCTGGTCATTTTCTAGCTGCTCTGGTACTGAGCTCTTCTTATAGGAATCTGCAGGAATCCAGCAGCTTGCAATGCTGGGTAGCCAGCATGCCTCTTCTCACATGGGAGCCATTCTCTGCTTTGTCAATCACGGTCTGCATTGTTCAGAAGGCCATGGACCTCTCTTCCCTTCCCTGCCATCTTGTGCTCTTCACCAGCATTGATCTCAGTGAAATCCCAGCTCATACACACAAGGTACTCTTCTTTCCCATGGCCTCCTGCTTATCATTTTCTGATTTCATACTCTAAAAGAACTCTGTGATCCAAGTTTGACAGGTATTATTTAGTAAAGACGATCCATATTAAACTGGGCTGACAACAAACGCTCTCTCTCATTTAAGCATACTGCCACCTCCTACCATGGAACATCCTTTCTCGATGGACAGAGGGTCACCACCTGTTTCGTAGAATGTGTTCAAAAGCCTTAAGAGTCTTCGGTTATCAGTAAGCATCAAAGAGATTCTGAGGTCTCAAAGACTAAGCAGGTAGGTATAGGCTAAGCAAAACCCAGCAGCAGACAGCATCATTAAGCTTAGTCTGTGTCATTATTAAACAAATGCCTGCGTCTGCTTTGGAGATATCAATTAACGGCTTGAGGTGCCTTTTCATGGAATCAAGATCAAAGCTCTGATCGTATATGGTCATTAAAAAGTTAATGTCTTTTTCTGGCGTTTTTTTTTCTTTTTTTCTTTCTTTCTTTCTTTCTTTTTTTTTTTTTCAAGCAAGTTTGGACAGGCATGTTACTGTTTGTGTTGTTCTTCCTGCCAAAATCCAGTTTGGGCTGTTGAACACTCCCTATCTAGCAGAGTCTGATTTTGTTACCACTTGTTTTATTGGAAGGAACATTATACTGTAGGGTATGCATTTAGTAGTTAATATGCTTATTATCAAGCACATCTTTTGCAATACCTCTGCGTTTCATAACCAGGAAATCCAGTGTTGAAGGATCCCAGAAATATAACTGTTCTGCGTTTTTTCACCGCCAGGACTGCTGAGGTTCAGTAAGGCCCCGTGCTGTTAGAACATTCTGGGTGACTAACAGCGGCCCATATTTATCACCTAGCTGAAGGAACTAAGTTAGGAGTACATTTATATTAAGTCACCTACATAGCGTGTTCCAAATCTATTATTTTCTGAGAACAAAGTCACCTCTGCAAAGCCTGTACCTGGAACTGCTTCACTCAGCAGCGTTGCTGCTAATTAGCTGAGTTTGGCCGATTAGCACTGAAGAGGGGAACGGAGTAATTCATTGCATATAGCGGTGCCAACGTAGAGTTGTGATGCTCAGCAATGCGACAGAAGCACACTGAAATCTGGGGCTTCAGCAGAATCACAAGGACAGGAGGATGCCAGATCCACTTTCTCCCATCCAGCAGCTCTCTAGTTAGAGCTCCTGGATAGTCAGTATCTGTCCTTGTGAAAGTGTTTTGCATTTTTTTTTCCTTTTTTTTTTTGATAGAGAAAGCTGCTAGCATCAAAAGTTAGTCACAGTTTAGAGGAAATAAGGTTTCTGAATTGTAGTGATTCAGTAGGTGATACCACTGACATGTTTTACTTCGCTTTCCAGACCAGACACTTACGCTGCACACACAGTGCTGCAAAGTCTAGTTCAGTCCCACACAGAAAGCACGGATGTTAGCATCCAGAGGTCATGATAACACAATGTTTGGAACTTATGCTTTTGTGAGCAAGAAAACAGCTCACATGAACATGGAAATGGTTGTTTTCCTGTTTGGAATCCCCCCTCCCCAGCACTACTTTTACCAGTAAGCAGCTAAGGGTACCTTTGCAGTTAAGGGCAACACTAGATAGCAAACATTTGGTAACCAAGGACACCTCCTTCTGCTCTACTCATCTTTCTGCTCTACTCAGAGCAGGTAGGGCATTCAGCACTTCCCACTTCCTGGTGAGTCTGAAGGTCAACAGGAGCCTGGGAGCTGAGCTTGGCCTCCCTTTTGGCAAGAAAACTGCCATCTGGAGAACCACTCTGAGAGGCTGCCGAGCACTGCTCTACCACCTCCAGCACACAAAGTAACCTGGTTTGTAACCAGGTTGTGAATCCTTTGTTCTCACAAAGAATGAGCTGGAGATATGTTGCTGCAATGACAGTGGTCAGGCTGGGCCCAAGGACAACAAGCGAGGAGAATAGGAAGCGACTGTGCTAGCGGTACAATGCCCAGCTCAGCAATGTGTCCGGTAGTTTCCAGCCAGCTTCTCAGGTACTGAAGAATGACTTGTTTGAAGGTCACCCATTCTTCTGTGCTTAAATAAAGCTTCTGGTGAAGTGTTAGTCATTCACAGAATAATTAAACGGTAAGAGATGTGGTTTCATGCCAAGAGATCATAACATGGTTACAATGGGCCCACAGCCAAAGGGAAAGTACAGTTTTTGAAGCCTAATTCAAGCTCTTATATAGTTTAGAACTTTCTACGTTCTCTTCCATTCTTAAAATTGACACCCCTATATAAAAATATACGTATTTAAACATTCCATATTTGTTTGAAGGCTCTTCAATTAGCTGAATTAAGTGATCACTGCAAATTGCTTATGTTCATAATAAGTTTACAGTGACCAATAGATTTAGCAGCAATATATGGTGCCTTTTTCCTTTTCTGAAGGAATATACTCTTGACAACATTTCAAACATTTCCAAAGAGAGATTTGGGATGAAGCTATCAATGATCCTAAAATCACAAAAACCACTCTTACTTAAGCAGAGGCAGTTTGATAATTTGAGAACATCTACATTATGTACTGGAACACAGTGCAGAGATCCCAAGGCCAGTGCCAGAGCTGCACGCAGCGCAGCTGGGCAAACATGGCTCTGTAGCAATGGAATTTGTAGCTGCTACTCACTGCTTTTGGTTATAACTGGATGTAGGGGACATTACTACTCCATTTTAGGAGCTAAGGAAAACTCAAAGATTGTAATCAGGAGCCCAGTTGTTGGATTACTCTGCTTTTATCAAAAAGTTTCTGGTCTATTTCTAATGGAGAAAGTCTAAAACAAATATAAATTGATCAATGGATTTGAAAGCTTGATAGATTCTTTTTTCCCTCAAAACTTCCTCTCCCAAAAGCACAGGACGCCTTTGGAAACCGCAGTCGTAATCCCTTCACACTTGCCTGAGGTCACTCCAGTCTGTAGCAGAGATAGCGCTTGTGCTGCTTCCATCTATTTCGGACATGCTGGATGGGCCTCAGGGCCCACCGTGTACCTTTGGTGCTCATTGGATCCAAAGCACTTATTTGGATCTACTGGATCCACATGTTTTGATAGGTAGGAAACAAAGAATGAAGAGAAGCCAGGCATTCATCAGTAATGGAAAAAAGTGAAAGTTTTAACTTTGACTCCTCCCAACAACTGATTAAAGGCTAACATAGCAGTTTGGCTGGAAAGACTGCTTCCCTCCCAAGCCCCAAGGTAAGAGAGTATTTTAAGTGCTTTGGAGGAGTGGCAACAGAAGAAAAGCAGAAAATTGCTATTAACATAGACTTATTTGAGATGGGCCCAAACAAAATCTGAGCAACTCTTCAGCTTTGAGACATCTTAATCTTAGGTATAGATCTGAGCTGAGCTCTGCAGTTGAAGATCACTGTTAACTGAATTCTATGTATTATTTTTCAACATAAAAACGGCATAATACAGCTTATGTATGCATTTGTGAGAAAGCAAACAAGCAAGTGGTAGCCACACACAAACAGGCACACATTCGTTTGATTTATTTTGATACAGGAAGCTTTGCCATTCAAAACAGCAGCAGCAAAATGATAGGCTGAAGACAAGCACTCTTCCTAGACCTGGGCACCATGTACCGTGTAGCAAGACATCTGTAAGGGGGATCAAAGTACAGGTCTGAAGACACAGCGCAATTATGTTCACTACCTCCTTTACTGACCATTACTACTTTGTGACAAATATTTAAACAGCTTCTGGCAAGGAGGGTATACAAGGGGCTAAAATGGGACTGTATGTTAGTGTAGATGGGAAAGATTAGGAAATTAAAGTCTGTTTTTATTATTTGACAACAAATAACGTTTCAGATTCATATTGGCTTTCATTGGCATATGAATTAGAAGCTATGAGTTTGGGGTTGAGGAGAAGGGGTTGAAGTGGTGTTGGATTACCAACCTTTCATTTTCTGAAATCAGAAAACCCCCACAATTAGGATGGTAGCATATCAGATTTCAGACCTAAGCACTGATACAGCAGGAAATAGTTTAGAATTTTTTACATTCTTTTGATCTTAAGGGGCAAACCTACAAGCTTTGAGTGATGTTGAACTGGAAGGGAAGTAAAATAAGAACACAGAAATACCTTTACTAACAGCTAAAGGTTATCACATTTGCCAGCATCATCTTGATTTAACGACAACAGATGAGCAGGATCATTAAAAAATAACAAGAAAAAAATCCCAAATCTCCAAACCCCAAAATGACAAGTAATGAATCTGTTTTCATTGAAGAATCTAGAAGAAATCGTGAATGGCTATATTACTGGCTTTGCACAATATAAATTATTATCAAATCACATAAAGATGAGCTCATTTGGGAGAAACTAGTAAAAGAATGGATAATCTGAATTAAACGCTATTCCATGCTAACTGTGGGTACATATAAAGCTACTGACAGCGCACAGCCAATTACAGGCCACACAAAATGCCATACAACACACAAACCCCTAGAAATAACTATGAATGAGATTCCCTCAGCGTCAGAATAACCAAATATACAGAAGGCATCAAACACAGCCACTAAACAGCTACAATGCAGAGTAGCTTCCAAAACAGAGCCTGGACAAAAAGTACAAGGGTAACCTTCCCCCTCAATTCTTGAGTGAATAAATGACATGAGCATGGTGTTCAAATACTAACCATGGCTATCCATCCCATGTAGGACACACTGCAGTCCTGAAGAGAACCCAGCACCTGAGAGCCAGGCTGAGCACTGGCTGCAAGTTTCACATGTGGCAAAAGGCTTCAGCTGGCCCAGGTAGAAGCACGGTCATGCACCAGCACCAGCACAGGAAGAACAATGTGCTTGAGAAGAGCTAAATTAGGCTCACTTGCATGGATTTTGCCCCAGAAGCAGAAGGTGTCAGCCTGTTGCACGTATCCTTCTGCTTCTCTTCCCAGTGTTTGCAGCGGATTTGGGGAGTGAGGGAAGACCAGGGAAATCAGGGTGGCAGGAAGATGCAACACTGAGAATTACTGAATTGTGGAGATCTATTTCAATTTACAGCCACAGTCGAGTCAAAAACACAGCCGACTGGAAAGCATCACATTGGGCTGAGCATCTTGTGAAAATCCACTTTGTTTCCACTACAGTTCAGTAGGTGGGCACCTAGGCTATGCTGAGCTCCGAAAATCTCAGCCTGAAATTTTTGCTTTAGAAGTGTAAGGGAGAATTTTTCCAGGTTATTGAGAAAAAAAAGCTAAGTGGATTTGAAAGAGAAACTCTTGAGAAATCAACACAGATTATGCTGCTTTGGTAGCAAGAGATCAAACAAGTCATTGCTAGATTAAACATACTTTTCATTCTTTGGAAACTTTTCTAGATCACATGGCTCAGATAGTTAATTTAAAAACTAGCACCTTTGACTTTCCCACTTTATTGTACAGATAGAAGCAATTCTTAATACAGCTCAGCATTATGCTTTTGTAGACTATTGGATATCTTCTAGGTTTTGTCAGTAAACAGTATTTGTTATAATTATTTTTTTTAAAAATCAAACATTATGGAGCATTTGGATACTTAGAGCAACAAAAATGCATGCAAAACCCAAACAACTCCTTAAACCCAGCGCTATGCCTGCCTGAGATTTAAAATTACTTTTACTTTTCAAGCTATATTCTACAAAACAGTGCTACTTCAAAAAAAAAAAAAAAAAAACCTAGAGAAAAACAAAAGCAGGGTCTGGTTAGCAATGCAATTTCCAGTGGACAGCTGGTTTCAAGAACGAAGGTACAATTAAGTAGCTCTGTTCAGGATTGAATTATCCCTGTGGATATTCTAAATACAGCCTGCATGTTTGGTTTAATTAATGACTAGCACAGCTGGGAGTATGGACAGAAAGACTGCAAGAGTGGTAATGACTGTTGGTAGTGGATATGGCTAAATGATAGAACAGGACATGATAGCCTTTAGCTTCTGGTTTGTTTGTTTTCCCTTCCTGCTTCAAGTCATTTGTATTAAAAAAACTAGAAGGTACCTATAAATTTATTTCTTTTCAAGTTCAGTCATTGTTAATCCTGGAGTTTTAAACTAATACAACACTTCTATAACGCCTAGAAGATGGCAAATGCTCTCTAAGTTTGATGTAATAACTGCCCTGACTTTTACGCTAGCATGGTGATACCAGGGTGAATCAAACTCTCAGAATTCAATTGAAAAACCAATGTGATATATCTCAACACAACCCATAACCCGTCTTCTAGGTCTGCTCCAACTGGGGTTCGTTGTTTGTATGGCTGTCACATAACATTAGTGATGAATGCCTTTTAAACTGCTGACAATGGAATTCTGGGACATTTCTTTTTCTTCATACAACATTTGTTAGCCTCAGTTCATCTTCTAAAGAGGTAACACAATTCAGCTTCATTTTCATATATAATCTGTTCCAGCAATCTGTTAAATCATATGCTTTTCATGCCAAGTAAAGGCCCAATTACTAAAGTTGATTCACTTTTTTCCATGTAACTCTAGCAAGAAGTACTGTTGGTAATGGTTCATAATTTTGACAAAACATGCTCGTTAGGCTTCACACCAGCATGTGTCATCAACGTACTGTTACTGAATATTCACAATATTTATTGCAGCAAGACTGAAAATTCCTGTTTATTAAATCTGTTAACCTATAGATTGGTGGCTCGTTTCTCCTCCTTTGTGTGCTTACCATTGGGTCAGTACTAATGTGTTCTCAGGAACGGGTTAATGCTTTGGAATGCTTGCAGGGGTGCAGCGCTGTCACATAACAATGCTCCCACACAGAGGATTAAACTCAGTAACAGGAGCTTGCAAGGAGTGCTGCTCCACAAGAGGCAGTGGAAGTCCCTGCAGGATCAGTAGAAGGCATTTTACTTGTGCACATACATTTATTTAGCTTTACATATGAGTAACTCCACAGAAATCAAAAAGATGATTTAAGTGCATAAAGTAAGTGCATATGGAAGTCCTCAAAGGCTGCAGGCTCAAGTCTTTACTTCTTTTCCCAGCTAGGCATGCTGGATTTTCACTACCCAGTCCCTTGCACACTTTGTTCACATTTAAAACTTCAAATTTCTTGTCTTAGATTCAAATACCATGGCAAACACATGTAGCTTGGAGGTTACTCTGTATGGATTTATGCATATACACAATTCCTTCAAGTGAGCAGTGCTTCATTTTTATAGTGCTTCAATCGTACCGTCACCAGACCTTAAAATGACTATTTAGGGCTCCAGGGCTACAGCAGAGCAAAAATCTTGTTAAGCATACAGCTAAGACCTGAGCAGTTACAGAAAACCTTCATGGCCCACACAGCTCTAAATCTATGAGAAAATAGTATGTGTAGTCCTATCTAACTCCACTTGTCATTTCTGCAAGTTGTTCTCAGGAGTGCATGTTTCACTTCCCTCTATCTGATTTTGAAAACTGCCAGAGAGGCATGTTTTTACATTACTACAGAATCACAGAGTAGCTGAGGTTGGAAGAGACCTTCTGAGGTCACCTCGTCCAGTCCTCTGCTCAGGCAGGGTCAGCCACAGCAGGCTGTCCAGGACAGTGTCCAGTAGGGCTGTATCACTGCAGATGGAGACTCCACAATGTCTCTGGGCAACCTGTTCCAGTGTTTGACCATCCTCACAGTAAAAAGAAACCAAACCCAACCAGCAAGATAGGCAGGCACAAGCCATCTCTATGTCAAGGAGAACAAATCATTCTCCGCTGTCCATTTCCATCACTTTATTGGAGCAGAGAGAGCTCTAAGAGCTTTAAGGTAGTTTCCTGCTCTGCAGGAGATTCCTGGAGTGTTGCTTGCATACTGGGATTTGCATATTCTCTTTTGTGCTGGCCTAATTTTGTCTTCATTCCTTATTTATTTTCCTAAAACTTGTGAATTGAAATTTTTAACTTGACTCCCAAATTTCCAAACACTGATTTTAAACAGAACATCTGTGGCTCAGTTGTAATGCTAATAAATATTTGAAGATAGTACATAGAGATGGTATACAAGTAGCAATCAGTAAACGTAGCTCAAAGAATACTTGGTCCTTGCAATAAAGACCTCTTTCACATCTCCTTTCCTCCCCACTGCATCTGCTATAGTATACAGCTGCTCAGAGCTTTTCCCTCTTCCAGAGGGAAACCAGAGAAACTGGCAAGAGAAAGGGAAACTCACTGCTTCATCTATCAAGCTTCCCTCTAGCCCAAAGTTGCGGATAGTCCCACAGGGGATTTTTACTGTAAGCACATTTTGTGCTGCAGACTGTGTGCTATTTTACATCCTGTTTTCATTTCTACAGCTGAAAGTTTAATTCCTAAACAATAAAGCTCAGACTTTTTGTAATCTCTCGATTATACGGGCTATATAAGAAGCCATGTTCTTTCAGGACTACAAATCATAACTGAAGGCTTGAGATGTACACAAAGCACGCAGATCTTGACCTATTACTATGCACGGGGTAGTTGTGTGAACCAGTAAGATTACCTTTGGAGAGTTTATCAGCAAAAAACATCATTTACCCGCTTGTTTCTTGATTTATCTAGAGGGAAAAATGTGGTCAGTACATTATTTCCAGTTGAGTTCCTGGTCTTTGCCTCTGTGCTATCACTTCTAAGTGAAAAGAATACACTTTACCCGTACCTAATTGTTCACCATGTCCACTACCATTGCACCATTTGGAGTCTGCATTTCTAACAATACGAAATCAGTATCAACACCACATTTCAGAGCATCTGGTGTTCCATCTTACTTTCTCTCTCTGTTACACTCAGATGAATTATATTTGATGAATCCTGTATCCTGGAAGATTGTTTCCTTTACTAACATAATAGTTTTGATATTTTTATGTTGTCAGTTGCATAGGTGCAGTCAAGAACATACTAAAAAATATGCTAAACAATTGCTTTTTTCCTTGTACTTCATAAGAAAAAACATCAAAAAAAAAAAAAAAAAGAAAAAAAGGGGGGAGGATAATTGCTTATTTTCAGTCAGCAGCAGCTCTGTAAGGTTATGCAATTGTCAGTGAAGGTCTAGTTTGAGCTGCATGCTTTTTATTATGGATGATGAACCAGAACAGGAGAACTCATCTTTCAACACTGAGAAATAATTCAAGGTTAGTACTTAAAACTGTTATTGTTACTATATTATGAGATTAATCAGATTCGATGTGTAGTTAAAGAAACAGATAAGGTGTTTTGTGATGTTTTCCAATATGTACCAATCACTCTTCAAAAGCAACCTGCACTTCGCCAGTTAAGATTTAAAACCCCTAGGAATCACGTCGCATTTGCTTTTCCCATTTAACCAGTCTTATGACAGGTAAATACACAAACATAACAGATAAGACATCATGTAAATCAGTTACTGGAAAGCTTGTAATATTACCTACTAATAGGCTTGCTAATCACTTATTTCTCACGAGATGTATTAACAATTGCTTGTAATTCTCTGAGATTTCCTCCACTTGGGCTGAAATAGTAAAGCAGAATGAGAGGAAAACAACAGGGAGGGATCCTGTGCTGTCCCAGGAAAAAAAAAATAGTGCATTCTAAGAGAGAAGAAGTCCATTCCAAAGAAGGTCTACTTCCTTGAGGGATCCCCCCCAAGTAACCATGCCTTTCAGGCATCAGGCAAAAACCCAGACCACATTTCAGTTACCAAAGTAGGAGGCAAGGTAAGGCTTCCTGAACAGCACTACCTAGTTATAATAGTTTGCTGCACTGGTTTTTTCCTGGCTGTGTTGAACCTTGTTTTGTTATCCAGTTAGTTTAGCCATTGTTTGAATATTATTAATTGCTCTTGGCTGTACAGGACTTACATGCTACATCTCTATTTTTTCCTGTGATTTGATGGCTTTTTCATCCCATGTGGAACAACTATATCTAGTTAATTTTGGATTTAGCCTTTAGTCTTACAGCTAGGACCTCAGAAGAAGCATGTAAACAGGTACATGGAAAGGCATGGAGGCCTCTAAGGGCTCAGAAACTGGCTTTAGGCCTACGACTGCCGGATGAATAAGATCCCTTAGGGGATAAAGATAAGAGGTAACTATAGAGACCAACCATTTTAAATTAATGGGATAATAAGTAACATGAAGATAGGAGAGGGGAGTTTGGGGAACAGTGTAGGTGAACTTCATTTGGGTTATGGGTATTAAGTGGGAAATTGGTCATTCAGACAGACTCTAAGAAAGCAGGGTCCATTGTTTCATAGAGGAGGAGAAAAATGGGATTTTTGCTTGTTAAGTAGTAGCAGAACCGCGAAGAGGAAAGAGCAGCTCTCTCCCCAGTAGAGCAAGTATGTTTTGATTTTTGCAGAGAAGGGCCTGCTCCAACTAGGAAAGGTATCGAGCTCAAATCCAGTTGCAGCTAAGGACCTTTTAGCCTCAGTACTGACTGTGGCTCTCTACTTTGCAAGATACTATGACCTCTGAGCTGCTGTGGTACAGACAACTTTGCCCGCTGCTGTCCTGCAGGAGTCAAGTCTGCTGATGGATAAGTCAGCAGCAGGAACAGTTCTGCTGATTCGGGTTCTTCTGCCTCTAAGCCAAGATTACTGCTAGCACAACCTCAGTGGCTCTAGAGAAGCTGACATCTGGACAATGCAATCAATTTCCAGCAGAGATTACTGTGATCATCTACTTTCTAGCTGCAAGACCGGAGCTAAAGTGTTCACAGCATCTTTAGCATTAAATACATAAAGCATTATGATAAGGCTAGCATAGGATATACAGCCGACTCTCCAAACTGCTGGAGGTAGAGAAGGGAAGAGTGCACCAGGCACTTCTGAAGAGCCCCATGAGCAGAAGCAACTGCTGTGAACAGCTGTAGCACCCATGAGACTTACTCATGTTGCAGGGAAGCTGTGAAAACTTTCTGTCATAATACTGAAAACCTTACTTTGCCAAGAATCGTAGAATGGCCTGGGTTGGAAGGGACCCCCAGGATCAGCAAGTTCCAACCCCCGTGCCGCAGGCAGGGCTGCCAACTTCCAGAGCTAGTATGAAATCAGGTTGCCCAGGGCCCCATCCAACCTGGCCTTGAAAACACCTATGTACTTCAGATACCTTGTTGACCGAGTTGTCCAGCACCTCCTGCTTGCCAGCCGAAACACATTGGACAGTAGTGTCCCATGAAGAAGTTGTAATCTCACAGGCCTCAAATTTCCCCTCAACTATACAGGGTTTAGGTCCATACAGCCTACACCTCAATGCATATATATCTCTCTCTATTTTGTCTCTGTTTTGTCATTCACTTTCCCCTCCACTTCCTAACAACAATTCTGGAAGATTCTCTTTGGGTAAAGTGTGAGATACGCAAGAATAGCCACCTCCAGGAACATGCTGGCCCTGCTGTCCATGGCTCAGGCCCAAGTCAGGGCAATATTACAGACTTTAGAGGAGGAGCACAAGGCAGAGAAGGCTGAAGGGAAGCCAATAGGAGAACAGGCATAACAATATAATGAGTGAGACAATAGAAATCTTTTAGGCTAGATACTAGGCTAAGGTAAAAATAATAATTATGGATAGTATATTGCTCTGGAGAGTTTAAGCTAATGATTCTCAGAGAAAAAGCTAGAACTGGCAAGTTTGTTCTTATGACTAAAGGTATTGCACATACGGATCTACTCTGAATGCTGAGACATATCATTCCCTCTACTGACAGCCCCAAATGCTGACACTTTCTGAGAAGTTAGTTTGGGCAGGTATCGCAAGGGCAGTGTATACACTGGTGAGCTGCGTATAAAAGCTGGCTTAAAGTGGCTTCATTAGCAACATAAAACAATTTTTTTGGAAAAAGAGAAGCCATATGAAACCCACATCCTTAGCTTCTCCTGCTCCTCCTCCTAGTACTTCATGTAGTGTGTGATGCTTGTTGGAAGACGACCCTGCAGCTTGTCTCAAAGCTCTACTTGAACCAGCATAGGCAACACCTAACACACCAGTGGGCACTTCTTTAGCACTAGCTATAGGAACACTTTTCCCTGCTCATACAATGACTCTCATGAAATGCCGGTGAACTTTGCAGTCTCTGAAAACTCTATTCCTCTGTCTAATGTGTTTAAACAGCTCCAAAGCTGCCAGGGGGAAGTGAGACAATATAACCATACAAGCCTTGTTTACTTTAGGTCTTTAATTTTGCATTCTAATGAAGCTTGCAAAAGTTGCAACAGAGATTACGTTTCTTCTGCACACCTGTTTGAAATACTGAAAGTACTTGGCAAATGGTTGTACTTCACAAGACCTTGAAAGCTTGTCTCTCTCAAGACAGGAAATCCAAAAGCACTTGCCACCTTCTCTGCAAAAGCCATTTTTACCTGGCTTCCGTTTGTGCTTTGCTAACAATTTGCTAAGCTTTCTCTGAACTATCATTGTTAAGAAATCTTCCAGTAAGAACAGTATGTTGCTCAAATGTTTTTCCTTAATCATTTCTCAGAAAAGAAAAGCAAATTAAAAGAAAGTAACCCTTCCAATCCCTCATGAAATCAGAATATATGTCTAGAAAGATGAGAAGGAGAAATGCTGGGGCTGATTTGTATTTATGTTCAAGGCACAGTTGTATTTTTAAAGCAACTTCCATTCTCAAAATGTTTGTTTGCTTCCAGCCATTTGGTGGTTTAAATTGTCTTTGTTTTACGTGTTGTTACTTACACACACAGAGTTCATCCTAGGTTTAATCAAGGCATGACATCAAGCAGACAGAAGTGCTTTTCTACACCTGATCTATTGCCTGGCCTCCAGTGTTGGCATTTTGAGTTGGTCATTGGTCAGTCTATTGCATCTATGTGATCTTGGTCAGCTTGACCCATTATAAAAGCTCACATGGGGCAAATTCATGGCTGGCCCAGGATATGCAAAGTAGCTACTGTCCTGTGTCACTCAACAACACTTTGGACATGGTTCTGTAGCTAGTTTATACTGGTTCACATAATTAAAAGTGCACAACGTATTACAATGGCGCGGAACAAGAACGTCCACAAAATCTTTGTGGTCTTTCTCTATTGTCTTTCAAAAAGTTTCTCCTATTGAGCAGCGTGAAAAACATTCAGTATGGTACTTCAGCCATACGCACATACATATGGCTCATCAAATGTTTCCAGCGTTGTAGGTGCTGTGTGGCTATCTATATCCAAAAAAGACAAGTCACTTTGATTATGTGTGGATAGCCATATGTCTACCCACTGTTCATTCAACATTTGCTACAGGCTATTTAATTCATCTGCACAAAACCTGGCACCAATTTAAAGAAAACCTTTCACCTTACCAAATCTGTCAAAACCTCCTCAAACAGAGAAGAATATTTTAAGAAAAAAATCATGTAATTTTTGAGATGTTAGAAAAATGTATGTGTATGAGTTGCATATAGTTCATACAAGATTTCTCGTTTTACCTATCAGTTTGCCTGCGCTTCAGAATACCTGAAAAACAGGTTAAAAACTTGCAAATATTGAGTCTAGTCTCGACTTACAGAAGAAGCATTTTGTCATAAAGTTATTGCTTGTGTTACTCCATTCTTCGTTCTTTCATCTCCCTCACTGCCAATGAAAGTTTTCTCAAACTGACAGTAAGCCACATCTGAGAGGTTGTTTTGTTTTGCCACGCAAAGACCTTTAGATTAATTGCTTAATGCTTAGTATGGTCGAAAGCAAACCACAGAAACCTGGCAACAGCTTTTGAGTCACTAATGCTATTTTTCAAGCTATGTACTACTGCCAAGGGGCCCAAAAATTAGCACAGATTAAAAAGAAATTGCAAATCAGATCTAACAGGGAAATCCGCTGACATTTCTGTTTGTGTAATAGATCAAAACCAGAGCAGCTCCACTTGAACTGGACTGACGCTTACTGTGAATAAGCAGTGCTCATCAGCGGCTGTGTCCAAGGAAGACAGATCCTGGCAGTACTGAAGAGTTTGTCAGATTCAAGTTGCTAGCACTATGTGGCTCTGATAATGTAAAACACAAGAGCTACTTCATGCGTGTTGAATTTTAGCTCAAAGGGCAAGTGGGAAAAGCTTTCCTCTAGCAAAAATTTGTGGGGTTAGACTTTTACACTGCTAAAGACAAAGGGGCTTAACAGCATTACAACACAACCGCATGGATTTTAATCAGAAGTGAAATATTTGTCTTGAGCATAAATCTTGCAGAGACTACAATTGTTTTTTCCAGTTTTCCTAGTCCTTTCATTACAATCAACAAAACTGCATTTCAAGTCAATTATAACAGTACAGTAATCCCTATCCCCCTAAGTCAGGTTGCCAACCTAAGACTATTTTCTTTCCAGCCAGCAGCTCCTGTATTCCATCTTATTTTCTCAGGGATTAAGCACAGTACAGAAGTTCAACGGAAGAGACACTTTTCCTGTCTGGTAACTGTGCTGCCACTGCCTGACCTTCCAGACTCCAACCAGTGTAGTATTGCTGTGATTGTAGCCAGCTGTTCAGCTAACCAAGAACAACTGCATTATAAGAAGCATCCAATTCCTTCTCCACCATCACAGAAAGTTATTCCCTCCCCCGAAGGCTTTACATCAGACGGAACGTGAAGCAGACAATGCTCAGATTTCCCAAGCCTGCTGCCCTTCCTGCCTCAAACCGTAGACTGATGATTTCCACATTTGTATTTTTTCAGCATGACTCCTTGGCCTTTTTAGGTCACAGCACTACTTTCACTTGCAGGGATTTTGTGTGTGTGGAGATGCACTTCTGATGTCTGCTCTCAGTAGTCTTTCCAGAGCCTACCTCACCACACACTGCTTTGATCCAAGGTGGGCATAGCTCTGTACTCTCCAACACTTTTTAGTTATCTTAGGTGAGAAGGTAATTCACATTATAGAATGCATATTCCCTATATCACATATCATAGTGTGAGGTCTCCTGTGGTATTTTTGGGCCTTCTTTTCCAGTCTGGTGAGATACTATTTCTGTCTGATCTGGGTAAGTGTCACTGCAGTACAACGCCCATCAGCATACACGGTGGGCTCTCCTAGAGATGCCCCAGCACAGGTCAAGACAGAGGATCTCCACAGACGCTCCCGAAGGAAGACTTCCACTTTCCAGCCCTGCTACAAGAACTGTTTCAGACAGGAACTTGACTTTAAGCCCAGACAGCCTTTCAAGAGGCTTTGCTTAAGTGTAAAATACTTAGCACACTGTGGGAGAGACTGGTAGATGTTCACCTCAGGATCAACTCCAGCTCAATTCTCTATTAGCAGCAATGAGTCTTGAATGCAAGTGTTACAGAAAATAAGCTGAAGAAAACAAACTAGAGAGAGATCTATGCACTTTTTGGACAGATACTAAGACCACCGCAATTGTCAGGTGAACAATGATGCGAATAAAAAACCTGATACAGATAATGGCTAGATAGACATTAGACAACTTCATTAGCACAATCTATTTCTGACCCTTCCATACCCTGGGATCAGACCAGCAGACTTGCCTGCATAATGAAGACAAAGCAACAGAAGACCTGTACACAAATGCTGTTATCTGTCAGATGGCAAAGCATGGATGGCTTACAAAAAGCCAGAATAATCAGATTCCCTGTTATTGTATTTCTGGGAGACATCCCATAAGGCATTACAGAAAAATCCAGCAGAGCTAACATCATATGTTTAGATATCTATGGAGAATGCTGTCAGGTTCACCTGTCAACGAGTAACAAGATGACTACATACTTTAACTATTGTAACTTATCATATTTTAGGGAAAAAACACGTATGATATAGCATTAATTTGTTCTAAGGCACATTTTTCTGTTTCTCCTTTCTAACAAAGGGAAATACCCATCCCTGATCTCGCCTGCTTGAGGAACGGGGCAAAGGGAAGCTTCCAAACTGCCTTTGATAATATTTTTCCTTTTCTGTTCTCATTGCAAGTACTCATTTTGCTTTCTGGATCAAAGCTAAGCAGACTCACAATGAGAAGAAAGGTGCAATGAAGTGTGAGCCACAGTGGATGTTACAACCTGCATAATCACCTAGTGAAACTAGACTCATGCTTTTTTATATACACATGTAATATATACTTTGGAAGTTGTGTTTGTTATGCTATTATTCAATCACAGTATGAGCAACCCTATCAGAATTAGGTAGAATAATTCACATAAGGTTTTTAATCAAAAGCTACTTTAACTTTTCTTGATGTTTAGGTCCTGCAACAGAAATCTGACCTTGATCTTCTGTTTACAGCACAAACTCATTGCATTAAATGTACAACACAGACCCCATACAAGTCATTGGCTTAACTAGTCAAGCATTCACTCTTCTGCTGGGTTTCTGAAAGAAGAATTATGGTACTTGCACACACCTACTAAAAGGATAATGATGCTAACAAAATTAAACAACCTACACAGGATGCCTCTAGCTGTTGTGTAGATTTCTTGCAGTATGGTTTAAAAGCCCATTCAAAGAGTCCACTTTTTTCCAGACACAGGGAAATGCCTGCCTTTGAGCCTGTGCCAATCTAAGCTGCAGAGTTAGTCACAGACCACAATGGCTTAAAATTTTTAAGAATTCCAAGATGAGAGCACCAAGCTCATGTTCAGGCTTGGAACTGTGTCTCTGGCTGCTTTAAATCAAAGGATAACCTACAGTCTGACTCACTTCTTATATTATGTTGTAAAACATTTTTAAGAGTAGCAGAAACTCTTCCTCTTAATCATTTTACAAGAAACGCTTCTTACCTCAGACTTTCAGGGGCAAAGCTGGGCAGCATGAGTGAGTTATGCCAACTGACAGTGCTTCATGAGGGCAGAGCTCCAGCTTTCCACCAGGAGAAAGGTTCTTTTAAATAAAATATCTCCTTCTGCTGCAACTGGCAAGCTGAACTTGAAGGGTATCTACCCATCCCTCCCTCTGCAACAGTCAGCACGCAACATGACAGGGAAATTAAAAAATAGAGTAACTTCAAAGAGGTGGGGGTTGTGGTGGTTTTTGTTGTTATTTATCTATTTATTTTTAAATGTAGACTCCAACTACTGCAGCTGTTTTAACAGTAAACATCAGGAACCAAAATCAACAAAGACTTTTAAGGTCTCTTCACATTTTATTCTTGATGGAGATAAGCAGTAAGGAATCTCTGTGGCAGCAAAAATCTGCAGAGATTTAGATGACCCATTTCCCTTATCTAACAAATTCAGGGAGAGCTGAAAAGTTTCTAAAGTTTTAAGCTGACAAACACCAGGAGAGTCCACAAGAAATTGAAAGCTAGCTCCTGCTTTGAACATGACAATTGTTTAAGAGAGTTCAGGAAATGATCAAGTTTTATTGCTTCCAAATTACTGAACAATCTTCTATTCTTTACCCATTCGAGGTATTTCAAACCTCTGTCTTTGGTGTGGACTGGAGCAGAGGGGCTCACTGAGTTCTTTATGGAGTAGATGCTGCTTTGGACCATAGCTAACTTGCTGTACAAACAGAACATCACAGAACTAGCTTGCCTAAGTCATCTCCATTACAGCTGTCTTTCCCAGTGAAGTTACAGTAGCAAACTGTAAAGGGGAAACAATGAGGCACTTTACAGTGGTGCTCAGAGATAGTACAAGAGGCAACAGGTACAAACTGAAATATAGGAAATTCAATCTGAACAAGTGCAAACAATTTTTTTTCCCCTCCCCTCTGTAAGTGTGGTCAAAAACTGGGATAGGTTGGAAGTTATGGAGTCTCCATCTGTGGAGATATTCCAAAGCCAGCCAGATGTGGTCCTGGGCAACCTGCTTTAGCTGACCTTGCCTGTGCACAAGGAAGGAGCTAGTGGGCTCCTGTGCCCTCTGATTTTTCTTGGGCTCTGCCTACATTGCTCTTGCAAACAATACACAACAAATCATTCTTACATTTGCTAAATAAAGATGTTATGGACTAGAAATATGGTTTCAGAAAGTCTCAAGTTCATCAGATTCCCATAGCACACATTTGCTATGGGAACTCAAGTAAAGCATGCAACCCCACTTATCTGAATTTTGTTAGCAGTACTGTTCTCACCCATCTGCAGAAAGACAGCAAAGTAATCTCTTGACTTTCTAGTATCAAGACATGCAGAACGGAAGTGATGGGGAAGATGGACAGAGAAAAAGAGTGACTCATTACAGAGGAAGGAGTAACCCACTGAGCTAGCCTGTTTTTGAGAAACACAGCCTGCCAGTGCAGACACTCACCTACACATCTGAACAGCCACTGATACACTGCACATACACTCTCTGAGAATTGATTCCACTGTTTTGATTTATTGGATACACAACCAGCTGCATTACCTTGAATGAGGGAAAGCACAGAGTAAAGCCCAGGATGGATTTTTCTTTCTCCTCCTCAAGTAAGTATTGGGGGAAACTTGTACTCATAGTGGTGGTTGTGCCACCATACTATAGTGGTGGTATGTGACTACATGAGGAAAGAAGCTAGGTCAGAATTAAATTTTCAGAAGAGAATGCCCAAGGAAAAAATAAACAAAGATTTCTCAAGATTATGCTTTTAACTGTATGCACTTCTGAATAATGGCAGACTTCAGAGCTTGCACTGTACCATAAACTTCTTTTGCAGGAGTTGTAAGTGAAGGAACAAAAGCTACTAGCAATAAATGCAACAACAGAAATGACTAACGTTTTCAAGACGCCCCTTCTTCTATAAGCTATTACACTCAAAATAGCAAAAAGAAAGCCCTTCTGAGACAGAAACCAGATGATCCTGGAACCTGTCTTGTTTCTGGAGTTGGGTCAGCTGGACATTGCCTTAGTTTCTTTTTCTAGTTAGCTGATATTTCTAGGTTATTCTCACTTCTTGTCTAGTATTTGCTAAGAATGTACAGCTGCAGTAAAAGCTTATTGTTTAAGTTTCCAAAAGCTCCTCAGACCCTAATAGAAAAAAAATTAATATTCTGAGTTTTGTTCTACAGTCATCTTTTCAGAGATGTCTACGTTAATGATATATAGTAAACAAATAAAAGAATTTTTATGTGTTCATTATATTTGTAAGGCGTGCTCAATAACGATCTGTTTATACCTGATTCACTTGATTCAAAGACCAGCCCTTAAATAACAGCTGCTTGTGTGCAGGAATAAGACTTCTTCAAAACACAAGCCAAGCAAGGGCCCAAACCCATCATTAGTTGAATACAGTTTGTATTGCTGTGGGTAGTCCTATTACACCACTCATGAGGTTTGGCATCCCTGGCCCTTCCAAAACCAACGCAGACAATGAATCAAATGAAGTAGAAGAGATCATCTCTGACAGGCTTAAGACTTTGACAGCAGAAAACAAATCGGTGTGTTTGAACTGCTCCTCGTAGAGTCACGGAGCTCAGAGCCTGCGCTCCCTCTCTAGCACACCGCCGAAGAGCTCAGCACAACCTCCTTCTCTGCCCTTGCTCCAAAAAGAAATTGGGAAATGCAAATATGCTTACCTGAACATCTGCAGGCTACACATATGCTAGCACAGGCTGTGTCCCCTTTATACAGCCTGCCTTCCAGTGCTCCCTTTTCCCAATGATCAAGTAAAGAAGAACTGTTTACGCTACTGCACTGATAAAAATCACCTCAGAGGGGCCCAGAGCTGCCCTCATAGCTCATAAATTATATAGCTCTACTCTGCTTGGCACAGGCTTGAACCCTGTTATAATTTAGGTTAAAAGACAAGACAAAGTTTCTGCCTTTTCAGAGCCCTTCGGCAGTTTTGCTGCTGAACCACGGGTTCTGGTCAGGCCCCTACAGGTGTTCTTAATTAGAAGAGAATCCATGTTAGGTACTAGCCTTAAAGATATATGGCTTTTGAGCACCAGCCTTCAAAACTTAGCTGTATCATACAGTCATCTTCACTGAGTTATGCTTACAAAGAGCACAGATAAAACAGCATTTAATCAGAACTGCTGTTTCCCTTTGCAAGCAAAAGATCATGAAATAGCTACCCTGCAGAAGGAAAGCACTGAGTTATCTCATCCTAATGGGAGTGCCTAGTTGATTCACCTTCCTGCCTTTGACTCGCTTGAACACTTAGATTTAAAAAATACTTCTGTCTTCAGAGGCAAGAGTAGTGTATAAAAAACAGCAAAGACTCCTTGTAGAATTTGATTATCTTTGGGAACAAATCAGTTGGCCTCTTGTTCGTGTTTTTAAGAGATGAGTGAAAGACTTTAAAAGTAAACTTCACAGCGACAGTGTGAAATTGTGAGCTGTAATAAATATACAGCTGTAGTCTGGATGGTCATTAATGGCATATAGCCTGTGAGGATATATGGAAAAAACATTCTTCATTTTGAAAGAGTCAGAGAAAAAAAAAAACACAAGCAATTAAGTGACACAGTGCAATGAACTATATGAGATCCTTTCTTAATGCTGAATAAAATGAGACAGGCTTACGAAGGCATTGCCACTGACTTGCTCCAAAGGGCTTTTCGGGGCAAGTGCCCTGTCTTTCCAAGCACTAAACTTCCAGTGCAGTTTAGCAAGGAGTCTACCACAGGAAGCAAATAGCAGGACTGAGACTGTAGAAATTTGTCTTGTTAAAGGTTACAGAATGCTGACAGTGGGGTGTCTCCTTGTTCCTGAAATTTTGAACTATGAATTATGAGCTCAATGTCTTCTGGCTGGATCTTCAGTTTTGTTCGTCTAAAGAGCGAGGATCACTTAAAGCCTGTGGAGGTTCCCGGCAGGTAGGACAATGCTCCTGGAGGTTGTTGCCTGAAACCAGCAACCAGTTGTTGTGCTATCTTGATATTTCAGGACATTGCAGATCATAACTCCAGAACGTAAAGTTCAGAAAGATCCTAGGACTGAAGGGGCCAGGGCAGACCTCCCTCCACCAGTGCAAAAGCAGTGCAAGGTTGGTATAAATGGCTCTAGGTCTACGTTAGTTTATTTGGAGTGCCGTTTTATTGCCTAGAGCATCTTAGTGTCCTGAAAGTTGAGGGTTATTACAAGGTTTCCTTTATCCTAAGTGTTGGTCTGTGCCATCTAAATTATAATTCTGGGATGCACAAAGAAAGAGGAGATATTCATGTTGCCCAGTTTGAACCTAATTTAGATGTTCTTATTCTAGGCCTTCTCCTGTAGTAGCTCCCACACTCCACCAACATTTATAGAGAGCCTAAGAACACCAGCCTCCACATTTGTGCTTCTGATCAGGATGACCAAGTATGTGAATAAGTTTTAGAACCCACGTCTGGGCTGTGAGGAAATCTGGATCACTTACACAGCCCCAAAATATTTATGCAATTCCTGTAGTGTAAATTGGTGGACCTATATACAAAGAGTAATCATAGGGGAAAGTCTTCCCAGAGTGACTCTCTCCCTGGGTTACATTTTGATCTCATTGATCTTATGCTAATGTAATTCAATTTTTAGACTTAAGAAGGGTGGTTTCAACGTCTCAGTACTGCCATACAGACTTGACTATTTTCAAGACTACTCAGGCTACATTTTCTATGATTAGAGGGACCAAACAGGAGTCTGCATATCCCTGACACTAGACATTTAGCAACTGTTTTTACAGGACCTGCAGTTGTGCATTGTTATAGCAGCAGTCTCAGCTGAAGCTGCCCAAATTTCTCAACTTGCCTTTCAGCATGTGATGCCAAGTTCTTTTCTAGGAAGAGATAGTCCATCTTTCTGATACTGGCCAGTGGATGTTGTAAGAGAATACATGGAATACATGATCAGTGGCATGCCCATCAAACTATGCTGCAGGAGGTGGATTTTCAGCTGCAGGTGACCAAGCTTGCTTACAGGATGCATTTGACTGTGAGTATACAGACAGCGTAGGTTCAAGGGAAGTTTGAATTTGTGGGTGAAATGGTGCATATCTTAGCTGGTGTCAGTACTATAACATAATATTTTGTTTCAGCGTTGCTTCTAAGTTCTTCCAAACAGTTGGTGAACCTTCTTCACCATCTTTTATTCCAGATGACTTCAGTGTTCGCAGCCCCTACTTTATCCTAGCAGGACCCAACAGGATATACATGTTAATTTTGTATGTCTGTAAGGAAACTGTGAGAGATGTAATGTTGGGAATCATTGATTTGTAACTTCACATTTGTGCTGCTTCTTCCTAATTTATAGTTAAAGAATAATCAACAAAAGCCTGCCTTCAGTTGGATTCCTACAAGTGTAACTGTTCTGGATTTATACTGATGTAACTGAGGACTTGACTGTGTTGAAGGCATTGCCATGCAAAATTATATCAGTCCTATTTGTCAGTTCAGTTGCTTCATCTCACCTGTTGGCACCTCATTCCTAGGAGAAAATACCTACTTTATGAATATTTCTAGCAGATTTGTGGAGGGTCGGGAGAGGAGACCACTGAACGGGTACAATGAACATAGTGTTACAGTCCAACTTCAGGGCTACTCTAAGCCTTGCACAGCACTGAGAGGATGATAGGATTACTTTCCACATCTACAATGTCTTTTCACCACCAGCTTTCCAAATCCAATTACTCTTGTGGCAGTTTTACAATTCTCCTCTGTCTCATTTCAAATATGAACAGATCACTTCTCCATCTTACACAAAGTAAATGACAGGTTAAGATATATTTCTGAGCAATGTGATCACATTCACCACTGAATTCTGACTATTCAGAGTATGAAAAAGGCAGTGCTTAGAGCAACAGTTATCAACATGTAAAATCACTTCTTCATACCTCATTTGGCCTTTAAACGATCTCTCTTCTGCAAAGTCACTTCTCAGTGCAAAAATGTTATGAATGCCACTCTAGGAAATCCTGGTTTACTTTCTGCATTAAGTAATTCTAACAGCATCACACCTTACTTTTTATAATACGTTTATTAAGAGTCATCATATGATATTCAAAGAAAATATTAGTTGAGAATCAGCCCTAACGAGCAGCACACAAGTGTCTCATAAGAGAGAAAGAATATCTAAATTACGCTTTTCTGTAGGACAACAGTAAATAGAATGTTTCTGTCTGCACTGAATTCAGAGGTGCTGTAAATGGACTTGCTGGCTTAGTGCTGGTCATTGTCACCAGCTGAATTAGGAACCTACACTGGGTGGTGAGACTCCCTTTCACTGTCTCTTCTGGGTGTGCATTTCTAGTTTGGGATGTCTAGGAAGCCCTCAGCATCACCTCAACAACTAGTGCCAAATTGCCACTCATTTCTGAAAAGTTCCATATGAAAAGCAATTATGGAAAATAAGATTCTTGGCTGAGAGAAACTGATGCTATCACTAAAAAAAACGTAAGCACTAGAGATAATATGTAGATACTGAATTGGGCAGGAAATTATTCCTAATATGAACAAAGTCTCTGTTTTATAATACTGATTCCACCAAATGGATGAATTTAAATTGCTGCTTAGGTGCCCTTATTCGTTGCTGTTTACAGCATGTTAGTTCAGATGCAGAGTTCATTTATTCGCAGCTAGGTCAGTAATTGTGCTAAAGAACAAGGTGTATCCTCAACCACTTGCTGTGAGATGAATAAATACTCATTTACAAGATAAACTGCCTTACTTTTTGTAAACTCATAGAGGCATACAAAAAAGTGCTGATCCTGTGCAGGCTCAAGTGAAAAGTTAGATGCTATGGAAGCTTAAATTACAGATGGGGCAGTTTCTCATGCACTATAAAATCTGTGACAGCCATGAAACAAGACCTTACTTAATACCCATGTACTTTAATTCTCAGCAATAAAAATTACAGAAGAAGCAAATTTATTATTAATTGCTTAACTAGTTAATTGTGCTGTTATAAATAATTCAAAGTTTTCTTTTTCCCACTGGTAAGTTCTTGATATAGAAAAATTACTTTAGTCCTAATTATTTAGAAATAGTTATGTTTAGAGCCTTCATTTTTTCAGTATCTTTACTATGAATTGCTGTACAATGAGTAATTATGAATTTAACCATAGTGAGAATATCCCATATGTAAACAATTATCTGATTTAATACAAAATAAATGAGGAAGGTGGCTATCCTTATCTGACATCTTGGATCTGTAGTGCAGCTTTGTAAAAGCCTCGCTCTCCTTGCGTTTCCAAATAAGGAAATGGCTGTTTTTTCTTTCTTTCTTTTCTTTTTTTAAGTAAATATCTTCAGTATTTTCAGGATGCTTTGTAACACAGTCCAAACGTAAAGAATTCTTCTTTGAATCTGCTAGTTCATAATATCACACAACACCATTTCATTCATTCTTAAAGCTCTGAGACCAATGCCAATCAATTTCTTTATCGATTTCATAATAAATCACAGTGTGATGTGACAACCAGCAACTTCTGTATCTTCTGCATTCTCTAAAGAGAGCACTGGAAGAGTTCTAGGTGTAATTTGGGGGCATTGCATGACAAGTTAATGCAGAGGACAGCGCCACAGAAATGAAACTTAACTGATGCATGAAAAAGGGAGGAGTGGACTTAAAAGCATTGTAGTTTTGTAAAAGAGCTTTCATTTAACTGCAGGTATGTTGATATGCTTACCAATATTGGGAAAGTATCTAACATGGTTGCCTCTCCAAAGCAGAGATGGGGAATGAGAGAAAGCCCTTCCAAAGCTGCTCTAGCAAATTCCTCGCTGATTAAGTGACAAATACCTCTTAAAGAATATGCTGTATTGGTAATTAGAGTAAAGGCTCTTTCAGTTGTATATAACAAAAAAAAAAAAAAA